>ML661908.1:5707007-5740259 GCA_007570785.1 Antilocapra americana
TTTATTTCTGCCCTGATCTTTAAGATTTCTTTCCTTCTACTAGACCTGGGCTTCTGCATTTCTTCCATTTCTAGTTGCTTTAGGTGTAAAGTAAGGTTATTTATTTGATTTTTTTCTTGTTTCCTAAGGTGAGCTTGAATTGCTATGAACCTTCCCCTTAGCACTGCTTTCACAGTGTCCCATAGGTTTTGGGCTGTTGTGTTTTCATTTTCATTCGTTTCCATGCATAACTGAATTTCATTTTTGATTTCTTCTGTGATTTGTTGGTTATTCAGCAGTGTGTTGTTGAGCCTCCATATGTTGGAGGTTTTGAATGGTTTTCTTCTGTAATTGATATCTAATCTCACTGCATTGTGATCAGAAAAGATGCTTGGGATGATTTCAATGTTTTTGAATTTACCAAGGCTAGATTTATGGCCCAGGATGTGATCTATCCTGGAGAAGGTCCCGTGTGCGCTTGAGAAAAAAGTGAAATTCCTTGTTTTGGGGTGGAGTGACCTATAGATATCAATGAGGTCTAGTTGGTCTATTGTATCATTTAAAGTTTGAATTTCCTTGTTACTTTTCTGTTTAGTTGATTTATCCATTGGTGTGAGTGGTGTATTAAAGTCTCCCACTATTATTGTGTTGTTGTTAATTTCCCCTTTCATACTTGTTAGCATTTGCCTTACATATTGTGGTGCTCCTATGTTGGGTGCATAAATATTTATAATTGTTATTTCTTCTTCTTGGATTGATCCTTTGATCATTATGTAATGTCCATCTTTATCTCTTTTCACCGCCTTTATTTTAAAGTCTACTTTATCTGATATGAGTATTGCCACTCCTGCTTTCTTTTGGTCTTTATTTGCATGGAATATCTTTTTCCAGCCTTTAACTTTCAGTCTATATATGTCCTTAGATTTGAGGTGGGTCTCTTGTAGACAACATATATACGGGTCTTGTTTCTGTATCCAATCGGCCAGTCTTTGTCTTTTGGTTGGGGCATTCAGCCCGTTTACATTTAAGGTAATTATTGATAAATATGATCCTGTTGCCATTTCTTCTATTTTATTGTTTTGGATTCGAGATTATATATCCCATCCGTGTTTCCTATCTAGGAAAGATCCTTTAGCATTCGTTGGAGGGCTGGTTTGGTATTGCTAAATTTTCTCAATTTCTGCTTGTCTGAAAAACTTTCGAATTCTCCTTCAAATTTGAATGAGATCCTTGCTGGGTACAGTAATCGGGGTTGTAGCTTGTTTTCTTCCATGACTTTAAGAATGCTCTGCCATTCCCTTCTGGCCTGAAGCGTTTCTCTTGAGAGATCAGCTGTTATCCTGATGGGATTCCCCTTGTGGGTTATTTTTTGCTTCTCCCTCGCTGCTTTTAATATTTGGTCTTTGTATTTGATATTTGTTAATTGATTAATATGTGTCTTGGGATGCTCCGCTTGGGGTTGATTCTATTTGGGACCCTCTGTGTTTCTTGGACCTGAGATGTTATTTGCTTTCCCAATTTAGGGAAATTTTCCACCATAATTTCTTCAAGAATTTTTTGATGGTCCTTCTTTTTGTCTTCTTCTTCTGGGATTCCTATGATTCGAATATTGGTGCGTTTAATACTGTCCCAGAGGTCTCTGAGATTGTCCTCATTTCTTTTAATTCTTTTTTCATTTTTCCTTTCTGTTTCATTTATTTCTGCCATTCTACCTTCTATTTCACTTATCCTGTCTTCTATTTCTGTTATTCTACTGTTGGTTCCCTCCAGGGTGTTTTTGATCTCATTTATTGCATTATTTATTGTATTTTGACTCTTTTTCATTTCTTCTAAGTCCTTGTTAAAGCTTACCTGCATCTTCTCAATCCTTGCCTGCAGGTTATTGAATTGCAACTCCAACTTATTTTCCAGGTTTTGAATCATTTTCACTATCATTATTCGGAATTCTTTGTCAGGTAGACAAGCTATCTCTTCGTCTTTTGTTTGGTCTAGGGGATATTTATCCTGGTCCTTTACTTGTTAGGTATTTCTCTGCCTTTTCATCTTGTTTATCTTGGTGTGTTGTCCCTTTATTGTGGGGTTTCCTCACTATGGGAGGGGTTGGATGAGTGTTTTGTCAGAGTTTCCTGGTTGGAATCTTAAGCGGTCTGTCCTGCTTGATTTCGCGACCTCTGCTGGCCCCTTCAGTGTCTATTCAGCGCTCTGGGGTTTGCCCCGCTGGCGGTGCCTGCGCTTTTCCCGCCCCCTCTGCTCAGGCTCTTGGCTGGCGGCGCACTCTGATGACCTAATTGGAGGCTGTGGCTTCTCCTCTCCCCAGGCCCAGCCGCTCGGCTCTTTCTGCTTGCAGCTGGGCGTGTCTTCTCAGATGTGCAGCTGCAGACTCTGGCTGCGCACTCTGGTGACACAGTTGGGGGGCTGCGGCTTCTCCCCTCCCCCGGCCCAGCTGCTCGGTTTTTTCAGTGTGCGGCTGGGGGCGTTTTCTCAGATATGAGAAGCGCCGAATTCTGGTGGCGACTGTCCAGAGTCCCCAGAGGTCTTGGCTAGCACCCAATTCTGCCTGCGGTTTGGGGGCAGAAGCCTCGCAGGGGCGCTCTCCGTAGCCCGCAGCCTCCCTGTTCCACCCGGCTGTCTCGCGCCGCGGTCCGAGTCCCTGCTCCCCTTTGTTCTGTTGGCGAGCCTGGCAGGGGTCTTCCTCGGGAAGGCTACCCAGCGGTCTATCTCCGGTTAGCACCCTCGGTTAGGACCCTCAGTCTGCCCCAGGCGTTCAATCTCAGTCCTCCCCCTATGCGCGTGGCCCGCCCCTCCCTGAGCAGTCCGCTGGTTCGTGGGGGATGGGGCCACCGGCCGCCGCTAGGTTCTCCAAGGGGCTTAACTATTTATCGGCTTCTAAGTCCCGACTTTTATGCTCTTTGAGATTCGCCTCAGATCTCTCAGTTCCGCCAGTGAGAATGTTTCCTGACGTTCTAAACCTTTATCTCTTTCGAGGCTCTCCTTCTGAGATGAATCTCAGTCCCTGCCTCTTTGCCTCTTTTTACTTTTTTTCCTTTGGTCCTACCTTCTTTCGTCGACAATGGGCTGACTTTCCAGATGCCTGAAGACCTCTGCCAGCATTCAGATGTTGATTTATGGAGTTTGTTTGGTATTTAAATGTTCCTTTGGTGTATTTGTTGGGGAGAGTGTGGACTCCGCGTCCTATTCCTCCGCCATCTTAGTCCCTTCCTCTTCATTTTTTCTTAAAGTGTATTTACTTCTTTGTTGCTTTAACATCAGTTTGTTCTTATATCTCATCTTTCTTTTTCTCATGCTTCTCTCTGCCCTGTTTTCCTGGAATGTTACCTAGAATAGTTTCTTTCACATGGAATGTATGGAGTTTGTTTCTTTCCCTCTCTACATGTACAGCTGTTGGTTCTGTAAGATCCTCTTATATTTTTTCCTTCCAATGTGTCTCTGCTCCTGACACTCATATTCGTGGCCTCTTTCAGCAGTTTGGTAGATTTGCTTCAACAGTTTAATTGAATTGGCAGTGTGCTATGAGCACGGAGGTGGATTATGTCCACAATCACGTTTGGACCAAAGCAAGGAGCCCAGAGGCTGTCTGGGGACCTGCAGAACCCGCAGTGGTTGAGTACTGTGTGTATTTTACTCCTTGGTATAAACGCCCCCTGGGTTCTGAAATGTGACCTGTTGTTAATCTTCTCTGCTTCCCTTAGGACCTGCTATGTACTCTAAGATGCATTCCAGGCAAAAGATTCTCTTTTTTGGCCTGAGGGCTGAGGTAGCAGGTGGCAGCCCTTATGCCCTGTACTGATGGAGTTAGGAATGGTCTCTGTCTGCCATCCTGGTTTAATTAATTACCCTGATGTTATGTTTTGTGTTTGTTGACCCTGGGTTTGGTGGTTTTGTCTTCCTTTCCTCTGGTGATTGGGTTGCTGTGATTTTTCTGTGTGTGCAGTATTACCCGTTTTCAGTCTTTCAGGGTTTCTTTGAACTTTCTGCTTTGCTACTTGTTCCATTTCTTGTTTTCTAGGCCTATTATGGATTTTTCTTGTTTAAAATATCTCATTTCTCATTTTAAAGAGCTTTTGGAAATTAAAAGACTTATTATTCAGTCTACTGTTTTGAATCAGAGCCTTTTACCTAATTTTTTTTAAAGTACTCATGTGTGTTTATTGACTCAGCTATTGTCTAATTACCCCTAATTTTTTTCTGGAGAAAAAACCCAAGTCATTCATCTTCTTTTGAGGCTTTTATTTTTCTATTTGTGAATTTGCGTTTTTGAAGCTTTTGAATTCAAGCTTTTAAAATTGGACTTAAATTGTTTTTATGGTTAGGTGAAATTCATGGAAATAACACTAATTAAAACAATCCTTCTGTGGATCTATAAATCAAATAGATGATCCTACATAATTAAAGTTTATAGTTTATGTTAAATGTAAAATGTATTTCTTCTCCTAAGACTATATAATAATGCATTTTTCTGGTTGTTTGGGGGGGGCTGTTATGTTTCAAGTGATTGAGTAAATTAGCTAATGAAGACTTTCATTTAACTTGGTTCATTTCACATCATTTTTTATAATACATAGCACTACAGCATTCAATGTTAATTTTAGAAGGAAAATTATTTTGACTTTTGTTTATATATTTATATATTTTATGAGTAAAATATACAAATAATAATTTGTAAGGATCAGAGTGTCTTTCAAATAAACAACAGAATAAATCCTATTCTTTCTGTTCTTGCAAATTCTATTAGAAAAATGTTTCTGTCTACTACATCTGTTTGATACAGTTGTTCCTTATTGTAATCACATTTTTGTGAATCTTACCATATTATTGACCCACCAATATTGTCAGAAAACAGTTCTGCATTGCTTGTTTCTAGATAAGCTAATAATATAATGCAGTATTGGTATGTTATAATATTTGTAAGCTTCAAAGGGCTTACAATTTCAATTGAAAATTATGTAATATAAAACCTAAACTCCATATGAGTTTAGAAGGCATGATTTTGTCTTCTGTTTACTTTTCTTTATATAGCTCCAAATATTAAATATCTGTCCCCAAAAATGATCTAGTTCCTTCAGAAGGATCATGATGATTGTATACTTACAGATTGACTTACTTGAAAGCAGGTCAGTATTTAGGGTCTGAACCTCATTCAGATGCTAGACTTTAACCTTTTCTTACTCACCTTTTCTACCTGGAAAAAAAACAAAGGAAAAAATTTGCTTGGATGTAATAGCCGCTTGGAGAATCCTATGGACAGAGGAGCCTGGAGGGCCGCGTTCATAGGGTCGCACAGAGTCGGACACAGCTGAAGCGACTTAGCATGCATCATGCAATAGCTGCTTTTAGGGTTAATGAACTTTGTGAATATAGTGGAAATGACCATTTATGAAATATCATCAATTTATGTTTACTGTATGCTGAAAACTTCAAAATTTGGAACTCACAAAGGTTGATACTCAGAAATATTAGGGAGTAAGATATGCATCTGGTAAAAATTTTAGTTGCTTGAGAGAAACCTTAAAACCAGCTGTTCTTCCTCGGTTAAAGCCTATTCCTTTATGTATATTCCCTATACACCTCTTATTCTTTTACCTATTCCTGTGTGTGTGTGCTTGTGTATATATACATAATTTGTCCATGTTAATATGTATACTTAAACAATTTGATTCCTTTCCAGTTTGGAGGAGGAGATTATTTTTTGCTTTCCTACTAGATTGTAAAGAAAGGCAATGCCAAAGAATGCTCAAACTACCGCACAGTTGCACTCATCTCACACGCTAGTAAAGTAATGCTCAAAATTCTCCAAGCCAGGCTTCAGCAATATGTGAACCGTGAGAACTTCCAGATGTTGAAGCTGGTTTTAGAAAAGGCAGAGGAACCAGAGATCAAATTGCCAACATCCACTGGATCATCGGAAAAGCAAGAGAGTTCGCGAAAAACATCTATTCTGCTTTATTGACTATGCCAAAGCCTTTGACTGTGTGGATCACAATAAACTGTGGAAAATTCTGGAAGAGATGGGAATCCCAGAACACCTGACCTGCCTCTTAAGAAATCTGTATGCAGGTCAGGAAACAACAGTTAGAACTAGACATGGAACAAATAGGACAAAGTTCTTATTTGGACATGGTTCCAAATAGGAAAAAGAGTACGTCAAGGCCGTTTATTGTCACCTTACTTACTTAACTTACATGCAGAGTACATCATGGGAAACACTGAGCTGGATGAAGCACAAGCTGGAATCAAGATTGCCGGGAGAAATATCAATAACCTCAGATATGCAGAAGGCACCACTCTTAGGGCAGAAAGTGAAGAAGAAATAAAGAGCCTCTTGATGAAAGTGAAAGAGGAGAGTGAAAAAGTTGGCTTAAAGCTCAACATTCAGAAAACTAAGATCATGGCATCTGGTCCCATCACTTCATGGCAAATAGATGGGGAAGCAGTGGAAACAGTGGCTAACTTTATTTTTCTGGGCTCCAAAATCACTGCAGATGGTGATTGCAGCAATGAAATTAAAAGACACTCCTTGGAAGGAAAGTCATGACCAACCTAGACAGCATATTAAAAAGCAGAGACATTACTTTGTCAACAAAGGTTCATCTAGTCAAGGCTATGGTTTTTCCAGTAGTCATGTATGGATGTGAGAGTTGGACGGTGAAGAAAGCTGAGCACCGAAGAATTGCTGCTTTTGAACTGTAGTGTTGGAGAAGACTCTTGCGAGTCCCTTGGACTGCAAGGAGATCCACCCAGTCCCTCCTAAAGGAGATCAGTTGTGGGTGTTCATTGGAAGGACTGGTGTTGAAGGTGAAACTCCAGTACTTTGGCCATCTGATGGGAAGAGCTGACTCACTGGAAAATACCCTGATGCTGGGAAAGATTGAGGGCGGGAGGAGAAAGGGATGACAGAGGATGAGATGGTTAGATGGCATCACCAACTCAAATGGACATGGCTTTGGATGGACTCCAGGAGTTGGTGATGGACAGGGAGGCCTGGAGTGCTGTGGTTCATGCGGTCGCAAACAGTCGGAACGACTGAGCGACTGAACTGAACTGAACTAGGTTGTTAATTAAAATTTGGAATAGTACCTTATATTCCTCATAGCACTGGTACACTGACAGAGGAACAACTGTGTGATGAAGATAAAATTTCAGTTGTCTCATTTGAAAAGTTCCTGGCACATGTTAGGTGCTAAAGTATTTGTTGAAGAATTAGTTGTCAGGGGATTATTACCAATGGGAATTTATGACAAGCTGGTTAAAAAGAACAAGGTATATAAATGACCAGATCTGGCTCCCTGGAACTCTTTTTACACTCTAGTAATTTCCTTGGTTTCCTTTTTAAAAAAAAATGTATAAGTAACCATGTTCATTGTTGAAAATTTAGAACGTATAATTGAACATGAAGAAAATAATATTCATAGTTCCACTACCCCAAAATAACATTGAGGGGGTATATACTTTCAGATTTTGTTTTATGCAAGCACATACTTATTTATCTTTCCTTAGAAAAGGGTTCACATTTTAGAAACATTTGCACATTTCATCATGTATGTATGTTTTTCCTTAGTAAAGTTGAGTTCACACATGCAGTTTTCTCTTAGAGCTCCTGAAAACAGTTGTGTCTCTGCTGTCTCCCATTCCTTTCTTCCTATTCTTTCCTCCTGCTGCTGCTAAGTCACTTCAGTCATGTCCGACTCAGTGTGGCCCCATAGACGGCAGCCCACCAGGCTCCATCATCCCTGGGATTCTCCAGGCAAGAACAGTGGAGTGGGTTGCCATTTCATTCTCCAGTGCATGAAAGGAAAAGTGAAAGTGAAGTTGCTCAGTCTTGTCCAACTCTTAGGGATGCCATGGACTGTATCCTACCAGGCTCTGCCGTCCATGGGATTTTCCAGGCAAGAGTACTGGAGTGGAGTGCCATTGCCTTCTCTGCATGTTCTCTCCTAAACTCACTCTAATCAAACCTTCATGCCCAATCCCTTCGGTTAGCCTTAGGTTTAGCAAAGGTTAAATCTGGAGGTTTAACCTCAGCTCTGCTCGTGTTTGACCTGTCAGAAGCATTTGAAACTGTTTTCCACGTTGTCACTTTGGGCCCCTGCCTCTCCTCCCCGCTCACTGCTGGGCCTTCACAGTGTCCTTTACTGACCCCTTTCCATGTCTCTGCCGCTGAATGTTGCAGTCTCTAAGGCTCTGTCTTCCCACTTCTTAGCTGCATTCCGCCTCCAGGTATCTCATTTAGTCTCATGGCTTCAAATACCATCTGTATACTCATAATTCCCCAATGTTATCTCCAGGTCAGACATATCCTCCACTTACATAGTAAATATCTGAAACTTCATATAACCAAAACCAATCTCCTGATATCTATTACCCACAAAAAACAAATAACCAGTCCTTCTCTAAGTCAATAATTGGCAATTTAGGCCAGAAACCTTGCAGTCATTTGCAGTTGAAGTTCTCTGGAAAGCACAACGAGACACAGATTAGCAAGATGTTAGTTTATTAGCGAATGCTCTGAGGATCAACAGCCCCAGAAAGCAAGAGAGGGAAGAAGGATGGAGAGATAATTTAGGCTGCAGTGCGGTCTTAACGCAGGCCTGAGGCAGCCGGTTGGGGAGACGGGGCCTCTGACTCTCAGGTGACTCATCGTGGTTGTCCCAGGTTGTGGCAAGGGGCCATGAAAGTAAATGGCATCACCTGGGAAGTAAATATAGAAAAGAGGCTCAAGGACTGAGCCCTGCAGAACTGCGGTGTTTGTACCGTGACGTCAGCCCGTCGTCAGCTAGAGGCTGCCGTGGGAAGGGGCGAGGGCTTGACATTCTTCAGCCGAGGCGGTTGCTGGAGTTTGACAGCAGAGTGCTGTCTGCCAGCAGCAGCCCTGGGGTCTGAGGAGTAAGTGCCTTACTTGTGAAGGGGGCCGGTGCTGACTGTGGCAGCGTTTACCGCGTCATCTTTGCCTGTTTTTCTCATGTCCCACATTCAGTCCAGGCAAAGGTCATGTCCGCTCTCCATACCCACCCCGGATCTGACGGCCCTGGCTTCTTCCTTTTCTTCTAGTTTAGTCCAGACCACCCCTGTCTCTTGTCTGGATTACTGTTGTGTCCTCTTACTGGTCTCCTGCCTCCACTCTGTACCCGTCTTTCTGTTCTCTGCACAGCAGAGTAATCCTTTTAATTAATTTCATGTACGTATTTATTTTTGGCTGTACTGGGGCTTCTTTGCTGCATGGGCTTTTCTGTAGGTGCAGCAAGTGGGGACCGCTCTCTAGTTGCTGCATGTGGCTTCTCTTGTTAGGGAGCACGGGCTCTAGTGCGCACAGGCTTCACCAGTGGTGGCCTGTGTGTTCACTCATTTTGGCTCCCGGGCTCTAGAGCAAGCTTCAGTAGTTGTGGCGTGTGGGCTTGGTTGCTCCGTGGCCTGTGGGATCTTCCCAGATCAGAGATCAAACCCCTGTCTCTTGCACTGGCAGGCAGATTCTTATTCACTGAGCCACCAGGGAAGCCCTAGAGTAATCCAAGTCAAATCTGTGTACCCAGTGCTCTGGCCCCGCTGCCACTGAGAGTAAAATCCCCAGTCATCTCCGTTGCTTCCAAGGCCCTCCACGTCTGGCCTCAGTTCCTTCCCTGCCACTTCTCTCCTCCTTGCTCACCTCTCCAGCCACACTGACCCTTCAGGCCAGTCTTCTGGTCCCTCTTGGCCTTCCTATCTGCTCTCCTGATGTCCTCCCTATTTTGTCAGTTTCTCCTCCTCTTTTTCAGTCAGCCATTCTTGTAGGTTAAAAAGATGTCTGTCTGTCATCTCAACAGTAAGTAATTTGGTCAAGGTTATCCAATGAGAAAATCACTGTAGCGCTTAGAAAAAGTTGAAGTCTTTTGTTTCTACTGATCTCTTTCATTCCTTCAGTGTAGGATCATTGACATATCAGGAAGTGAAAACAATTGTTGATGTGCTCTGAGGATACCAAAGTTTGTTGTCCAGTGCTTTCCCGCCCCACCTCCCACAATCCTGAGTTGACTTCTGTGAAATCCGTTACTCCTACGGGAGCTGTGTGGTGGGGTCGAGGTCATGCCCCTTCATACATGGAACTAATCATTTCTCACTCTTTGTTTCCTGGACAGAGCTTTTCATCCTACTATAAAGGAGGATTTGAACAGAAAATGAGTAGGCGAGAAGCGAGTCTCATTTTGGGTGTAAGGTAGGTGTGCTGCGTAAGTGTTATTTTGTTCTGTGGCTGAGTGTCTTGGAAAAGGAGAAAATGTGACAGTAAAATTATCCTTATATTTTAAATTATGAATAGGAGGCAGAGGAGAAAATAGCTAATTTTTACATTTTAAAACCTCGCGTCTAGGAGACTGTCCTACTACTTCTAAAATAAAAAAATCAGGCATAGTTGTGATGTGCCTTTATTCCTTAACAAGGAGCTCTTGTATTTGAACACTAAAATTTCAATGCACTTATCAAAATCCCTTATTATGACATTCAATTCTTTCTGAATTCAGTTTTCTAATTTGATCTGTATCATATTTTCAATTGTATTATGGAATCTGTTTCACAATTCTCTTAATTCCACAATTTGACACCTAGCGTGTTTTATTATGCTTATTTCACATTCAATTCAGTTCAGTTCAGTTCAGTTGCTCAGTCATATCCAACTTTTTGTGACCCCATGAATCTCAGCACTCCAGGCCTCCCTGTCCATCACCAACTGCTGGAGTTTACCCAAACTCATGTCCATTGAGTCAGTGATGCCATCCAACCATCTCATCCTCTGTTGTCCCCTTCTCCTCCCGCCCTCAATCTTTCCCAGCATCAGGGTCTTTTCAAATGAGTTGACTCTTCGCATGAGGTGGCCAAGTATTGGAGTTTCAGCTTCAATATCAGTCCCTCCAATGAACACCCAGAACTGATCTTTAGGATGGACTCTGGATAGTATAGGAGATAGTTAATGATCCTTTGTGATATCATTTAACACTGAGAGTTAAGAATACATCCCCTAGCATAGATTTACCAGTATCTATGTTTGTTTATGTTCCCTACAGCTCACTCAAAATTTTATTTGGGTTGGTTATAGTATATCACCTACAACAAATCTTATGGTGACTTAGTCAACATAATTAAGCAGAATAGATCATAACGTCCTATATTGACAGAATTTTTAAACTCTTGTAGGTTAGCAGATATTTAAAGCCAAAACATTTAGTTATTTTTTATGACTAATCAAAAAAAATAAGCACAAAAGGTAGGTAGGGGAGAAACAGGCCAGTTTGGCTTGGTGCTTCATTTAAGTTTAAAAAGAGATGAGCTTTCTCACGAAGAATACAAAAAAAAGAAATGATTTTAAGCAGGGGAAGCACACTGTTAAATTAGCTATGTTGCTAACTATTCTTTGCTTTAATATTATTCTGAATGCCACTGTTATTTTTCTGAGGTCCCCATATTATCCCATTCATATTCTGGATATTTGTATACAAAGTCCATTACTAATCCAAAAGTTTTTGAGGATATCATTTAATATCATCCAAGTACTCCTGTTTTTCAGATAGATAATTCAGAGTTGACTTAAGATACATGGTTATTAAGTTTTATTCCATTGAGCAGGAAGTTGTACAGAATTTCGTGAGGAAAATGGAGTAACTAACAGCACAGACGCTGATGACAGTGAATCTGGATACAAATATCAGTTTTACCGCTTGTCAGCTGTGTGGCCAGTCTCATCATTAGTTGCTACCGTGTAGGACTGCTGCAAAAATTAACACATAGGAAGATTTTTCAGCATAAACATAGCACTTAGTAACTACTCAGTTGATATCAGCTAAGCAAACAGATTCTGATTCTGTCATGGAGGCACTGATTTTTAGCTTTTATGCACTTCAACTTCTTCATTTTTGATTTGCAATTAATACTACCTTGCCTCTTTGGAACAATGTAAAATGCCCTGAGTGGTACCTTTTTTATCAAAGTGCTTACCAAAGAACAGGTGATGAATAAAGTTTGGTCCCCTGTCTTCCTGTCTCTCTCATGAGTGCAAACTCTAAATATTTGCCTTTAACACATTAAATAGAAAGTTAAAATTTATTTGCTTTCCTCTAGCCCTTTCTTTCGTCAGGCAGTGTTGTTTTGAGGAGATTCTTTTAAGATGTGAATACGTTGCTGTGGTTCCATTTTCCTTGTTCTTGGAATCCAAATGATTTAGACTGTATGACAAGTAGGTAAAGATAAAATGGAGCTGACTCTGTTAATACCCCGTTTAAAAACGAAGAAATTCTCTTTGTTACTAGATGATTCTATGTTTTCTTAACATATTGCCTAAAGCCTAAACTATTTTACTGAGTTGCTTGGGAAAACTTAGTGTACCTACTATTTTCTGAAATTATACATAAATTTGTGATATTCAGACTTTCTAAAAGCTTCTCTCTTTAAATGTTATTTAATAGACTAGTAGCAGAAAAAGGTGAAACCAAAGCTGCTCTATTTGCTACAGGATCAGGAAACACTGCTCTGTTCTACATACCCTAATCTCCTACTCTCAGTCAAATACATTCCAGGAAGCAGTTTCAAATCCTTGATCTGGGCAAAATTATATTTCAAGTTCCATTTTCAATTCATAGTGAAATTGTCTGTGCTGGAGATAGATCAAAGCTACATTTAATTTTTAATGCTTTGTTTAAGAACTGAGATTCTCTCATTTAGGGAGGTGTTTTGTTTCTAGGAATGTGTCTATTTCTTCTAGGGTTTCCAGTTTCTTCTTGTATATTACAGCCTCTTATCCTCTTATCCTTTGTATTTCTGTTGTATCAGTTGTAATCTCTCTATTTTCATTTCTGATTTTACCTGAATTCTCTGTTTCCTTGGTGAGAGTAGCTTCTGGTTTGTCTGTTTTCTTTACGTTCTCCAAAAAAAAAAAAAGCTCTGGATTTCATTGATTTTTTTTTTTTTTTTTGTCTTTTAGTCTCTATTTCATTTATTTTCACTGTGATTTTTATTTTCCTTCTACTAATTTTAGGCTTAGTTTGTTCTTCCTATACTTCACTGAGGTGTAAAGTCAGGTTGTTTGAGTTCTTTTCTTTCCCCTTAATGTAGGAGTTTAATACTATAGACTTTCCTCTTAGAACTGCTTTGGCTGCATCCAGGAAGTTTTAGTAGGTTGTTTCTTTGCCTCAAGATATATTTTGACTTTTCTTTTGGCTTCCCTTTAACTTAAGACTCATTTACTTTCTTTATGGAAGAATACTTTATACGCTTATGTAGCAATTGATAGTGTCTTTTTAGTGTCTGATGGTCTGCTGTTTAACGCCAGGAGATTACAAGCAGCAAGTAACAGCTTGAGATTAGAATCCTGGCAGAATTGAGGATTGGCAGCTGACAGCAAGGAACGAGGTGTTCAAAACAGAATGTAGACATTTTATGACCAATTAGTAGAAGGGCAAGCAAACCTCTACAGACCTTGAGAATTTCTTTTCACTTAACTGATAACTCATGGTAATGTTTTCTGAGTCATTTGAGAAATGCTAGATTAGATTATTTATACTTCTTTTTTTAAAGTACATTTTTACTTATGAGAAAATTATAACTCAAGAGAGTTAAGTAAGCAAGACATAGTTTTATAGATAATGAGCAGTGGATTTAAACCTGTGTCTGAATATCTCTAAAAGTACCTGCTATTAGTCTCTGTAGTGTGGTTCATCCATACAGATTATTTTGAATTTCGTAGCAATCACCGTGTGCTTTGAGTTAGCCACTGTTATTTCCGTTTGAGACCCAGAAAAATAGCTTAGATAAGCTAGTGTAAATATTAAGTACCAACACCAGGATTTTGTTACTATTAGTGTAAATTTTTTTCCTTGCCTGGAAAATGTACTAGGAAGAAAGATTTCCAGAACTTGAATAAATTAGGTTTTACAGGGATAATTTTAGGCTTATTTAACTTTCTCCTTCAGTTTTTGTTGAAAGTTTAGGCTCTCACAGCCAAGCTTTTCCCATAGATTTCTCACAAAACAAAATAAATTAATGAGCTATGAAGAGTTTTGAGATGTTCTGTTGACAGATAATAATAGTAAAAACTAACTATTATGGAACATTTGCTACACACACCATACCTTGTTGTAGCATTTTGTTGGCATTAACTAATATAATCCCTTGTAATTACTTTATGAGGACTATGTTGTTCCTGGCCCTGTTTTACAATGAAGAAACTGAAGCACAGAGAGGGTAAAAAATTTGACCAAAGACACCCCATCCTTCTTGGAGTAGGAAAAGGCAACCCACTCTAGTGTTCTTGCCGGGAAAACCCCATGGACAGAGGAGCCTGGCGGGCTACATTCCTTGGGGTTGCAGAGTCAGACCTGACTGAGTGTGTGAGCACACACACCCCATCCTTCATGGCAGTGCTGGGATTAAAATCCTGCTCTCTGGTAGCTCTAGAGTTCAGATACCTGCTTGTTACATTATATGTACTGCCTTCCCCCCAAAGAGCTTGATTTTGGGGGGAAGCATAAATTTTCACACTCATAGTAATAGTCTACAGACTATAATTTTCCTGTCCTATTTCTTGTGGATATGTTTTTTTAATTGAGACAAAGGACTGAAGAAAGGTACATGCAGCATTTAATCTGATTTATTTTGATGGTTGGTAGAATGAAAGTGACAAGTTGTAATTTTATATTTATCCACAAGATGGTGAAATTCTCATTAGTTTTTAATTTCTTGAAACTCACATAAACCGTTAATTTATAATCTGCATTTGACGCTATTTGTTATAAGCACTTTCTTTTTACAGCCCATCTGCCGGCAAGGCCAAGATCAGAGCAGCTCACAGGAGAATCATGATTTTGAATCACCCAGATAAAGGTAGGTGAAATTCCTGTTTTTCATAATATGTGAATCAGAATATGCTCTGAATTTCTTTGTTTACTTAAACTCATTATAAATGATAATAGTTAAAATGGAAATTTATGTGTCACACGTGTTGTGATTTTTCTTGTAAATAAATGAGCCCTTAGATTGGAGTTCAGTGACTCACAGAAGTGATAGATTTATAGTTATCAGCTTTTGAGAACTTAGTTCCTGATTTCTTTTTTTTTTTTCCTCCCTTTTATTGTTTTTGTCATACAATGCCATGATATCACCATGGGTTTACATATGCTCCCCCTCCAGAAACCCCTCCCTCCTCCCTCCCTCCTCCCTCCCCCCCGGATTTCTATATGTAAGTTATCTAACTCCTATTTGAGGTTCCTGGCATTTTGATGGAAAAGGGAAAAGATGAATTGTGAACTCTTTGATTGTATAAACTGATTTGGGCATAATAAATTGTATTTGTCTAACCTTACACATAAAAGCACAAGATTTAGAGGATATTCTCTAAATCTCTGCATGTATGTCACACATGATGCTGAGTTTCTTAATTTTATTTCAGAAGGCTCTGAGGCTGAACCATTTATTTTTTTACTGGCCAGGTTTTTAATGTAAATTTATCTTACAGAAAGACAATTATTATAACTTTAACTACACTACAGCTGCTTGAGAGAGAAAGCCCATATGTTCATTACTGTTTCTGCTCTACAATAACAGATGGTGGAAAGTTACACTGTATTTTAGGAGTCAAAAGTGGGGGGTGGCGGGTGTGGGGGGGCAGAGAGTGCAGGGTTTCTTGTATCCTTACAGACTTTTAATTTTCGAATTATTTTGAAAAAAGTTAAAAGCAAGTTTTGGGTTCCTCTCCATCCTAACTGACTCCAAAATAAGGCATTCTTTTTCAGCTTTCTCATGTAATTACTTACTATACAAATTCTTTTCACTAAATATCATCTCCTTTGGTTTTCTCACTTGCTATTCTTTCATGTGAATAAACCAGAGGTTTATTTCATGTGAATAAACCTTTGAAAAGAGGTTTTGCTTAAAATTTCTAAACAGCTTCAACAGTTACTCAAAGATCCATTCAACTAATTTACTTTGCATTGTGGGATTTCAGAGTAATTGACTCAGAAACGAATATGTTTTAAGAGCCTATTTGAAGCTTTCTGTCTCCTAAACATCTTCCATCCCTTCCAGGTCAAGTGTGTGACCTTCTCTGATTGGTTGCAGAAAGATCGAGCACTTATGTCTTTCAGATGATTGACAAGTTATTGATTGTGTCTACTGGCAAAGAATTAAGCTCTAAAATGTTTCTAAAAGAATATGTATTTTTAGATACTTTCAGTTAAAAAAAAAAAAGAGAAGAATGTTTTGTTATGAGCCAGTAGTGGTTAAAGAATTATTTGATTTATTCTGAGATTGTATATTTATAAGAAGTGGGGCTGTTGGCTCCCCATTATGTGCTTACTAATATCCTCCAGTCTGGTGACATTGTGGGAGGGAATGGATGCAGAAGTATTCTTCCCCGACTTCTGCCTTCTAGCTAGCAGCATGGGTTTGAACATCCCTTAATCTCTCTAAATGTCAGTGTCATCATCTACAAAATGAATGGATTTTTCACAAGTCTTTTTTGGGTATATGATATAATGTAATGTTTTTATATACCTATTCAATTAATGAAGAACCCTATCTCTCTATTTGGATCACATTTTTAACAAAAGAAAGATGCTTTTAATCAACAGTTGTCAATAACAGATGTGTTGACAACTGGAGACATCTTGTCCATATAGTTGCTCATTCATCCAACATTTTACAACATTTGGAGTTTCAGAGAGTTCTTAGACTTCTTAAACCCATCCATATACTCATAGTTAAGAATTCCTGCTCTAGTAAAACTATGATGATTTAAGGAATATTGCAACTACTTGCGGGAAAAGAATTCATGTATGTTGGAGCCGGGAGATGATCATAAATCTGGAAACTCCCTTCAAAGGGAAGGTTGTTTTGCTTCATTTTTAAAGGAAAAAAGATAATGAATTTTGTTGTTTATTTTTACAATGGCTTACATATTCTGATTTCTAACTCTACAGTAGTTTTGTTTTGTTTTGTTTTCAAGGAACATTTATTTATTAGTCTGCACAGGATCTTAGTTATGGCATATGGGATCTAATTCCTGACCAAGGAGTGTGAGAACGGGCAGCCTTTCCTGGTGGCTCAGACTGTAAAGAATCTGCCTACAGTGCAGGGGACCCCGGTTTGATCCCTGTTTCTGGAAGATCCTCTGGAGGAGGGAATGGCTTCCCACTCCAGTATTCTTACCTAGAGAATCCCATGGACAGAGGAGCTTGGTAGCCTATAGTCTGTGGGGTCTCAGAGAGTTGGACATGACTGAGCAACTAAGCACGTGAGAATCTGCAACTCTCAATTTGCCTCCTCTTTTTATAATTCTTCACCATATTTGCTTTGGCCAGGTCACCCTTGAGTGTTATATAGGTGATTGCAAAAACTTGACTCCTCTACCCAGTGCTTCTGAAATTCATGAATATTCTCCCCTCTTCTACCCTACCTCCAAATGACTTTTCTCTTGGTTTTGCTACCAGCTGGTAAAACAAAAGCCAGAACTTCAAATGTGTGATCAATGATAATTTGTTACATATTTCATTATCACCTTGGGCAGAGAAAGTGACACCAGAAAAATTAAATGTGGAAATGACTGGAAATAAATTTTTTTGTAACCAGTTTTAAGTGAGCATTCAGATGTACTTTGGTAAAAAGTAAATTTTGTCTTTTCTTTGAGTGAAAAAAGGTTAATGCAGTAAAAATATTTCAGATCTTTGATCTAATGCCTTTAGAATACATTTTAATTAGATTATATTTTTAAAAATTACTGGAAAAAAAGATTAGTTGTTATGAAGTCAGTAGTAGTAGTGTTAGTTGCTAAGTTGTGTACAACTCTTTGTGACCCCATGGACTGTAGCCCACCAGGCTCCTCTGTCCATGAAATTCTCCAGGTAAGAATACTGGAGTGGGTAGCCATACCCTCCTCCAGAGGATCTTCCTGACCCAGAGATTGAACCTGGGTCTCCATGGTAGGCAGACTCATTACTGTTTGAGTCACCAAGGAAGCCCATATGAAGTCAGTGAAAGTGAAAGTTGCGTCCAACTCTGCAACCCCATGAACTGTAGCCTCCCAGCCTCCTCTGTCCATGGAATTCTTCAGGCAAGAATAGTGGAGTTGGTAGCCATTCCATTCTCCAGGGGATCTTCCCAATCCAGGGACTTAACTCAGGTCTTCCACATTGCAGGCAGATTCTTTACTGTCTGAGCCACCAGGGAAGCCCAAGTCAACTGGAGTGAGTAGCCTATCCCTTCTCTAGAGGATCTTCCCAAACCAGTGTCTCCTGCATTGCAGGCAGATTCTTTACCAGCTGAGCTACCAGAGAAGCCCCAGGTAACTTGAAATCAGTAGTTTGACATTAATGCCTAACAAAAGTACAAAGGAAAACAGACTAAGTTAACTTTGAAAAACTGTGGAACCTCTCATAGACTACCTAATCCATGCTTCTCAAAGTGTAATTTGTCTGTTCGTTCCAGGCCAGTTTGTTAGCTGTGTGCAAGAAATCAAAAATTGAATCAAAAGTAAGCCTTAAGACATCTTTATAGCCATTTGATATTGTTGTGACATCAAGTATGAGATACCTTTGTGTTTTGTAGAATATTGGTCCACTACAAAGTAGAAGACAATTTTTTTAAGTGATTCACCATGCAACATCACTTTCAGTCTACCTCAACCTTAAAGGAATCTCTGTCTTGATGTATAATATTATAGGTTAGCTTTGTCTCTTGAATATCTAGTCATGTCCATCTGGCTGCTTTCTATCAACATTGTCCCTATGGGATTCATCCCTATTGTAATGTGGAGCAGTTGTTCATTCTCATTAACGTAGCAGCCTTAGCAAGGTGTGCACTGTGGACCCCCAGGATTACTCTTTTAGGAATTTATTCTTCCCCTTTTGGTGTTCAGGCCTTCTTTGGGTATAAGTGTTAGTCGCTCAGTCGTGCGCTCTTTATGACCACATGGATTGCAGCTCACCAGGCTCCTCCGTCCATGAGATTTTCCAGGCAAGGATACTGGAGTGGGTTGCCATTTCCTTCTCCAGGGCATCTTCCCAACCCAGGGATCGAACCCAGGTTTCCTGCACTGCAGGCAGATTCTTTACCAACTGACCTACTTTGAATTCCATGTGGTGGCTCTGATGGTGAAGAATCTGCCTGCAATGTAAGAGACCCGGGTTTGATCACTGGGTTGGCAGGATCCCCTGGAGAAGGAGATGGAAACCCACTCCAGTATTCTTACCTGGAGAATTCCATGTAAGAATTGGAAGAATTGATGCTGAAGCTGAAACTCCAGTACTTTGGCCACCTGATGGGAAAAGCCAACTCATTGGAAAAGACCCTGATGGTGGGAAAGATAGAAGGCAGGAGGAGAAGGGGATGACAGAGGATGAGATGGTTGGATGACATCACGGACTCAATGGACATGAGTTTGAGCACGCTCTGGGAGATGGTGAAGGACAGGGAGGCCTGGTGTGCTACAGTCCTTGGGGTCACAAAGAGTTGGACAGGACTGAACAACAACAAAATTTAAATTCAAAAAGGATAAATAAAATGTTCTTTTAGGTCCCCAAAATCAACTGTATAAATATAGGAAAGAGACGTGGCAGTGTTTCACATGAAAGAGAGTCATATGGGTATTTTTTATCTCAAAGACTATAATATTCAACATTGTAAAAGCTGCTAAAAATAAGTCAGTGCATTCTTAAGCTGCATTAAAGGGCACACAGTATCTATATTATAAGACTGAATATTACCACAACCTTCTGTACTTGTCACTCATTTATTCTAGTATTTACTTAGTTATAAATTTATAACTAGTATTTATTATCCAGCTGTGCTGAGCTGATGTTAGATCTTGTCCAGAATTTTGTGTCCCTTTCTAGATGCCAAATTTTGTAAGACCATCTAAGTATTATTCAGAGGGAACCAAACAGGTGGTTGAAGAGCTGAAAGCAGTGTCGTGTGAGTGGTCGTTGATTCATTCGGTGAATGCTGATTAAGTACTTAATGTAAGCCAGATAGTGTGGTAGACTCTGAACAAGACAGGCAAAGGCCTTGCCTTCATAGATATTATGTGCCACTAGGAGAGACAAATAGGACATGTATAATTGATAGATTAAAAATGGCCCCAGTTCTTCATAGCACCTCTCATCAAGGGCTGGTCTAATTCCTAATCATGTATATACAGGCTGGCCTTGTCTGCTATTAACAGTAGAATATAGCAGAAGTGGCACTGTATGAATTCTGAGCCTTGGCCTCAAGGAATATTGCGGCCTCAACTGTTAACCTCTTTGAGCCTGGAGACTACCATGTGAAAAAGGCCAGGTTGGTTTATGCATGCTGAAGGATAAAGACCAAGTTGAGAGTCAGGACTAGCCATCCCAGCTAGGAAGTCCCAGTGAGGCCATCCTTTACCATCTAGCCCTAGCCAACCTGGCCCAGCTCAGAACTGCCCAGCTTACCCATGGAATAATGAGGGGGGATGGACAACAATTGTTATTAGCCAGTACGTTTTGGGGGGTAGTTAGGCAGTAAAGGCTAGTATGAAAAATGTCACATGATAATAAGGGCTTTTAATAAAAATAAAGCATAGTAGGGGGAGGGATAGAGATCAGCAGCTGGAGAGGAGGCGGTTGCAGTATTACTTATAGTCATCCTAAAAATTCTCTCTAAGGAGATCACTGACTCAATGGACATGAGTTTGAGCAAACTCTGGGAGATGGTGATGGAGAGGGAAACCTGGCATGCTGCAGTCCATAGGTCACAAAGAGTCGGACTTGCCTGAGCAACTGAACAATAAATTGGGAGCTAGGCAGTGTTCTAGGTGCTGGCACTCAGCAGTGGAAAAAGTGATGTTCTGGCAAAGCAGTAAAGGTAATCTGAGATCAAAAACTGTTGGAGGACAGTTTCTTCTCAAAGGTATAATAGATATTTTTGTATTGTGTAATAGGTAAAACCCTTTAAGACTTCCAGCGCTAGGTTTCTGTGATTCTCCAATGATCTGATAAACTGAATCAGACTTAAAGTATTCTTCAGAGCCTACTGTCTCTGTTTATTTTTTTTTATTATATTGAGATATAATTCAAGTACCATATGATTCATCTACTTAAAGTGTACAGTTCACTCAGTCAGTTCAGTCGCTCAGTTGTGTCCGACTCTTTGCGACACTATGGACTGCAGCACAGCAGGCTTCCCTGTCCATCACCAACTCCTGGAGCTTGCTCAAACTCATGTCCATTGATTTGGTGATGCCATCCAACCATCTCATCCTCTGTCGTCCCCTTGTCCTCCTGCCTTCAATCTTTCCCAGCATCAAGGTCTTTTCAGATGAGTCAGTTCTTTGCATCAGGTGGCCAAAGTATTGGAGTTTCAGCTTCAGCATCAGTCCTTGCAATGAATGTTCAGGACTGATTTCCTCTAGGATGGACTGGTTGGATCTCCTTGCGGTCCAAGAGATTCTCAAGAGTCTTCTCCAACACCACAGTTCAAAAGTATCACTTCTTTGGTGCTCAGCTTTCTTTATAGTCCAACTCTCACATCTATACATGACTACTGGAAAAATCATAGCTTTGACTAGACAGCCCATTGTTGACAAAGTAATGTCTCTGCTTTTTAATATGCTGTCTAGATTGGTCATAGCTTTTCTTCCAAGGAGTAAACGTCTTTTAATTTCATGGCTGAAATTACCACCTGCAGTGATTTTGGAGCCACAAGAAAATAAAGTCTCACTGTTTTCATTGTTTCCCCATCTATTTGCCATGAAGTGATGGGACCAGATGCCATGATCTTCATTTTCTGAATGTTGAGTTTTAAACCAACTTTTTCACTCTCCTCTTTCACTTTGATCAAGAGGCTCTTTAGTTCTTCTTCACTTCCTGCCATAAGGGTGGTATCATCTGCATGTATGAGGTTATTGATATTTCTCCTGGCAATCTTGATTCCAGCTTTTGCTTCACAATTCACTAGTCTTAAGTATATTTATAGATGTGTGCAACCACCACTGTAGTCAGTTTTAGAACATTTTCATTGCCTCAGAGGGGATCCTTATCACCCTTTGCTCCACCCTCACCTCCGTCTCCCTGTCCTCAGTTCTGTTCCGCAGATGTGGATGCTTGTCCTTGTGCCGGTACCACACTGTCTTGACAACCTCTGCATTGTAATGCATTTGCATTTTTTGAAGTGTGAGTCTTCTTACTTTATTCTTCTTTTGTAGGCATGTTTTAGATATTCTGGGTCCCTTGTAATTGTAGGTGAGTTTTAGAATCAGCTTGTCAATTTTGACAAAGGAGTCAACTGGAATTCTGATAGAGATTTTGTTGAATCTGTCAGTCAGCTTAGGGAGTATTGCCATCTTAATGTTAATCTACTTATCCATGGACATGGGATGTTTTTCACTTACTTATATCTTTAATTTCTTTCAATAGTATTTTGCAGTTCCAAAGTGTTTTATTCTTTTTGATGCTATTGTGAATAAAATTATATTCTTAACTTCATTTTTGGATTGTTCAATGTGAATGTATAGGAATATCATTCATTTTTAAATATTTGTTTTATATCCTTCAATCTTGCTGAACTTGTTTTTTCCAATAGGTTTTTTTTTTCCCCCCCTTTGGTAGGTTCATTGGGATTTTCTAGCTATAAGACTATGTCATCTGTGAATAGTTAGTTTTATTTCTTCCTTACCAATATGGATGAAATTCATTTATTTTTCTTATCTAATTTTTCCTAACTAGAATCTCTAATACAGTATTAAAAAGAAGTTGTAAGAGGGGACATTCTTGTCTTGTTTCTGATCTTATGGAAAAGCATCCAGTTGCCTAATAACAGGTATTAGGCAAAGTGTGGTA
Source organism: Antilocapra americana (assembly GCA_007570785.1). NCBI lineage: Eukaryota > Metazoa > Chordata > Mammalia > Artiodactyla > Antilocapridae > Antilocapra > Antilocapra americana. Next base: position 5,729,810 of record ML661908.1, read on the forward strand.
TTGTTAGCTGTGGGTTTTTCGTAGATAACCTTTATCAGATTAGGAAGTTCCTTTCTAGTTTTTTGAGCCTTTTTATCATGAAATGATGTTGGACTTTGTCAAATGCTTTTTCTGCATCTATTCAGGTTATTACGAGATTTTTGTTTTTTATTCTGTTGATGTAGTGAATTACATTAATTGATTTTTGGCTGTTAAACCAACCTCTCATCCCTGAGAAAAATACCACTTAGTCATGGAGCATAGATATTTTTAACATGTTGTTGGATTTAGTTTGCTAGTACTCTGTTGACTCTTTTACATTCACATTCATAAGAAATATTGATCTTTAGTTTTCTTGTGATGTCTTTGTTTGGCTTGGTATCAACATAATGTGGGTGTTATAAAATGAATTAGAAAATGTTCCTTCCCCTTCTATAAACCATCTGCACCGGGGTTTTGTTTGCATACATTTTTGATTACTGATTCAGTTTCTTTACTTGTAATAGGTCTGTCAGATTATCTGTTTCTTCTTGAGACAATTTAGTAATTTATGTCTTTTGAGGAATTTGTCTAATTTTTTAGTTTAGGTTATTGAGATTTTTTTTAGTTTTTAATACAGGCATTTATAGCTATAATTGCCTTCTAAGCACTACTCAAGTTGTAGTCCATAAGTACTTATTTCCCAAATTTGTCCTTGTTGTTGATTTTTAGGGGCTTCCCAGGTGGTGCTAGTGGTAAAGAATCCACCTGCCAATGCAGGAGACATAAGAGATGTAGGTTTGATCCTTAGGTAGGGAAGATCTCCTGGAGGAGGGCATGGCAGCCAACTCCAGTATTCTTGCTTGGAGAATCCCATGGACAGGGGAGCCTGGTGAGCTACAGTCCATAGAGTCTCAAAGAGTCAAACACAACTGACATGACTTAGCACACAGGCATGCATTGATTTCTAATTTCATTCCATTGTAGTTGAAGAATATAATGTATTATTTATATCCTTTTAATTTACAGAGGTTTGTTTTATGGCCTAGCATATGATTTATCCTGGAAAATGTTCATGTGCTTTTGGGAAGAATGAATATTCTGTTGTTAGGTGGGGTGTTCTGTAGATGTCTGTCAGGTCTAGTTGTTTTTAAGTGTTGTACAAGTCTTCTACTTCCTGTTGATCTTCTGTCTAGCTGTCCTATGCATTATTGAAAGTGGGACACTAACTCTTATTGTTGAATTGTCTGTTTCTCTGTTTGTTTTTGTTAGTTTTTGTCTCATGTACTTTGATGCTCTGTTAGGAGTGTGTGTGTGTTTATGTGCGTGCACACACGCGTGTGTACTCAGTCTCTTGGTCTTGTCCAACTCTTTGTGACCCCATGGACTGTAATCTACTAGGCTCCTCCGTCCACAGGATTTCCCAGGCAAGAGTACTGGAGTGGGTTGCCATTTCCTTCTCCAGGGGGTCTTCCTGACCCGGGGATGGAACCCTCTTCCCTTGAGTCTCCCGCATTGGCAGGAGGGTTCTTTGCCACTGCACCACCTGAGTATACTTGTTGTATCTCTTTGTTGTTGTTCAGTCGCTCAGTCATGTCCAACTGCAGCACGAAGTCCATGTTATATCTCTAGTAACGTTTTTTGTTATAAAATCTCCTATGAGTTTAGCCATTCTAGCTTTTCCATAGTTGATGTTTCATGATATATTTTTTCCAATACTTTTATTTGTAATTTTAAATCTATGGTCTGTCTCAAGACTTCCCTGGTGGTCCAGTGGTTAAGACTTCGTGTTTCCACTGCAGGGGGCACAGATTTGATCCGTGTTCAGGGAACTAAGATACTACATGCTGTGCAGCACAGCCAAAATAATAATAATAATTTTTATTATTTTATTTAAAGTCTGCCTCCTGTAAAAGGACTATTTTGGGATCAGGTTTTTTTTTTTTTAATCCAACCTGACAATGTAATGATTGATTGGATTGTTTAATCCATTCACATGTTATATTATTGATATAGATTGATTTATGTATGCATTTGCTTTTTGTTTTCTGTCTCGTATCTTTTTTGCTCATCTGTTTTTCTTTATGTTTCCTTTTGTGCTGAGTGAATATTTTCTAATGTAGTATTTTGATTTTATTGCTTCATTATTTTTGAGCGTTTTTTAAAGTGATTTCTCTAGGGTTTAACCACATACATCTTAAATTTTCAGAATCAGCTTCAGATTTAGACAAGCTTAATTCTTGTGCTATATATAGAAATAATACTTCTATACTTCCCCCTTTTATGGTATTATTGTTATGCATATAACATCTCCTGATGTCACAAGCCTAACTACACTGTTAGAATCATTATTGTCTGCTATCATTTTCTCAATCTGTTACACCTTTGCTCTTTTATATCTCCTTTGTGCTATTACTAGCACATGTAATATGCATGTATTACATTTCTATATGTTATAGGCCCAATAATACATTTTATGCATATTATTTTATACCATTACCTTTTCCATCAGCTAAGAGAAAAAAGAAAATTAGGCATTTATATTGTCTTTTATAATTACCCAGTTATATTTACTAGTGCTCTTTGTATATGTCAATTTAAATTACCATCTGAGGTCACTTTCTTTCGACCTAAAGAATTTCCTTTATTTATTCTAAATGGATCTGTTAACAGTAAATTCTTTCAGTTTTTGTTTATCTAGGATGCTGTTTCACCTTTGTTTCTGAATAACAGCTTTACTGAATAAAGGACTCTTGGTCCACAGTTTTTTCTTTGAGGACTGAGATTATGTTATTCCACTGCCTTCCTGTCCTCCATTGTTTCTGCTAAATTAGCCTTTTATCATTTGGGGGTTCCTTTGTAAGTGACATGTTGTCTTTCTTTCACAACTGTTAAAAGATAAACTGAGGCCTGTTAAAAATTTTAAGAGTCTCTCTGAGCAAAAATTGACTTGAATTGGGCAGCACCAAACTGGAAGTGGTTAGGAGCCCTCTGGAGGAAAGACTTCCACGGAGAAGAGGCAGAGCAAACAAGGAGTTACGTGATTGGTATAGCATAAGGATTTGCTTTACTTGGAAAGTCCTAGTTGGCTCTGTGTGATTAGTTGTGCTTGGGTTTTAATCTCTTACTGTTGAGAGACTTACTGGCTTAGGGTTTAGTTTGATTATGTAGTCTTCTAAGGCACTAAAGCCACCTCAGTCTAAAGGCCTCTCTGTTTATTTTATTTAATGCTACCTTCCATATTTTCTCCTTGTCTTCGACTTTTAGCATTTTTTTATGGTGTGTGTCTTAGGTCTTATTAGATTAATCCTACTTGGACTTTGTTGAGATTCTTGGGTGTGTAGGTTGTTGTTTTTCAATAACCTTGGGAAGTTTTTAGCTACTATTTCTTTAAAGACTTTTTCCCCCTCTTTTCCTCTCCTGGTACTCCCATTTCATGTGATTTATGGATTTCACAATGTCCTATATTTCTCTGAGGCTCTGTTTTTTTTCTCCTTCATTCCTTTTTCTCTCTGATTGTCAACTTATATACTATCAATCACTGTATCTTCAAGTTCACTAGTTCTGTCTTATGCCAGTTCAGATCTGCTCTTGAGCCCTTCTAGTAATTTCTTTAAAAAAATTAGTTCTGTGAATGTATAATGTAAAATTTTAGTTCTGTGAATGTATAATGGCTACTTTGGAATCGCTTCCCATAAATCCAGCGTTTGGTCACTCTCACAGGTAGTTTCTGTGGCTACAGTTTTCATGACATGCACATGGGTCATACTGTCATATTTGCCTGTTCCTTCACATGCCTTGAAATACTTTGTTAGAAACTGAATATATTAGATTATATATTACAGCAGCTCTGGGTATTGGTCTGCCACCCTTTCAGCGATGATGAAGGCTTGTTATTGTTTGTTTACTTGTTTAGTGACTGACTGGATTCTTTTAGTGAAGTTGTCCAAGGCCTTCTCAGAATGCCTCTCCTGTATGGAACCACCATGCCTTGAGGACTAGGAAACGAGTTTTCGAGGTCCCAGTATTTATTCTAAGGTATCCAAGCCCAGGGTAGAGCCTCTGATCCACTTTGCTGTGACTGAGCCTCAGCACCTGGCATCTAAGGGCCATAAGAGAAATATACAGGTCCACCCAGCCCTTCCCAGAAAGAGTCCTCTGTTCAGGAACTGGGGAGTGGGGAAGCCCTGTGTTCTGGCTACAGCAGTCCAGTGTGGAGTCTCTGCTTTGCTGAGTGGAGAGGGGAAAAGGAACGAGCCATTTACCACAGACTCCTGCCTCTCTTACTGAATTTTCATACTTTAATTCTTTTTTATTTTTGTTTTAAAGACCGTTTCTAGAGGCTTCCAGTGGTTGGAGTTATTATATAGTATTGACTAGTTGCACTGGGAAGTGGGTCAGTCCAAGTCCTCATTCTGGAAGTCAGTCTCCTATATGCTGCTATGTGATTTTAACATCTTTCTTTTAAGAAGGGTGGGTGAACTTTAAGAACCCTTCAAATCAGCAGATGGCAATACTTCTTACTTCAGTCTTACAGACTTGGGATGTAGAAATTCATGTTTTAATCAGAGTTAAGGAATATGTAGATCTGTATAAAGAAGACCCAAGGATAAAAGGGAACTTATATATTCTTAATCTTCACGTTGGTATGTTTTCTGTGAAACTCACATTACTAATAAATTATACAGGCATACCTCAAAGATACTGGATTCAGTTCCAAACCACACCAATAAAACAAATACTGCAATAAAGCAAGTCACACAGATATGTTGGTTTCCCAACACATAGAAAAATTAGGTTTATGTTTTTACTATAAGACATATTTAGTATATTAGGTTTATGTTTGTCTGTTAAGTGTGAAATAGCATTATGCTTAAAAAACAGTGTAGACAATGGAATATTACTCAGTTATAAAAAAAAGAACACATTTAAGTCAGTTCTAATGAGGTGGATGAAACTAGAGTCTATTATACAGAGTGAAGTAAGTCAGAAAGAAAACACCAATACAGTATAGTAATGCATGTATATCGGATTTAGAAAGATGATAACGACTACCCTATATGCAAGACAGCAAGAGAGACACAGATATAAAGGACAGACTTTTGAGAGAAGGTGAGGGTGGGATGATTTGAGAGAATAGCTTTGAAACATGTATATTACCATATGTGAAATAGATGACCAGTCCAAGTTCAATGCATGAAACAGGGCACTCAAAGCCGGTGCACTGGGACAACCCAGAGAGATGGGATGAGGAGGGAGGTGGAGGGGGTTTTGGGACGGGGAACACATGTATACCCATGGCTGATTCAATATACGGCAAAAACCACCACAATGAAATAATTAGCCTCCAATTAAAATAAATAAATAAATTGTAGAAAACAGTGCATATAGGTACTGTAATTAAAAAATAAACCTGCTATAAAAATGGCACCAATAGACTTACTTGACACAAGGTTGCCACAACCTTCAATTTGTAAAAAACTCAGTATCTATGAAGTGCAATAAAGCGAAGTCTGATCAAACAAGGCATGCCTGTACCTAACCTTGTGGCAGTTGTTAATGTAGACCATTTGCTTATTTTCTTTTGTGCTGGTTAGGACTTTTTTTACCCAGATGTTTTGCAGATGTTTATTCTAAAGATGTTTATCCGCTCCTGACACATTTGTTTGTTCTATCTTCTGTCTCTCTGAAGGGATTTTACTTTAGTGAAACTGGTCCTTGATGCAAGAAGATAAGGGAATGGTGATTCACCACTTCCTTCTCCCCATCAGGGACTCATGTCTCAAGTCCCTTCTGTGTACTCAGAGAGATCTAAGGCATGATTGCTCTTCAAAATATTTATTATCTAATGAGTAGATAAGCATATATTAACACCTTAAAAGTAAACCACAAGGTGTGATTTTACAATCTTCCCAAAAAGGAAAGGGCTCCTCAGGTGGCACAGTGGTAAAGAACCCACTGTGCAGGAGGTGCAGGAGACGAAAGAGATGCCAGTTCAATCCCTGGGTTGGGAAGATCCCCTGGAGGAAGGCATGGCAACCCACTCCAGTATTCTTGCCTGGGGAATCCTATGGACTGAGGAGCATGGTGGGCTCTTGTCCATAGGGTCCATCCCAAAGTGACTTAGCACACTCAAGAAGGAAGAGGACCCAGGATGGGGTTACAAGCTTGAAGAAAGTAGAAAAGCTTTACTACAACCAAATGTTTAACATGGTGGAAATATAATCAACAAAAAATTAGGTAAACAAAGTGAGAGAGACAGCGTGGTATGGTAACCTTCCTGGGAGTCCTGACCCCACCTCATTTTAACTATATGGCTAGGGTTGGGCAAGTAACTAAACTTCTTGGTGATTCAGTCTCTTTAGGTAATGAAAATAAGAACTGAGCAACTACAAAGGATAGTAGTTGGATGAACTAAATGAATAATACATTAGAATAATGCCTAGTTACTATCTTTAGCACCATGGTCTTGATCACAAGTTTTCTGAGCCCCAGTGATTTTTGGATAGTATTAATTGGTAGTGTCATCAGACTCATGGAGGTCAACATATCTCCAGTGTTTAATAAAGTTTTATAAGCTAGCTCAGTAAGTATACAGCTTGATGAATTATCATGAAGTGAATCCATTTATGTACCCAGTACCAGATTATGACAGAAAACAATAAAATTCTGTAAAGCAGCTATCCTTCAATTAAAAAATATATTAATGGAAAAAAGAAAGAAAGAAAATCAAACAAAGCTTTCTCATGTACATTTCTGGTCATTCCCCACTCACCAAAGATGACCACTGTTTTAGTTTTTATTGCCATAGATTAGCTTTGCCTGTTTTTGAACTTTATATATATATATATATATATATATATATATATGTCATCTAAGTGTGTAGTCTTCTATGCTTTGTCTTTTCTATTTTATTATCTTTGAGAAATTCATTCATGTAGCAGTGAATCCTGTAGTAATTCATTCATTCATTTTGCTCCGTAGTATTTCATTACATGAATATCCTTCTGTTTATCCATTTTTTCTTTGCAGTTTTTTTTTTTCTCTTTGTTACCTGACTTTTGGAAACATCATATACTCTTGTGATCTAGATATGAGTCCATTCTATTACACATATTTTTTCTTTTTGGCTTGTTTTTGCCTACCTTTACTGATGTTCATTCATTAATAGAAATTCTTAATACTGTTACAGATCAGTTATAGTTAAAACTTTACCTTTAGAGGGAACTAAGATGGCGGAGGAATAGGACGGGGAGTCCACACTCTCCCCAACAAATACACCAAAGGAACATTTAAATACCGAACAAACTCCATAAAACAACATCTGAATGCTGGCAGAGGTCTTCAGGCATCTGGAAAGACAGCCCATTGCCGACGAAAGAAGGTAGGACCAAAGAAAAAAAAAAGTAAAAAGAGAGGCAAAGAGGCAGGGACTGAGATTCATCTCGGAAGGGGAGCCTCGAAAGAGATAAAGGTTTTCGAACGTCAGGAAACATTCTCACTGGTGGATCTGAGAGATCTGAGGCGAATCTCAGAGAGCATAAAAGTCAGGAGTAGAAGCCGATAAATAGTTAAGCCCCTTAGAGAACGTCTCTAACCGCAAACTTTAGCGGAGCGGTGGGCCGGGCACCCCATCCCCCACGAGCCAGCGGACTGCTCAGGGAGGGGCAGGCCACGCGCTTAGGGGGAGGACTGAGAATGAAAGCCTGGGGCAGACTGAGGGTGCTAACTGGAGATAGACCGCTGGGTAGCCTTCCCGAGGAAGACCCCCTGCCAGGCTTGCGCGTAGCCTTCCAGAGGAAGACCCCCTTGCCAGGCTCAAGCACAGAACAAAGGGCAGCGAAGACTTGGTCCACTGCGCGAGACAGCCAGGTGGAACTGGGCGGCTGCGGGCTACGAACCGGCCCAGCCCCCGCCGGAGAGCGCCCCGGCGAGGCTTCTGCCCCCAAACCGCAGGCAGAATTGGGTGCTAGCCAAGACCTCTAGGGACTCTGGACAGTCGCCACCAGAATTCGGCGCTTCTCATATCTGAGAAAACGCCCCCAGCTGCACGCCAAGAAAACCGAGCAGCTGGGCCGGGGGAGGGGAGAAGCCACAGCCCCCAACTGCGTCACCAGAGTGCGCCTCCAGAGTCTGCAGCTGCACATCTGAGAAGACACGCCCAGCTGCAAGCAGAAAGAGCCGAGCGGCTGGGCCTGGGGAGAGGAGAAGCCACAGCCTCCGATTGCGTCATCAGAGTGCGCCACCAGCCAAGAGCCTGAGCAGAGGGGGCGGGAAAAGCGCAGGCACCGCCAGTGGGGAAAACCCCAGAGCGCTGAATAGACACTGAAGGGGCCAGCAGAGGACGCCAAATCAAGCAGGAAGAACCGCTTAAGAGCCCAACCAGGAAACTTTGACAAAACACACATCCAACCCCTCTCATAGTGAGGAACCCCCACAATAAAGGGACAACACAGCAAGATAAACAAAATGAAAAGGCAGAGAAACACCCAGCAAGTAAAGGTACAGGATAAATGTCCTCCAGACCAAATAAAAGATGAAGAGATAGGATGTCTACCTGATAAAGAATTCCGAATAATGATAGTGAAAATGATTCAAAACCTGGAAAATAAGTTGGAGTTGCAGTTCAATAACCTGCAGGCAAGGATCGAGAAGATGCAGGTAAGCTTTAACAAGGACTTAGAAGAAATGAAAAAGAGTCAAAATACAATAAATAATGCAATAAATGAGATCAAAAACACCCTGGAGGGAACCAACAGTAGAATAACAGAGATAGAAGACAGGATAAGTGAGATAGAAGATAAAATGGCAGAAATAAATGAAACAGAAAGGAAAAATGAAAAAAGAATTAAAAGAAATGAGGACAATCTCAGAGACCTCTGGGACAGTATTAAACGCACCAATATTCGAATCATAGGAATCCCAGAAGAAGAAGACAAAAAGAAAGACCATCAGAAAATTCTTGAAGAGATAATTGTTGAAAATTTCCCTAAATTGGGAAAGCAAATAACTTCTCAGGTCCAAGAAACACAGAGGGTCCCAAATAGAATCAACCCCAAGCAGAACACCCCAAGACACATATTAATCAAATTAACAAATATCAAATACAAAGACCAAATGTTAAAAGCAGCGAGGGAGAAGCAAAAAATAACCCACAAGGGGAATCCCATCAGGATAACAGCTGATCTCTCAATAGAAACGCTTCAGGCCAGAAGGGAATGGCAGAGCATTCTTACAGCCATGGAAGAAAACAAGCTACAACCCCGATTACTGTACCCAGCAAGGATCTCATTCAAATTTGAAGGAGAATTCAAAAGTTTTTCAGACAAGCAGAAACTGAGAGAATTCAGCAACACCAAACCAGCCCTCCAACGAATGCTAAAGGATCTTTCCTAGATAGGAAACACGGATGGGATATATAATCTCGAACCCAAAACAATAAAATAGAAGAAATGGCAATAGGATCATATTTATCAATAATTACCTTAAATGTAAACGGGCTGAATGCCCCAACCAAAAGACAAACACTGGCCAATTGGATACAGAAACAGGACCCGTATATATGTTGTCTACAAGAGACCCACCTCAAACCTAGGGACACATATAGACTCAAAGTTAAAGGCTGGAAAAAGATATTCCATGCAAATAAAGACCAAAAGAAAGCAGGAGTGGCAATACTCATATCAGATAAGGTAGACTTTAAAATAAAGGTGGTGAAAAAAGATAAAGATGGACATTACATAATGATCAAAGGATCAATCCAAGAAGAAGAAATAACAATTATAAATATTTATGCACCCAACATAGGAGCACCACAATATGTAAGGCAAATGCTAACAAGTATGAAAGGGGAAATTAACAACAACACAATAATAATGGGAGACTTTAATACACCACTCACACCAATAGATAGATCAACTAAACAGAAAAGTAACAAGGAAATTCAAACTTTAAATGATACAATAGACCAACTAGACCTAATTGATATCTATAGGTCATTCCATCCCAAAACAAGGAATTTCACCTTTTTCTCAAGCGCACACGGGACCTTCTCCAGGATAGATCACATCCTGGGCCATAAATCTAGCCTTGGTAAATTCAAAAATATTGAAATCATCCAAAGCATATTTTCTGATCACAATGCAGTGAAATTAGATATCAATTACAGGAGAAAACCATTCAAAACCTCCAACATATGGAGGCTCAACAACACACTGCTGAATAACCAACAAATCACAGAAGAAATCAAAAATGAAATTCAGTTATGCATAGAAACCAATGAAAATGAAAACACAACAGCCCAAAACCTATGGGACACTGTGAAAGCAGTGCTAAGGGGAAGGTTCATAGCAATACAAGCTCACCTCAGGAAACAAGAAAAAAATCAAATAAATAACCTTACTTTACACCTAAAGCAACTAGAAATGGAAGAAATGCAGAAGCCCAGGTCTAGTAGAAGGAAAGAAATCTTAAAGATCAGGGCAGAAATAAA
>ML661908.1:5740269-5756075 GCA_007570785.1 Antilocapra americana
GAATTCTACCAAAAATTTAGAGAAGAGCTAACACCTATTCTACTCAAACTCTTCCAGAAAATTGCAGAGGAAGGTAAACTTCCAAACTCATTCTATGAGGCCACCATCACCCTAATTCCAAAACCCGACAAAGATGCCACAAAAAAAGAAAACTACAGACCAATATCACTGATGAACTTAGATGCAAAAATCATTAACAAAATTCTAGCAAATAGAATCCAACAACACATTAAAAAAATCATACATCATGATCAAGTAGGCTTTATCCCAGGGATGCAAGGATTCTTCAATATTCGCAAATCAATCAATGTAATACACCACATTAACAAATTGAAAAATAAAAATCACATGATTATCTCAATAGATGCAGAGAAAGCCTTTGACAAAATTCAACATCCATTTATGATAAAAACCCTCCAAAAAGCAGGAATAGAAGGAACATTCCTCAACATAATAAAAGCTATATATGACAAACCCACAGCAAACATTATCCTCAATGGTGAAAAACTGAAATCATTCCCCCTGAAGTCAGGAACAAGACAAGGGTGCCCACTCTCACCACTACTTTTCAACATAGTTTTGGAAGTCTTGGCCACAGCAATCAGAGCAGATAAAGAAATCAAAGGAATCCAGATTGGAAAAGAAGAAGTAAAACTCTCTCTGTTTGCAGATGACATGATCCTCTATATTGAAAACCCTAAAGATTCTACTAGAAAATTACTAGAGCTAATCAGTGAATATAGCAAAGTTTCAGGATACAAAATCAACACACAGAAATCCCTGGCATTTCTATACACTAACAATGAGAAAACAGAAAGAGAAATTAAGGAAACAATTCCATTCACCATCGAATCAAAAAGAATAAAATACTTAGGAGTATTTCTACCTAAAGAAACAAAAGACTTGTATATAGAAAACTATAAAACACTGATGAAAGAAATCAAAGAGGACACAAACAGATGGAGAAATGTGCCGTGTTCATGGATTGGAAGAATCAATATAGTGAAAATGAGCATACTACCCAAAGCAATCTATAGATTCAATGCAATTCCTATCAAGCTACCAGAGGTCCTTTTCAGAGAATTAGAACAAATAATTTCACAATTTGTATGAAAATACAAAAAACCTCGTATAGCCAAAGCAATCTTGAGAAAGAAGATTGGAACTGGAGAATCAACGTACCTGATTTTAGGTTATACTACAAATCCATAGTCATTAAGACAGTATGGTACTGGCACAAAGACAGAAATATAGATCAATGGAACAAAATAGAAAGCCCAGAGATAAATCCACACATCTATGGACACCTTATTTTTGACAAAGGAGGCAAGAATATACAATGGAGAAAAGACAACCTCTTTAACAAGTGGTGCTGGGAAAACTGGACAGCCACTCGTAAAAGAATGAAACTAGAACACTTTCTAACACCATACACAAAGATAAACTCAAAATGGATCAAAGATCTAATCATAAGACCAGAAACTATAAAACTCCTAGAGGATAACATTGGGAAAACACTCTCTGACATAAACCAAAGCGGGATCCTACATGACCCACCTCCCAGAATATTGGAAATAAAAGCACGAATAAACAAATGGGACCTAATTAAAATTAAAAGCTTCTGCACAGCAAAGGAAACTATAAGCAAGGTGAAAAGACAGCCTTCAGAATGGGAGAAAATAATAGCCAATGAAGCAACGGACAAACAATTAATCTCAAAAATATACAAGCAACTCCTGCAGCTCCATTCTAGAAAAATAAACGACCCAATCAAAAAGTGGGCCAAAGAACTTAACAGACATTTCTCCAAAGAAGACATAAAAATGGCTAACAAACACATGAAAAGATGTTCAACATCACTCATTATCAGAGAAATGCAAATCAAAACCACAATGAGATATCACTTTACACCGTTCAGAATGGCTGCCATCCAAAAGTCTACAAGCAATAAATGCTGGAGAGGATGTGGAGAAAAGGGAACCTTCTTACACTGTTGGTGGGAATGCAAACTAGTACAGCCACTATGGAAAACAGTGTGGAGATTCCTTAAAAAACTGCAAATAGACTTGCCATATGACCCAGCAATCCCACTGCTGGACATATACACCGAGGAAACCAGAATTGAAAGAGCCACGTGTACCCCAATGTTCATCGCTGCATTGTTTATAATAGCCAGGACATGGAAGCAACCTAGATGCCCATCAACTGACGAATGGATAAGAAAGCTGTGGTACATATACACAATGGAATATTACTCAGCATTAAAAAAAAATTCATTTGAATCAGTTCTACTCAGGTGGATGGAACTGGAGCCCATTATCCAGAGTGAAGTAAGCCAGAAACAGAAACAACAATACAGTATATTAACGCATATATATGGAATTTAGAAAGACGGTAACGAGAACCCAGCATGCGAGACAGCAAAAGGAACGCAGATGTATAGAATAGACTTGTGGACTCTGTGGATGAGGGAAAGGGTGGGTTGATATGGGAGAATGGCATTGAAACATGTTAATTATCATATGTCTAATCAATCGCCAGCCCAGGATTGATGCTCGGGGCTGGTGCAACGAACGAGATTTCCCGGGGGGAGGGAGGAGGGAGGGGGGTTCTGGAGGGGGAGCATATGTAAACCCATGGTGATATCATGTCATTGTTTGGCAAAACTAATAAAATTAAAAAAAAAAACTTTACCTTTATAATTAGTGCTTTGTTTTGCTTCGGAAATTTTTGCTTGTCTCAAAATCATGAAGTCAATTTCTGGAAACTTCATTATCTTACCTAGTTACATCTTAGAATGGAATTTTGTATACGCTGTGGGATAAGGGTCAAGTTTCAGTTATTTTTATATAGGTATCCAAGTGGTCCTGCACTATTGGTTGAAATTATTTCTCTATTTTCTTTCATCTTCTCTTGATTGATTTCTTATGCCAATACCATAATGTTTTAATTATATAGCTTTATAACAAATCCTCATTTCTGGTATATAAACTCTTTACATTTTTTGTTATTTAAGATCTGTGAGGGGTAGGCTATTTTTGGCCCTTTACATTTTAATATAAGTTAGGAACGGTCTCATTGATTTGTATATGCACATTCATAATTCACACAGAAACCTCCTAGGACATGTATGATTGGGATTGCTATAAATCTGTGAGTCAGTTTGGAGCAAATTGACATCTTTCCAATAGTGATTTTTCCAATCCGTGAACAAGACATCCTGTCATTTATTTCAGTTCAGTTCAATTCACTCACTCAGTCATGTCCAACTCTGTGACCCCATTGACTGCAGCACACCAGGCCTCCCTGTCCATCACCAACTCCCAGAGCTTACTGAAAACTCAGGTCCATCGAGTCAGTGATGCCATCCAACCATCTCAGCCTCTGTTGTCCCCTTCTCCTCCTGCCTTCAATCTTTCCCAGCATCAGGGTCTTTTCCAGTGAGTTAGTTCTTTGCATCAGGTGGCCAAAGTATTGGAGTTTCAGCTTCAGCATCAATCCTTCCATGGATATTCAGGACTGGTCTCCTTTAGGACTGTCTGGTCTGATCTCCTTGCAGTCCAAGGGACTCTCAAGAGTCTTCTCCAATACCACAGTTCAAAAGCATCAATTCTTTGGCTCTCAGCTTTCTTTATGGGCCAGCTTTCACATCCATACATGACTACTGAAAAAACCATAGCTTTGACTAGACAGACCTTTGTTCGCAAAGTAATGTCTCTGCTTTTTAATATGCTGCCTAGGCTGGTCATAACTTTTCTTCCAAGGAGCAAGCATCTTTTAATTTCATGGCTGCAGTCACCATCTGCAGTGATTTTGGATCCTGAGAAAATAAAGTCTCGCTGTTTCCCCATCTATTTGCCTTGAAGTTATGGGGCCAGATACCATGGTGTTAGTTTTCTGAATGTTGAGTTTTAAACCAACTTTTTCACCCTCCTCTTTTACTTTCATCAAAAGGCTCTTTAGTTCTTCGCTTTCTGCCGTAAGGGTGGTGTCATCTGCAAATCTGAGGTTATTGATATTTCTCCCAGCAATCTTGATTCCAGTTTCTGCTTCATGCAGCCCAGCGTTTCTCATGATGTTCTCTGCATAGAAGTTAAATAAGCAAGGTGACAATACACAGCCTTGACAAACTCCTTTCCTGATTTGGAACCATTCTATTGTTCCCTGTCCAGTTCTAAATGTTGCTTCCTGACCTGCATACAGGTTTCTCAAGAGGCAGGTCAGGTCATCTGGTATTCCCATCTCTTCAAGAGTTTTCCACAGTTTGTTATGGTCCATACAGTCAGAGACTTTGGCATAGTCAATAAAGCATAAGTAGATGTTTTTCTGGAACTCTCTTGCTTTTTTGATGATCCAGCGGATGTTGACAATTTGATCTCTGATTCCTCTGCCTTTTCTAAACCTAGCTTTAACATCGGAAATTCACGGTTCACATACTGTTGAAGCCTGGCTTGGAGAATTTTGAGCATTACACTGCTGGTGTGGGAGATGAGTGGAATTGTAAGGTAGTTAGGCATTTCCTTTCTTTGGGATTGGATTGAAAACTGATCTTTTCCAGTCCTGTGGCCACTGCCGAGTTTCCCAAATTTGTTGGCATATTGAGTGCAGCACTTTGACAGCGTCATCTTTTAGGATTGGAAATATCAACTGGAATTCCATCACCTTCACTAGCTTTGTTTGTAGTGATGCTTCCTTCCTAAGGCCCACTTGACTTCACATTCCCGAATGTCTGGCTCTAGGTAAGTGATCATACCATCGTGATTCTATGGGTCGTGAAGATCTTTTTTGTATAGTTCTTCTGTGTATTCCTGCCACCTCCTCTTAGTATCTTGTACTTCTGTTAGGTCCATACCATTTCTGTCCTTTATTGAGCCCATGTTTGCATGAAATGTTCTCTTGGTATCTCTGATTTTCTTGAAGAGAGCTCTAGTCTTTCCCATTCTATTGTTTTCCTCTATTTCTTTGCACTGATCACTGAGGAAGGCTTTCTTATCTCTCCTTGCTATCCTTTGGAACTCTGCATTCAAATGGTTATATCCTTCCTTTTCTCCTTTGCCTTTCACCTCTCTGCTTTTCACAGCTATTTGTAAGGCCTCCTCAGACAGTCATTTTCGTTTTTTGCCTTTCTGTTTCTTGGGGATGGTCTTCATCCTTGTCTCCTATACAGTGTCGCGAACCTCCATCCATAGTTCTTCAGGCATTCTGTCTATCAGATCTAATCCCTTGAGTCTATTTCTCACTTTCACTGTTTAATCGTAAGGCATTTGATTTAGGTCATACCTGAACAGTGCGTTTTCTTAGCAAAACTCTATTAGCCTTTGCCCTACTTCATTCTGTACTCCAAGGCCAAATTTGCCTGTTACTCCAGGTGTTTCTTGACTTCCTACTTTTCCATTCCCGTCTCCTATAATGAAAAGGCCATCTTTGTTGGATGTTAGTTTATTTAGGTTAACTTTATTTCAATGAGATTTTTCAGTTTGTAGTTAGGCATGATTTGTTAGATTTGTTCCTAGGTGTTGATTATTCAAATGCTATTATACATTGTGTTGTTTTAAAAGTGTATATTATATAGTAATTTATTTCTAGAACATAAAAAATTAATTTTTATGTATATTGCTGTCATATCCACCATTTTTTTTTAATTCGGTTATTCTGTGATTTTGTCTTTAGAGTCCTTTTGATTTTTTTGCTTATTCAGTCATTCGATTTATGAAGAATGACAGTTTCTTTCTTTTTAGTCCTTTGGGAGAGGGAGTTGAGGGGGGCATTGATTATAATGGCCAGAAACTCCAATAAAGTGTTAAATAGGAATGATAGTAGATATCTTTTCCTTGTTACTTATCTCAGAGCCAAAGGTGTCAGCATTTTAGTACTAAGCATATTTTTTTGATAACTTCCTCTCACATAAAAGTTTATTCTTACTCTATTCTTAGCTTACTTAAAGTTTTTATTGTGAGTGTACGTTTTCTGCAGTTGTTTAAGTGATTATATATGTATTCTTCCTTATGTTAATGTAATGAATTAAATTGATTAATTTTCTAATGTTAAAGCCAGTCTTGGATTTCTGATATAAACCTAACTTAGTTATGAATTTAGTGTGATTTGATAAGCTGATGTTTGCTTTTGCATCTGTATTTATCTTGAGATATATTTCTTATCAGTCTGTCTCAAAGAATGCTTCTCATAAAAAGATTTTAAATGTGTTTTCTTTTTCTTCTGTTTTTTTGGAAAAATTTACTGGTACAGCTATCCTGGCCAGAATTTTTATCTATGGGAAGGTTTTTAGTTACAGATTCAGTTTTTCAAATAGTTATGATTCTCTTGATTTTTCCATTTCTTCTTGTATCATTTTATCTTGATACATTAGTTTTCTTAGAATTTATTTCATTTAAATTTTAAATGCATTGTTAGGAACTTGATCAGTTTTTTTCAGAAATCTAACCTTTGGCTTGGTTAATTATCTTGATTGCTAATTTCTGTTGTGATGTTTTCCTTGATGCTTGGGTTATTTACAAGTATATTGATTAATTTCCAAACATTGTAATTCCCTATCTGTATTACTGATTTTCAGCTTAATTCTACTATCATTAATTCATGTATTGGTACTTCTCAAACTGTCTTGATAGAGGACTTGTTTTTTGGTTTTTTTCCCCCAATCTCTGTTGGGCTGGTAACTTTTGTAAAATATAACAAAAATGATTTTATTAGAAAACTGAAATAAAAAGATATATGAGATCTAAACCCTAATTTTTCTTCATTAGATTCTATAGATGCACAGTATTATGTTTGGCTATAGTATTTTCTGAACACTTGCTCTCAGTTTCTAAACCTAGTTTAGTTCAGTAACTCTCTCTATAGTTCAGTAACACCTGTACCCCAGCACTGATCCACGGAACACAATTCAAGTAGCACTGCTTATTGTGATTTGAGTCTTTGAAGTTTGTTGAAACTTGCTTTAGAGCTCAGCACATGGTCGACTTCAATAAATGTTCTGTGTGCTGTTTAAAAGGAGGTTACTCTGCAGTTGTAGGATGGAGTGTTTTATGTATGTCATTTAGATCAAGTGTGTTTAGTATTTCTTTTTATCTAATGCTTCCATGGGATTACTGCGAGAGGTATATTAAATCTCCCACTGATTATGGATTTGTGTGTTTCCCCATTTAGTTCTGTCCTTATTTTTCTAATATATCTTGAACTTATCTATCAGTTCAGTTCAGTTCAGTCGCTCAGTTATGTCCGACTCTTTGTGACCCCATGAACCACAGCACGCCAGGCTGCCCTGTGCATCACCAACTCCCAGAGTTTACCCAAACTCATGTCCATTGAGTTGGTGATGCCATCTAACCATCTCATCCTTGTCTTCCCCTTCTCCTCCTGCCTTCAAACTTTCCCAGCATCAGGGTCTTTTCCAATGAGTCAGCTCTGCACATCAGGTGACCGAAATATTGGAGTTTCAGCTTCAACATCAATCCTTCCAGTGAACACCCAGGACTGATTTCTTTTAGGATGACTGGTTGGATCTCCTTGCAGTCCAAGGGACTCTCAAGAGTCTTCTCCAACACTCACAGTTCAAAAGCATTAATTCTTCAGCGCTCGGCTTTCTTCACCATCCAACTCTCACATGCATACATGACTACTGAAAAAACCATAGCCTTGACTAGATGGACCTTTATTAGCAAAGTTATGTCTCTGCTTTTTAATAAGCTGTCTAGGTTAGTCATAACTTTCCTTCCAAGGAGTGTCTTTTAATTTAATGGCTGCACTCACCATCTGCAGTGATTTTGGAGCCCCCCAAAATAAAGTCTGACACTGTTTCCACTGTTTGCCCATCTATTTGCCTAGAAGAGGTGGGACCGGATGCCATGATCTTAGTTTTCCGAATGCTGAGCTTTAAGCCAACTTTTTCATTCTCCTCTTTCACTTTCATCAAGAGGCTCTTTAGTTCTTCTTCACTTTCTGCCATAAAGGTGGTGTCATCTACATATCATATGTTATCAGATATATTCAAATTTAAGATTGGCGCTTTTAACACTTTGAAATGTCTCCCTTTTATTGCTAATGTTGGATTTTGCCTTAAAGTGTTCTTCATCTGATAATTAACATACTGATGCCAACTTTCATTGGTGTATGCCTTTTTATATTCTTTTAGAAAGATGGTCTCAAAAAAAGATGGTATCTTATAACCAGCATATAGTTTGCTGGTTAATTTATTCATCAACTATATTGAGAAATAATTTGCATACAATAAAAAATGTATTTAAATGCACGATTTGATGAGATTTGACAAATATATACATCCATATAACACTAGCATAATGAAGACATAGAACATATCAAAGCTCGAAAGGTTCCTTGGTGTCCTTTCTCATTGCTTGTCTCTGCCCCATCTAGAGCAATCATCATTCTACTTTCTCCCACTGTAGATATGTTTCATGTGAGTGGAATTGTAGAGTATGTACTATTTTGTGTCTGATTTCTTTGAAGACAAGAAGCAGTGCAGAATGTTGGACTAATCACAGCACATGCCCTTATCTCCAGGATCTTGACCCTCAAGTCCTGGCCGACTTGGTAGACCCCCAGTGCCTTCATACTGTTGTGTTTGAATTTTATTGAAGTCTTCTTGTTGGTATCAATGGGAGGGGTGGTCTAGAACCTAATAGTCCATGATAGCCCAAAGCTGAAGAACTCCAGTAGTCATACAGTGAAAGTACAAAGGTTCAGAGATCAAGTATGAGGGTGAGTATTCTAATTAAATGGAATCCAGATGATTCCCCCAAGAAATCTGAACAGGACTGAAAGATTCAAAGGTGTATTTTTTCCATTATATAAAGGATATGTATCCTATATATTTTCTATCAGTCGAGATTTAGTGCCAGAAACAATGTGTTTTAAGCAGAAGAGCATTTAGTGCAGGAAATGAATGGTTATAATTGTTGGGAGGTCTAAAGGAGTAACTTTTAGACTTGGCTTGCAAGAGTGGCTCCGCTGGTAATTACAGAGCTGCTCTGTCAGAGGAGCTCCTCATTGACTACCACAGGGACTACCACCAGAACTGTACAAAAAGCTTAGTTGCTGCCATCACAACACCATGATCTCGCTTGCTAGCAGCAGCAAAGAGGCCCAGCAAGAAAGCCTTTCTCTTTTCCGCTTTCCAGATTTCATGAGAGTGCCTCCCACTGATAGATCCTAATTTGAATCAAACACTGTTCAATGGGAATATGTGTGTGTGTGTGCGCGCACGTGTGTGTTGGTTGCTCAGCCATGTCTGACTCTGTGCGACCCCATGGACTGTGGCCCACCAGGCTTCTCTGTCCATGGAATTCTCCAGGCAAGAATACTGTAGTGGGGTGCCATTCCCCTCTCCAGGGGATCTTCTCGACCCAGGGATCAAACCCAGGTCTCCTGCATTGCAGGTGGTCTCTACCACTGAGCCAGCAGGGAAGCCCGCAAAGGGAATGTAGGAATTGTAAGTTTTGGCTTAGGAACTTTCCCAAGTTTTAGGAAGACAGAATAGGGTAGAATGAGAACTGAACCCAAAGTTTCAGCCATAAGTGAAAAGTCCAGTGTCCTCTCACTAAAAGAGGGTGAAGAGTAATTCAGTGTTGCTCTGAGTAAACTGTCAGTTGTCTCCTCTAGCACTGCCGTCAGTAAATATACTGATTAATGAGACTTTCGATTTTCTGTGCTTTTTTTTTCTTTCTGCTAACTGAGCATATTATGGCCAATGATTGAAATATCCAGAATGCATTTCAATCAATTAAAGGTTATGTTTGAGTTCAATTAATATTTTAATATTTGTGGAGGGTATACAAGATGCCTGGCATTACCTTGGTAACTCTAAAAATGGAAACAGCTTATTACCAAGAGTGACATTACCTAATTCTGAGATCATTTTCAAAGATAATCTTGATATCAATTTATTTTATAACCAAGCACATATGGAAACTTGCATCAATTTCATTTCTGATTCTTATTGTGTATTCAAGGACACTCTGATATATTCATTCCGTAAGTGTTTATAGCAATTCAGATCTTGATGTGAAAATGTCAGTGATATCCTCAAGGGTAGAAAGCTAAATATAGCTCCTTGAGCATTGCCCTTATGTTGTTGATCTGTTTTCTGCTTCCTTTTTCCTTCTAAAATGGATGGTATGATATCAGTAAAAGGCCCGGGTAAAGTCAGGACAGTATACACACCACTGCTATCTAGATGTTTTTTTGTGTGTGGCTTGTTGTGAGCTACTGAGGTCTTAAGATGTTTTCAACAGCTATGGATCATTTGTACTCAAGGGGGAGAATAAAAAATAAAAACAAACAGAGAGAGTGGTGAGCTGGACTGTTAGCTTGAGCGTTAAGCATGAGAGTGTTCAGGACTAGAAGTTAGAAGGCATATGATGTTGAAACATTTTTAGTGGGACGGTTTGGGGTCAGTATTTTTATATGTAAGAGAGCTCCTGTTTGTTATTTATAACAATTCTGAATTTGAAATTCACCTCCATTTTCCTCTTGTTCTTTACATTAGAAATAATTCCTTGTGAAGAACTCTGAAAACTGACTTCGCTTTGTTTAAGGTGCAGTGCCTCTGTCTGTGCTCCATAAGTGTTCTGATGGGGCTGTGTCGGGGGAGCAGGGAGCATACCCTTTAACATTGTTTTTATCATCACTGATTTATTATTCATCATTTATTTACTACTATTTACCAATGTTAGTAAAATACTTTTAGAGCTGGGTAGTATATAGTTGCCTTTTTAACTTATTTTTGTGAAAATGTAAGGTTTGATAAAACTCTGAAGGCACTCTTGGATTGCTTCACCTCCTTCAGAAAGGTAACTTCCTTCATAGAAGAATATTCTTTCCTTAAAAACAAACAAAAATACAGTCTTGGAGAAGGACCATTATTTTATTTACCTAACCATCCACTTCAGAAAATTCTCTGGTCAGATATTTGGCATTTGAAAGGTAATGTCTGATCAGTGAAATGTTTGAGTGTGTTTTAAATTCCTCCTGATCATAAGTTTCTTTGTTTTTCTCAGAGATTATCTTTGATTATTAGGTATCTGTAGTGCTTCATTGAACGAGTTTAATTTATACTGTTGTGATTTCTAGAGAGCTTATAAAATAATTGGTCGGGGCATGAATGTGTGGGAAAATATCAGAGAAGTCTAATTGAGTGTTTTTCTTTACTTGAGAGGTTAAAAAATGTCAATAGTTAAGTGTCTTTTAATCCATTTTCTTTTCTTTGTCTTCTCAGGTGGATCTCCTTACTTAGCAACCAAAATTAACGAAGCTAAAGACCTGCTAGAAGCAACCACCAAACGCTGATGGACGCTCAGGGACCACTCTGAAGGAGAAAAGGGGGGCCTTATAGAAATTGTCCTGCAAATTGATCTAAACCATGGCCTTCATAATTCTCATACATGTACTGACCACAGTCATTTGTTCCTTGACTAAGCTATGTCATAATAAAAGATGAGCAGTCTTTGTATTATCTTTCAAAGAAGCACATGAAAATTTTAGCACTGATCTTTCCTCCTCATTTTCTTCCTCTCTCTGATAGTCAAACATTTGAAGACTTCTGTTGCTAAGTTTCCCCCCGCCCCAGCCCCTGCAGCCTTATAATTATCAGCGATATAATTGGAATTTGTGAGCAAGAGTGCAGAATTTCTTGCTGCTTATATTTATGCTCGCATTGTCCCTTGTTTCTTCAAAGGAATTTAGCACTCTGCCTATGTGAGGTGCTTTAAATGTTTTGAGACAAAACCCTGAGTGCCAGGAAAGTGATCTGAAGCTTGATGGAATTTACTAAAGAGTGTTTTGTAAAGCAGTGGTTAGGAAAAAACGCTACTCTCCCAGAGATCCACGGCTGAAGCATGAGAACTTAGAGAGCTGCTAAAATGATAAAATGTTTACAGAATGAGCCCTGTGAGGAAAGCCTGGAAATTGCTGGGAGAAGTCTGAGGGATTTGTACTTAATTATATAGTCTTCTGGTACTGTGTATTTATTCAATTATGCATTCTACAAATATTTATTTACCACCTGTAGCACGTGAGGCACTGTAGGGGTCCTCAGGAGTTCTAGGTATGAACCAGGCACGGATCCTGACCCAAAGGAACTTACATTTAGAGGAAAGATAAATCACAGGAGTACTGTTAGCGAGGTACAGATGATATCTCAAAGTTAAAGAAAAGAATATTTTACACTGGACATCAGGGGGCGCTTCACAGAATCAGTAGCATAGAGCTGGGCTTTAAAAACAACAGCGACATACCATATGATTGGTGAGTCAGCTCTATTCCTGAGATGAGTCAGAATTAGCGGAAATAGGGTATATTAGTGCGATTGGAGTGCCGGGTTTCTCCAAAGCAACGGATGAACACGTGGTCTGGAGCGGCTGGCCCTGTAATGTACAGGGCGTTCAATTTTTTTTTTTTTTTTTTCTCAACACAGCCCCTGGTCATCATCAATCTACTATTCTAAAAGGGAGAAAAGAGACAGAGTCAGAATACTAGCATTATTTTCTTGTGCTCCTTTACAACTCTGGGTTCATCCCAGGTAAACAGAACAGTTGCATTTCATCTCTCTTAAAGTGCGTTTGTAATGGTCCAGCTGCATCTTTCATTATGTGGCACTCTGCAGTCGGGGAGTTCCCAGCGCTGGTGACACTGACTCGTTGGGCTGCTCACTCCCCCTTGCGGGGTGCTCTCCTATGTGTGCTAGGATGGTTAGCAGCATCCCTGCCTGGACCTATGAAAGGCAGGAGCTCCCCCTCCGTTGTAACAACCGAAAATGTGTCTAGACGTTGGCAAATGTTCCTTGGAGGGCAAAATTGCCCCAGGTAGAGAGCCACTGCTCTGAATGTTAACCGTGTTTTCCTTTGGTGCATAAAATAGTGGATGCCCTGGCTCAAAATTGATTCTTAAAGAGTCACTAAACTATGGTTCTTGCTTTAAAACCCCCGTGTGTGTCACAGTTTTTCTGTGCTCTAGTATACTTTTCTGTCCACTGCTACCCCTGTACCTTGGATGCCCTCCTGATTCCCAGACCTCCGCGTGTTCAAACCCTGGGGACCGAGCTGAGATGTCTACCCCCCCTTTTCTGGTGCTTCCTGCAAAAGGAGCCCCGTGAATTGTCAGCTGTTAGCCAACAAGGACCGTCTCTGTCTTGGCCACTGCCACGTTGACTCTCAGTAAATATTCGTTGAATGAACAAATACATTCCCATGGCACTTTACTCCTCACGTTTGGTACCTTGTGAAACAGCTCTTTGTGTAATGTGACTTATTTCTTCTACAAAGGTACAAGAACCTTTAGAGCAAGAATCTTGTCATTTGTCTTTGTTACCTCCTTAAGTGTGGAGCACTTGGGACTTTGTAGAAGTCATAAAGTTGTAAGTACTAAAAAAAGTGGTTTTTGAATACTATGCTTCAAAAAATGTGACCACTACTTTTGAAAGTTTTGCTGTGCAATATTGGGGTACCCTCAGAACATACCTGTTAATTGAGATCATTTTCTAGTCCATACTATGTTCATGAAAATTTAAGTCCCCAGCATTAGCTTGAAATTTCCTTCATTCTATTCTCATTTATTTGCTGAGTGTGTGCCTCAAAATCAGACAGATCTGGTTTTAAGTAACCATCCTCCTATCACATGATCTGGGGCAATTAATCTGCAAGTCTTTAATTGCCTCATCTATAAAATAGAGAAAATAACAACCCTATCTAAAGAGGTTGTTATATGGAATAAGGTTGTATAAGCATTTAGTCGTATAGCAAATGCTCAAAAAATGCAATTATTGCTTCTTTCAGTATCCGCTCTGTGAGAATACCTTGAACTAAGGTTTGGTGTATGTACCAGTAATCATTGATTTTACTCTTGAATTTGCTGTTTAAGTAGTTCATGGTGGAGACAGTTCATCTCCATTCATGAAGCATCAACTGGAACTGTTGGCTTGGAGGTTAACTGGGGGTGTTGGCCTAGAGCCTCCACGCCCCTGTACAGGGGTGTCATCGCATCACAGCAGCTGGGGTCTAAGAGACAGGAAGTGGAAGTTTCAAACTCCGCCTGAGTCTGAAAACTGGCAGTTTTCATGGAAAACTCATGGAGCCCCCCAAGACTCAAAAGGAGAAGACATGTAGAGAATTGTGAAAGAATTAGTGACCATTGAGCAATTATCACTTTAATATGTAGCAGGTCTGGAATTTCATCCCCCCTTAATCAAATCAGCTAAGGAGTTGCCTTTAAAAAATTCTCCAGGAATATAGAATTTAAGTTCAACCAACTGGTGTAGTTTCAGGTGATACAACTGTTATTTTAGGTAGATATTAATTCAGTAGTCAGTCTCTCAGAATACTTATGAATGCCAGAATATTTATGAAATTGGCTAAGCAGCTACCCATCCTCAACTCCTTATTATCTGTAGAAAGCTTATTTGAATGGTTACCTATCTTCAGTAAATATTGCCTTTGTATATTTGCTGTTATTGCAGATTCTTCTTAATTAAGTTCTTTTTTGATGTTGCAATTTTTGCAGTCTGAGGGAGCAGGAAAGACCCTTTGAAAACAAAGCAATTACTTCCCAGATTCCAGAGAAAGTGGACAGTTAACTAAAGGGGGCACAGAATGCCATTTATAGTATGGTTGATGGTGGCAGTCTCCAGCTTGAAGTCAGAAGTAGAAGTTTAATAAAGACAAAAGTGTGTTCATTGTGGGAGACATTGTTTTATTTAATTTTCCAATCATTTCCTTCTTTTGGTTTGAAGTGCATTTTGGTTATTCAGCAAATAGAATATTTACTATACCAGGCAATGAAAATACAAAATTGGCTCATTTTTTAAATGTGTTGGATTCTCAAACAGAAGGAAGAATAGGTTCTTAGAGAAGTTTCCCCATTCCCCTGATGCTTTTGAATTAAGAAATACTAAGACTTGTAAGATTGGATATGTTTGTGATTACCCAGCAGGGTCATAAGAAATAATATACTTTATCCCAAGTATAGAAATCCTCTGGTTGTCATAGGGGACCTTGAAACAGCTTACAATGATGAATCTGCAACACATTTGGCGATTAGCATAAGGTAGCTTCATGACATTGTGGGGGAAGATGAATCAGCCAGGCTGTTAATGTCAAAAATACAAAAGTTTTATGACTCCACCCACTTAGGATGAACTCCAGAGGCTGCAGAGAGACATGAAGTACCCAAGGAGGCCAGCTCATTTCGCACGATGGGAACCATGCCATCCACAAGCCCTCTGCACCTTGCCCGGCACC
Source organism: Antilocapra americana (assembly GCA_007570785.1). Lineage (NCBI taxonomy): Eukaryota > Metazoa > Chordata > Mammalia > Artiodactyla > Antilocapridae > Antilocapra > Antilocapra americana. Next base: position 5,755,536 of record ML661908.1, read on the forward strand.
TCCTGAACAAAGGCCTCTGGCTGCCAGGAGGGTTTACTAGCAGCAGAGAAGAGCGGACGTGTCAGCACCGAGCCTCCCTCTTGATGGAAAGGCAGCCCAAAGCGCATGTCCTGTTAGCACCAGGTCAGTATCATCTGCTTGTCAAAAACAGGCCATGAAGTATGAGACAGAATCGTACTTACCGTGGACTTAGACACATTAGGAGATTAGTTAATATACTAGCTGGAAAACTTGAGAAGATTCTCTGGGCTCATTTTTTAGGTGGAATCTTAGTGATCTGGATCACTGCCCACCAGTGAAATTGCTGGACTTGGTAGACAAAGAAAATGTTCCTTCTAATGATTTTTATGAGCTGAGTAGCTATTGTTCCCAGCTGAGTGCTCTTTTCCTTTTTTTATTGTTGCTGAGCAAAGAATTTATAAAAAGCTTTCCTTTTTTTTTTTTATTAAAAACCCTGCTCAATTGAAATGGAAGTTCATTAAGTACTGTTCATTCCTCTTCCTGTCCTAATAGCCCACCCCCCCTGCTCTATTCAGCAGC
>ML661908.1:5756085-5788601 GCA_007570785.1 Antilocapra americana
AGACTATTATATAGGTATAGATATGCAGTATCCAACATCAAGAGGAAGTTTAATTTCACATGGGCAGAATAGGATCACTTAAGCTAGATGTTGACCATAAATTTCAAATCTTCACCTCAACTTAGAGGGTGGGGAATGCCCGTGGAAAATTAAATCAACAGTCAGAGACTGTTGTGCCAAGCAGCCTGCCTACGTTCGCTCCCTCAGTTTTCATAGCACCTTCTAAGACACAGATACTTGTATCATTCCCATTTTAGAGACGAAGAAACAAAGGCTCAGAGGCGTTTAAAAGCTTTGCCAAGAATCCACAACTAGTAAGTGGTAAGACTGGGATCCAAATCCAGTTTGGCTTGACTATGAAGTGCATGTGCTGTTCAGTAGCTCAGTTGTGTCCTACTCTGCAGCCTCATGAACTGCAGCCACCAGGCTTCCTGTCCTTTACTATCTCCCTGAGTTTGTTCAAACTCCTGTCCATTGAGCAGTGATGCCAGCCAACCATCACTCCTCTGTTGCCCCCTTCTCCTCCTGCCCTCGACCTTTCCCAACATCAGGGTCTTTTCTTTGCATCAGGTGGCCAAAGTACTGGAGCTTCAGCTTCAGCATCAGTCCTTCCAGTGAATATTCAGAGTTGATTCCTTTAGGATGGACTGGGTTTGACCTTGCTGTCCAAGGGTTCATTGCTCTAATTGTAGGTATGTGGGAATCATGGTAGAAGGAAGGGCCTAGAGAAGCTCTTGGCTCACTTTTTGATGGTTGTGACCTTGGGCTGTAGTTTGGAAACAGGTTTATGGATGGATCCAGCATCAGTTGGCATGAGCAGGCAGTAGTTAATCTCCTTCATCCTGGCCTGCAAGCTTGTGGTGTCCATCCAGCTGCTCACAGCAGAAGTTCTGTTGTAGAGCTTAGCAGTGTGTGCTTCTCTAACTTAAACTGGGGCTGGAGGAAACTTTGTTGAGATTTTATTTGAAACATTCATGGGCAAAAGCTTTCAAGGAGAATGTCCAGAGCAAGGTTCAGAAAACAGCTTATGAAAGTGAAGCAGCAGACCTTGGGGAGAGAGGATAAACGGAGAAATTGCTCAATATAGTACAGATGAGAATAAGAAGCCTGCATTTATTGAAAGACGTAGCGAGACAATGAAAAAACGTTAAAAAGAGGCAACTGAACTAACAAGAGATAACTTAGAGCTCGAAAGGGAATTGGGTACTAGGGAGAACGTTTCAAAATTACCTCCCTGTACTCCCAAGTGTGGACTGGCTTATTGGTTCATGCCATGCTTTTATGCCAGATTCCAAAATTACACTTTGCACAAAGAGTTGTCTGGTAGAACCCATAGAACTTCAGTCATCAGTCTGACTGGGTCTCTAAGATTGTCACTTAGTTTTCTGTCCTTTCACCTGCTCTAATCAAATGGTGAAAAGTTTAATTTCTAGAGGAGATTTCTACCACCTCACGACTGTAATACTCACAGCAGATTTGTTAGTTCCATGAACGTAGGTATTCCTACATTCAAAAAATAAGAGTATTCCAAAGCCAACTCATCATCCTTTCTATTTATCTACTCTTGGATTTTCAGTGTCTTTGCTCTTTCCTTATGAATGTGGATAACCAACAGTTGACTTTAGAAACTGTTTACATTTTGGCTTCCATGCCTCTGGAGTAGGATGAAAATATCTAATACTTTTTTTCCTGTGGTGAGCTGTCGGACTCTATTTGCACAGGCTGCATCTCCCATCTGGCCTGGAATGTTAGATGGCAGTGTTCAGAAAGAACAGTGTGCACACACAGAAATGCAGCCTTCTCTCACTGACCCCCTTGGGTCTGATTTATGCTTTGTCCCTCAGCTTCTTGGTCCTTAGCTATTCAGTTTGCATTCCATTTCACTGCATTTTGTACTCATCTACTGCATTTTTGTTGGCTTTTTTCCTCTTCGTAAGCAAAATATTTTTTAATCTGACATATGAAAGTAAAGTAATAATAAATACTCCCATGTTTGTTTTGCTTTAAAATTGTAAAGAATTAAACTGTAAGATACTTTCGTCTATTTTGTTTTCTGAATACAATCAAAATTAAATCTGACTTGCTAAAATTGAATTTACACTCAATTTTTCTGTTGTACAACTCTTGAAGAAAACACTGACCTGTGTGTTACGTAACTTCATCTGCCCCATGAGCCCTCGTACAGGCCCTGCTTGGAGTTTCTTTCCAGCCCTCCCTGCTGCAGGAGATGTTGAGCCCCATTGTCTCTCAGGACACAGTATTGATGGGTTCACTTCTAAAGGCAGCTATCGGAAACCAAAGTCATAGACGTGTGGATTCTCTCAGAAGCCATGAATGAAACTTGGGTTTTCACTTCTCATACCAAGATAGGCAAGGGAAAACACAGAAATCAGCCCAACAATACTTTAAAACTAGTTTTTGTATTTATCTCATAAGGCAAATGGGCTTCCCTCGTGGTTTCTGCTTACTTTTTTTTTTGTCTGAGGCTTCCCAGCGGATGCAGTGGTAAAGAATCTACCTGTCAATGCAGGAGACACAAGAGACCTGGGTTCGGGAAGATCCCCAGGAGAAGGGCATGGCAACCCACTCTAGTATTCTTGCCTGGAGAATCCCATGGACAGAGGAGCCTGGCGGGCTATGGTTCATGGGGTCACAGAGAGTCGAACACGACTGAGCGCACGGCAGACACAGCACATCCTCATGTCGGTCTTTGGACTGCATAAAGAACTCTAAACATAGGCATTGGTAATAGAAATGCTGACACGACCCGACAGTCACCCCTGGAGTATGTTACTGAATGTGTCTGCACACATGCTGGGATCGCGGTACTTGATGTGAGTAAAGGATACAGCCATTTCCAGCGTCTAACGGGGAGAGTCCAGGCAGATGTGCCCTCTATTCCTCCTCTCCCTCCCTTTCATCATCTCCCTGCTGCCGCCCCCCCCCACCCCAACACACACACCACGCCCCAGGGAATGGCCACAGCTTAATTATCTTCTCTTCCAAGGCCAGTTAGACCTTTGGAGCGTGTTGCCATCACTTAACACACACCCCCGGGAGAGTCTTATGTTGTCTTAAGACACGGTCCTGTGATATGTTTTGAAATCAGTGGAGGAAGGAGAACGGACAGCTCTGGGCCAACGTAATATGAAGAGAGTGTCTACCATCAAATGCAAACTTGGATCCTGTCTTGTCAGGAGAGGAATATGTGTTCACAGCAGTCTGATTTAAGCACAATATGCAGAATCGGTGAGCATGTTATATTTGACTGTGCTGATGGGATTTATGTATGGAACATCAGTTTCCTGTACAGACATAATTGAGTACATATTACCATGATAAGGGAACTATAAGCATATTGAGGGTGTTTGGGATATTTGATGTTAAGAAATGTAACGCTGAGAAAAATCAGAGAAAACCTGAAAATATGCAAATAATGAAATTATTCATTTGAATTTTTGCTCAAGGTATATGTGAAGCAGCCAGTCCTCCATATACTCTGTGGAAATATGAAACAAATTAGAAGATCTTAATGTGTCAGCATCTTTCTTTTTGGATCGATTTTTTTTAAACAGAGCAATAATGCCTAAAGGATGGGTTCCCAGGGTCTGGCATATGGTTGGAGAACGTGCTGTTAGTTACAGCTTCTTCTCTTAGGGTTCTGAGGGGTGTCCAGTGACCAGATCTGATGGCCTCTTGTATTTCTATTTTGAAATTTAAAGTCTTTATTAAATTTGTTACAATATTGCTTATGTTTTGCTTTTTTGGCCTGAGGCATGTGAGATCTTAGCTTCCCACCCAGAGATCGAACCTGTACCCCCTGCACTGGAAGGCAAAGTCTTTACCACTGGACCACCAGGGAAGTCCTCCCTTTTGTATTTCTTATATCGAGGGAGTAGGGTGTTTTCCTCCCGTAGCCTGGCTGATAGTTACTCCTGGGGAAAGAACAGTTGGGCTAAACTGGCTGGAAATGTCTGGAGCCGTGAATACCTCGTTAGCGGAGGTCAGCAGGTCAGGTGGTAATTGCTCAGAGCCCCATTCAGGGCCAGCGATGGAATTACCGTAGTATAAATTGGCTTCAGGGGACAAATCGATCAACTGAAAGAGGTTTAACGATTTTTAGTGTTCAGTTACAATAAGGGTTCGACTTTCTGCATTCAGTGAGGGGATGTGTGGGAGTTGACTCTGCTTAATTTTAGGCTGTGTGTCCCCCATCTGACCCCCAGCAACACCGTTTCTTGTTCCCAAGGCTGCCTCAGCCCAAGACAGCTTTTGGTCTTCGCTGTCTGGGGGTCACACATCCACAATGGCAGCAAGCGCCCCTCTCTCCTAATGAGCCCATCAGCTTTGTCCTCTCCTAGCCTTGGCCTCTTTTCTTTTTCACTCTTGCACCAGTTACGCCTCAGGACCCTCACCGCCTCTGGGCACTCGTGTGACATTCCTCCTGGTCCGTCCACATGCCCAGCCTGGGGGCCCAGCCTGCCTCGCCTGCGTTCTCCTGGAAGACCTCCCACCCGCCTGCCCACGGAGGGAGATGGTGAGACTAATAAGAAAGGGATGAGAACCGAGGAGGAAAAGTGCAGTGACTGTTCGGGACTCCTTGGAGAGATGCGTTTGTTCAAGGCATTAGTAATATTTTTGCAGGGAACAGCAACATTGATTTTTCACCCAAGAACCATTCTGCCTTTGCACAGTCACCAGAGCGTTGAACCTTTCTCTTTTGTAAATGGACAAGGTGCCTCACCCATGGCCTAATAGCATGGACTTTGAGGCTGGTATTTTTTGTATTTCCAGCTCCAGGCATGAATCTTTGCTCCATTTTGCAGGTGGCTGGGAGCTCTTCTATTCACCAAAATCTGTCTTGGGTAATACCGCAATATTTTAAGTTTTCTCTCTGGGTCTCGGTGTACAAGTTCGCTGATGTTAGGCTCAGACTCTGTTGTGCACATGACTCTGTTTGCATGCGTTCCAGGCTGCAAATCTACCACGCTGATGAGTTTAACATTTTCCTTTGCAGCCCAGCCAATCAGGTGTCCGGCAAAACCTCGATGCCAATTAGTGTGTTTCACAGAGCCAGGTGTGGAGCTGCCAGGTAACATCTGCAAGCCAGTTGCGCTGCTCTAATGGGATCTGCAACACGTTGGGCTCTGTGTGAAGATGTCTTGTTTTCACTTGACGGGGAGTCATCGGTGGTCTGGTTCTCCACCCACTCCATTCAGCAGACACACCCACACGTGTTACCAATTTGATTCGAGTTCAGAGGAGGACCCTACCTGGTGTTGCTCTTCCTTCTGCTAATATTTATGGTGCTGCCTCCTGGGAAACTGTATTCACCCATCCAGAGTGCTTTCAGAGGGGCGAGGACAACAAATCTTTGTTATTATCAGGGCATCTTCTGATAATACTGCATGCCTAACCTAAATTATCCCATCAAGATTTATTTGAGAATTTTGTGCTGTGTTCTTTAAGAATATATTTAAAGGTGGCAATTTTTCTCAAAGAACACACCTGAGTTTCTATTATCTGGGGGCTGGAGACATGGGTTCTGGTCCTATAGCTCTACAGCTAATGAGCTCTGTATGTGGGCAAGACATAGCCTTTTCTGAGGCCCTTTGGATTCACTGTTCTCTAAGGAGCATGGAATATGTAGAAGCAGCACAGAGACCTCCATGTAAATCCCTGATTCACATTTTGTTAACAGAGTGACCTCGTGGAAGTTTAGTAGCCTCTCTTTTGGTTTTCTCACCCATAAAATGGATATAATATGTACTTCTAAGAGTTATTTGGGGAGTTTAATGATTTCATAGATAGTGATATACCAGCCTAGTGTCTGTACATGGTAGCTTTTCCCAAAACGTCCATTTTTTACTTACCTTTCTCTTTGGCTTTTCTGTTTTTTTTATTTCAAGACTTTACAACAGTAAATGGATTTCCATTTTAATTTGGCTGCGTCAGATCTTAGTTATGGCACTCAGGATCTTAGCTGCATCATGAGGATCTTTTGCTGCGGCACAGAGACTCTAGCTGGTGTCACGTGGGCTCTGGAGCACGTGGGCTGCAGTAGATGAAGTAGGTGAGCTCCTGAGTTGAGGCGCACGGGCTCCAGAGCAGGGCTCAATAGTGCGGCAGTCGTGCAGGCACAGTTCCTCTGCTACATGTGAGATCTTAGTTCCCAGTCTAGGGATCCAACCTGTGTCCCCTGCATTGCAAGGCAGATTCGTAACCACTGGACCACCAAGGAAATCCCTACATGGATTTTTTTTTTTTTTAAAGAATGATTAACAAATTACCAATGCAGTCAGCCACTGAAAAAATGAGGGTCTTGGGCACCAATCCCCATCGACCACCCTACCCCCATTTGAAAATCCTTGTACAACTTTATAGTCAGCACTCTGTCAGCGGTTCTGCAGTTCTGAATTCAATCAACTGCAGATCACATAGCACTGTACTTACTATTGAAAAAATTCCACATACAGTTGATCCATGCAGTTCAAACCCATGTTGTTCAAAGGTCAGCTGTAATTCCAACATCCTGATATCAACAGTTTTCATTTTTTCCTGAGGCTCCTTCCAGTACATTTTAATATAGAGCCTTAGGAATTTGCCTAAAGAGAAATATGCAAAAATAGTACAGGAGATGCCTATGGAGAAATATATAGATCTCTCAAGTGGAAATCAGAAAAATTATACTATTTTATAATGAGACTATAATGAAAATTAGAATTGTTTTACTAAAATAAATGATTATCAATACTGATAAATAGCTGAAAAATCAATCCAAGAGAATTTAGAGAAGAAAAAAAAAACAGGCCTTTGACCAGGTTTATGCTAAAGCAAAGTACAATGCTGATGTAGGAGACAGATGGGCATCTGGACCATGTAGCTGATGTTTGTCAAGGGGAGCAAAACTGAAGATTTGGTTTTCAGCCAGATAAGAACAATGCCTATTTTCTTCCCTCCATTAATATGGAGGGAGTAACTAACATGGGGGAATTTGTGACAGCAAAAACAAATGCGTGAACAGCCTTTGGCACATACCACCCAAAGAGGCCTACAAGAGTTACGCAATCTCGGTTATTCTTTAGCTGTTACTGACAAATGCTTGTAGCTGGACTTGTTCTTCACAAAGCTGATTACTCTCTAACCCATGTAGATTATACTCTGCACCTGGCACTCTTTCCCTCTACACTCTCTTGGGGCATTCTGCATTTACAAAAGGAGGTCATGGGTTCGTAATTTCAGGGACACAAGATCGAGTTGCTGACTCAATTGATGCCAGCTGTGACCATTTTGAAGCTTTGCAAGAGAAAACAAATTCTAGACCTTCAATAGGGTATAAAACCTCTCCCTATTCCCAAGAAAGAGGGGGCACAGTTCTTGAGGCACTAGCCTGCCGTGTTTCCCTTTTGCCTGGCAAAAATCATAAAGCCACTCTATTTCCTCCAAACTCTGTCTCTGTATTTCTGTTTGGCACTTGAGGACAGGGAGCCAAGATTTTGGCAACAATACTAATAGATGTCAGTTACTGGCCTGATAGTTTTGCCAAACATTTTCTATATTCATTATCTCTTCAGTGCTTACAGCAACCTGGAGCTAGGTACTTTTATCCCATTTCATCCAAGAAGAGGGCACTCAAGAGCTTCAGCACCTTTCTCAGCGTTTTAACCTTGAAATTGGATCTCTTTCCCCTTACCCTGCTGCCTCCCAGGGCATGTTCACAGCTGAACCCGAAGCTTGCCCTTAAAATTCTTAGCCTGAGTTCCCAAAACCTTAGGTCTTGGCCAGAACTTGGATGCCGGAAAGTTGATTAAGTCTCCTCAGGGTGGTCATTCATTCCAACCTGATCACAGTCCAAGGACCTGCCTCACTTCTCAGGACATTTGTCACTTGTCATGTTGCATTTAGGACACCAGAGGACGCATCCAGTGAAATGAACAGGAGGCATGGTGACAAATTGACTTCAAAAGCTGGCGTGGGGACCAGAAAAGACCTTATAGATCTTCAGGCGTTCTTTAGGCATGTTTGATGGAGTTCCAGATCCATGGTATTTTTTTAAGTTTGTATCACAGCAAAGAGGATAAGCCCTGCATGTTAAAAGGGCACAGCATCAGGTCTGGGGGCAAGAGAGAATGCTACCATTCAATGGCCTCTCGGTGGGAAACAGCAAGATTCTAAGAAGGCAGACTTCCCTCTGCATTTCACTCCACCCCGACCCTGCCACTTTGCTCTGCTGGCGGGAACATCACATGGGCAGAGTCAAACGCTCTCCCAAAGGCCGCATCTGTTGTTGTTTCCTTATCTGTGTGCCCTTTCATCCTATCAAACAAGGATATTAAATTGGTTTCTGGCACCCCTGGCTCTCCAGAAAGCTCCTTTGGCTGCTCAGTCTACCAAAGAGGGAGGATTTATTTGGGTGTTTCCTTTGGGAGTTAGTGGGAAAAAAAAAGAAAAAAAGAGCCACCTGCAGATGGTGGAGAGGCATGAGCTGCCATGCCAGACCTCTGTCAAGAGGATGGCAGCCAAATGGGCAGATGGGAACCACGCAGGGCCAGCAGAGAGCCTCTTCATTTAGGCTCGGAGTCCTTTCCCAGCCCGCTCTGGGAAACAGGAAAGCCGTGGAAGACAAGAACGTGAGTCAGAGAGACCATCCAGGAGCCTGTGTGTGAAAAGCTCACCTCCAGATTGCACCAGCGATTGTTGAGAAGAGCTGAAAACCAGACTTCAACACTGGTTTTGCTCATGCAGCCTGAAAGGCTCTCCCTTGCCTTATCCTACCTCTCCAGGGCTTTCCCGGTGGCTCAGCAGTAAAGAATCCACCAGGAGACACAGGAGACATCCTGGGTCAGGAAGATCCCCTGGAGAAGGAGATGGCAACCCACTCCAGTATTCTTGCCTGAGAAATCACATGGACAGAGGAGCCTGAAGGGCTACAGTCCATGGGATCAAAGAAGAGCTGGACACAACTGAGCGACTGAACAACAATAAATATACCTGCCCATCCTTCAAAAGGGCACCCCCTTTGAGGGGCTTTCCTAGCACTGCCTCCCCTCTGGCTTTGCAGGCAGAGCCCGCTGGCCCTTCTTCGTGCATCCTTAGCATAGTGAGAAGACCTCTTGGCGCAACTGTGTGGGTGCATATTATTATATGTATTTGTATTTTGACATGTTCCATAAAGGAGGTACTGTCGATTGCAAATGTGTAATTAAAACGTAAAATAAACCATTTACCTTAGGTAACAAAATCGAAGGAAAATAGGGCAAAGGAAAATAGGGATTAGGACGGTAAGAAAAATATAATGAAGTTTGTGCATAAATTCCATGCTGTGTGTTCTACTCAGGTTTCAGGTGGGCCACTGCATCTACCCTAAGCTTTCTGGCAGCCAGCTCAGCTATACTGAGGGGTTGCGAACAATGTCCTCAACAGTATCTTTAGAAAAAACATCATACACTTCACGGGGCTATGTCACACAGCATCCTTTCCTGTTCAGTCATGGCGTCACACTGCAAGGCGGTCAGTACAGTGTTGGCTTCGTTAGACTCATAGATGGGCTTCACTGAATCAGGGTAATTGCAGATCTTGCTGACTTTAGTGGAAATCTGGATCCCTGTTGTAGTGTCACATGGTGTTTGTGAAGGAATATTCATTTCTTTTCACCACTGAGCATCTGAGCCCCTTCTTAGCTTTGTGGACTTCCCTGAACTAGAGTGGATCCTGCCTCCCATTGTAGAAATTGAAAGTGGCAACCACTTGCTTCGCCAGACTCCTTTGTAGCCAGCACATGGGCAAATGACCCAGCCTCCACCTGCCTGCCCCCAAATAAGGGCACTGGAATGGCTAACTTTTTGAGGGCAGCACTGGAACCCTGACCTGTATTATCTGGTGGTTAATGTCAGAAGTATCAGTAATGGAGGCTGTGACCATCCCCCCCACCCTACCCCCCGCCTCTCCAAGTCCATCCAAGCCACGGTGCTTGCTGCAGGACGCTGAACCTGGTCCTTCTGCCTTCTCCATGATTCTGTGCACCCATTGATATCCTGTGATGACTTCCTTTTCTGCTTAAATCAGCCGGAGTTGGTTCCAGTTATTAAAAAAAGAAACTGCCTAACACACAGAGCTCTTCTACTCTGCCTCCTGCCACCTACACACAGAGGGAAGGGAAGTCAAACTGCCGTGAAAATCAGGGCTGCATAAGCACACAAGGACACAATCCAGGTCTGCCCACGGAGAGTGACTGAGAGGCACAGCTAGGAAAATGGGACAAAGGGAGACTATTCTAGTGCCGGCCTCCAGGAACCTCAAAGCCTGGAATTATGCTATCCAATACAGTAGGCAGTGGCCACATGTGGCCGTTTAAATAGAAACTTCAGTTATATGCAACTAAATTAAAATTTGTTATTGTTGTTCAGTCGCTAAGTCATATCCAACTCTTTGAGACCCCCCTGGGCTGCAGCTCACCAGGCTTCCATGTCCTCCACTATCTCCTGGAGTTTGTTGAAATTCATGTCCACTGAGTCAGTGATGCTCTCTAACCATCTCATCCTTTGTTGCCACCTTCTCTTCCTGCCTTCAATCTTTTCCAGCATCAGGGCCTTTTCTAATGAGTCAGTTCTTCGCATCAGGTGGCCAAATGTTGGAGATTCAGCTTCAGCAACAGTCCTTCCAATGAATATTCAGGGCTGATTTCCTTTGGGATTGACTGGTTGGATCTCCTTGCAGTCCAAGGGACTCTCAAGAGTCTTCTCCAACTCCACAAAAGCATCAGTTCTTCGGCGCTCAGCTTTCTTTATAGTCCAACTCTCACATCCATACATGACTACTGGAAAAACCATAGCCTTGACTAGACAGACCTTTGTTGGCAAAGTAATGTCTGTGCTTTTTAATACACTGTGTAGGTTTGTCATAGCATTTCTTCCCAAGGAGCAAACATCTTTTAATCTCATGGCTGCAGTCACCATCTGCAGTGATTTTGGAGCCCAAGAAAATAAAATCTGTCACTGTTTCTAATTTTTCCCCACCTATTTACCATGAAGTGATGGGACCGGATGCCATGGTCTTATTTTTTCAATGTTAAGTTTCAAGCTAGCTTTTTCACTCTCCTCTTTCACCCTCATCAAGGCACTCTTTAGTTCCTCTTTACTTTCTGCCATCAGAGTGGTGTCATCTGCATATCTGAGGTTGTTGATATTTCTCCCAGCGATCTTGATTCCAGCTTGTGCTTCATTCCGGTCCAGCATTTCACATGATATACTCTGCATATGAGTTAAATAAGCAGGGTGACAATATACAGCCTTGTCATACTTCTTTCCCAATTTTGAATCGGTCTATTGTTCCATGTCTGGTTCCAACTGTTGCTTCACATACAGGTTTCTCAGAAAACAGGTCAGGTGATCTGGTATTCCCATTTCTTTAAGAACTTTGCACAGTTTGTTGTGATCCACACAGGTGCAGTGCTCACATATCAAATGTTCAATAGCCACATTCACTTCGTGGCTACCATTTTGTACAGCAAAGACAGAGAACATTTTCCTCATTAGGGAAAGCTCCATTGAGCCACACTGGCTGAGAACCTAGTCCAGGCTGAGTGGCAGGACTACTGTCTTTTGGTCACACCCGTCCTTTCTGGTGGCTGATTGTCAGAGTACAAAGGCAGTGGAGCAGCAATCATACGCTTCTCCATCCTGATGGACCTCAAATCCACACCAGCTGGCAGGACCAGGAAGCCCTGGGTGTGCTCTGCAAGAAACCTCAGCAACACAGGGAGCCCCCTTTACTCTCCTGTGTCTTCATTTTGTGTCCCTTTATACTGCTTTTTTAGGTGGACTCAGGGGAAACAGAAGTGAAGGCTTTTGTGTCTAGTGTTTGCATCTAGCCCTCACCTGGTACCTAGTCCTCACAGTCATCCTCATCTTTCTGGGACCTGGACCATGCTCTGCAGCCCAGGCCAGTAGAGAGTCTGCCTAAGGGATACAGGGCATGTGTTAGCAGCAGGAGCTATGTGCTCACCCAGGACCTAGCATAGTGCTCGGCGTACTGGAAGTACCCAGCAAAATTCACTGGCTTGACATGGACCTAACGCAAACTCCAAGGGACCTGATGTAGGACAGTCAGATTATTTTCATGCCAGATATCCTTCACCCAAAGGATGAAGGAGACATTGATAATGAAGATATGATGGTGCAGATATGAAAAAAGATGGGACTAAAGTATATAAGCTCATTATAACTGGAATTATGCAAAATAGGGCACATATGTTTGGTGCTATGGTAATTTTTTTTTAATTCCTTAAATATTATTATAGATATCTGAGGGGTTAAGAATATTCAGATAGAGATGATTCCTTCTGTGAAATGGCAGTACTAGTGCCTACTCATGTATATGGTAGGGGCTTCCCTGATGGCTCAGCTGGTAAAGAATCCACCTGCAATGCAGGAGACCTGGGTTCGATCCCTGAGTTGGGAAGATCCCCCCTGGAGAAGGCAATAGCTACCCCCTTCAGTATTCCGGCCTAGAGAATTCCATCAACTGTATAGGCCATGGGGTCGCACAGAGGTGGACACGACTGAGTAGCTTTCACTATCCACTGTCCACCCTGGTGGCTCAGATGGTAAAGAATCTGCCTGCAATGCAGTAGACCCAGGTGCAACCCCTGGGTCGGAAAGATCCGCTGCAGGAGGGAAGGGCAATCCATTCCTGTGTTCTTGCCTGGAAGATTCCATGGACCGAGGAGCCTGGCCAGCTATGGTCCATAGGGTTGCAAAGGGTCAGACATGACTGAGCCACTAACACTTTCACTTTTCACAGACTGTATAAGAACTGAGATAATGCAAGAAAAACATTTAGGATGGTCCTTGGCACCTAAATATGAGCTTTCCTGGTCGTTTAGCTGGTAAAGAATCTGCCTGCAATGCAGGAGACCAGAGTCTGATTCCTGGATTGAGAAGATCCCCTGGAGAAGAGAAAGGCTACCCATTCCAGTATGCTGGCCTGGAGAATTCCATGGAATGTTTAGTCCACGGGGTTGCAAAGAGTTGGGCATGACTGAGCGACTTTCACTTTCACTTCACTTTGGCACCTAAATACTAAGTACAGAGTGGCAATTACTGTTATTTTTGCCCTGGAAATCTGCAGAATAATAAAAGATCGGGGACCTTGGGCATCTCTTCATGTTGTGGCTTCAGTCTCCCTTCCTGTGGGGCAGGGAAGGGAAGGCTCTGGACCTGGGGACCCGTCTGGCACCTGACAGCTCCCAGCCCTCTACCCACAGGGAGCTGTGCTAAGCTCCACTGCGTGCTCCCTGCCTAAGGATGCCACCAACCTTCTCAGGCTTTTTTAGGCTTCTCGGCTTTAAACCATAGAGGTTTGGAGGGATTAAAAAAAAAAGAATTCCAGGCTTGTCATGTTTGCCCTTTGCAGCAATTTTACCCAAAACAAAGACCCCCTCCAGCTGTCTTTCTGTGGCTCCCCCTCCTTCCTTCTGGTGAGTCCTGCAGCTAAGAACCAGGGCCTCTGTCAGTTTCCTGGGAAAACCCACAGAGCTGCTTTTTCTCCATTCCTCGCTGTCTCTGTAGGTCTTTGTCTTTCTGTGCGTGTGTTTCTGTCCCTCCCTGCTCTTAGGCTCTCTGTGTCCCTAGAATCCTCTCCACCCCTCCAGGGACCGTGGTCTGGAGCGCAGCCACTGCTAAGGACGATGCCCCCCTCGGCCTCCACCAAGGCGTCACCAGACATTGGTTGATTCCCATCAGTAAATGGATTCTTCAGTTCCTGGGCCCGAGATAAAACTGCACCTCCCTTCTACCAGCCCTTTTCCCTACAGAGCAGATACAGTATACAGGGTCCTGCCTGGAAAAACTTGTGAGGAAGTCACATGGCAGGTCTTGCAAGACACACTTTGGAACAGCCGTGGTAATGAAACAAAATCTCAGGAGCTGTTTAACGGGCGCACTCTGCTTTTAAGCATGCAAAGTAACTAAGAATAAAACGATTATAATGAAGGCACTGCACTTTATCTGAACCCACTCATTATCCTTTTTTTGGTATATATTCTTCCCCTCTTTGTTTCTCTGGATAACCTTTTTATAGTAGGGGAGGTTGTACTGTTATTATCTCCATTTTTTAAAAATGTATTTATTTTGGCTCTGCTGGGTCTTATGGCTTTTCTCTAGTTGCAGCAAGCAGGCTATGCTCTGATTGTGGTGCATGGGCTTCTGACTGCAGTGGCTTCTCTTGTTGAAGAGCATGGCCTCTCCAGCACGAGGGCTTTCAGCAGATGCTGCTCCCGGGCTCTAGAGCACAGGCTCAGGAGTTGTGGCTCACCGGCTTGGTTGCTACAAGGTACGTGGGATTTTCCTGCATCAGGGATGGAAAATGTGTCCCCTGCATTGGCAGCTGGATTGTCTACCACTGAGCCACCAGGGAAGCCCTGTTGTCTCCTTCTTTAAAAGTGGGACTGGGGCTCAGAGAGCAATCATGATGTGCACGCTGTCACAGACTTGGTTTTGCTGCCCCAGGACCCAGATACTCATCCACTAGGGATGGGTTTTCAGGTCCTGTCGTTCCCTCCACGCCCCTGTCAACTCTAGGACTCTACAGTTACCAGCAAAAAGTGGTAACTGTAGTCCAAACCACTCAGACCAAGCTTGCCCATGAGAAACTGTGTGGCTTTGATGCATGCGGTGATTCTATAAATCACGGTCACCATGAGATGCTCCTGGGGACTCTGGGTTGCAGGGCCATTCAGAGCTCTAATCACATTCTGGGTCTTAGTCTGCCACTGGTGAGTCTTACAGCAGAGCATCAAGTGCTGAAACAGTAAACCCTGGTGACAGAAGGAGCTCTCTGAGGTTTCAGTGGAATAAATGACTCCACCGGTTGGATTTCTCTAAAAGCAGCGAAACGCAATTCCTGCTGTGATACTGGGATAAACAAAATGTAATCTACAGCATTGTCCTAGCTCATCCAAATCGTGTCTTCCTTTTTCATGTAAGTAATTGGAAAAAAATTGCGGAGAGCTTCAGGAGCGTTATCTTATTTGGATCCGATTTTAAGCAGAACGCCGAACATTTCATTCTGAAGGGAACTGCAGTGTCGCTGTAAACGCAGGCGAACTTCAAGGTGAAGGAGCTCCCGTGTACAATCACAAATGCAAATGTTTGAAGCTACTTGACAATTTTCCGCTTGCAGCTGCCCATTTTATCTCTTGCGAAACTAGTAATGATGCAAGCAGTTGATTATGGTTTACAATAGCAATAAACCTCTCACAATTGGTTGTTTCCAAAATAAATAGCCATTCTGTTAAATGTTAAATAACAAGTCATAAACGGTTGAAAACAACCAATTTCTTGTGGATTATTGCCTGAATAAATTTCAACAGGAATGGCAGATCATTAAGCTGTAAACGCCACAGATCAAAATCATTGAAAGTTTTTCAAAAACTCAGTCAATCAAGAAATCCATCAAGAGCTTCCATTTTACAGACCAAATCACACCACACATTCTAGTGTTCTCTCTGGAGCTTTTCCTTTGCGGGTCACGGTTAGCTCTATACCTGTCCAAATCCTTCCATACATTTTCAGAATTAAAGAATGCTTTTTTTTTTTTTTTGTCATGTTGGTGCCATGTGGGATTTTAGTTCCCCCACTCGTGATCGAACCTGTTTCCCTCCCCCAAAATGATACCTAGCCTGGTGGTTGAACTTGCCCATTCTGAGAGCATGAAGTTTCACTCAGCTGCATTCCACAAGCCCTGCATTTGAAGTCTACAATATTCCAATTGATAAAACACAGACCTGTCCACTAAGTTAAACATCTGAGTCAAAGCTCAGTGGCAAATATATTCAAACTGCAGCTCTAACACAGGCTGTTCTTGTGAGAAGAGCCGACTTCATCCGGCTGATTGACAGAAGATTCCTCACCATGGCAACCAGGGTTCTCTCTCTGGAATAACAACATTAACCTCTTTCATAACCAGTTTTTCACCCATAAGTTTAAGAGCCAGTTGCATGCATCTTGTGTGATCCTTTGTTTCTATTTTTGAATGAACAGTTCGAACTTAGATAAAAATAGAACAAGATGAAGGGAAACCAAATTAATTTCTCATTCCTCCTGAAAAAAAGCATTATAATGGGTCTTGTAGGCAGAAGAGTTAAAGGGCAGGAAGGGTCCCCGTGTCTTCTGAGCACAGGGTGATGGCAGAGAGATGTCTATTCATCTGCTGCCTCTGAAATAACCCTACAGCATTGATTTGCTTTGTGCTGTCATGGGAGCAGGGTAAAAAATTTTTTTCAGATTTTATTCCTGCTTCATTATTTGAGGGGCTTCCCTGGTGGCTCAGATGGTAGAGACTCTGCCTGCAATGTGGGAGGCCCAGGTTTAGTCCCTGGGTCGGGAAGATCCCCTGGAGAAGGGCATGGCAACCCACTCCAGTATGCTTGCCTGGAGAATCCCATGGACAGAGGAGCCTGGCGGGCTGCAGTCCATAGGGTCGCACAGAGTCAGACACAACACTTTCACTTTAACACTTCATTATTGGAGCTCATAATCCCTAATAACACACACACACACACACACACACACCATACAGACACACCCCCTCAGGTGTGATCCAGTGCAAAGCAATAAATGGTCTGTAGAAAATAGTAGAAAAATATTCTCTCTGGAAAAACATGCATATTCCATCATCTTTTTGAAAGAAATTGCTAAGTAGATCTGGAACCACCTCCCCTGTCTTGTAACTAATGTTCTCGAGAACCATGGACATCAGGGACTTGCCATAATGCTGAAGTATCTCAGCAGCCCCTCACAGGGATGCTGGGCTAACATTCTGGACTGGACTTTTTTTTTTTTTTTAACATGTATTTATTTGACTGCTCCAGGTCTTAGTTGTGGATTGTGGGCTCTTTAGTTGCAGCATGTGGGATCTAGTCCCCCTACCAGGGATTGAACCTGGGTCCCCTGCACTGTGAGCACAGTCTTAGCCACTGGACCACCAGGGAAATCCCTGGACTGGACTTCCAGTTGGAGACTTTGGTGAAAAGCACGGCACTCAAGCTTCGGGGAACATGGAGGCTGTGATGAGGAGAGACAGACCACAGCCCTAGATGGACCACTGCCGAATTCTCCCCATCTCTTGCCCCAGCTGGGATCCATTTCCCATTGGAGCCACCTCAGTTGCAATTGCTACCTTGAGAGGCTGAGTGGTCTTTCTCCACACTTGTGTATCACTCAGAGCCACAGTTTTGAAACCAGGACCTCACTGGAACCTTGGAGACCTTCGGTCCTCTGCTGAGGAGCGAGTAGGAGGAAAGGGAAAAGGGGGCTGCTTGGGTCAAAGGAAAAGGGATCTGAAAAAATGGTTTCTTAAAGCAGCCAAATCACGTGGGGTGTAAGGAGGTGAGGGTAGCCACCCGGCAGAATCACTCCAGGTGAACCTCAGACCTGATTTGCAGTTAAATGAAGAAACTCATAGCCAGAAGGCATGACAAACGGATCCCAACAGATACTCTGTATAGCAATTTTATCCTAAGTTTGGAAGTAGGAAGAACTCTGAGATCCCCACTCTACTGGACACAGACACTGCAGGCTTCCTAAGACCCTCTTGGTGACCACCTTATTCCCAAAGACGCAGCCAGGGTTGGCCCCTCACTGAGAAACGGTGTGCAGGGCAGCGCCCTGCTGTCACCTTGCTTCTTGGCTTCCCTGCCTTGTCCGCCTTTAGCCCTCTCACTCCCATCTCTCCAGGGTTTCACTTTCCAAACAAAGTAGCTGCAAAGTCATCCTCGCCTCGGGATCTGTATGGAGGGTGGTTACCAAGAAAACCACCTGGATGAATCAGATTCAGGGTCAGGCAAGGTTCTCTGAACACTTTATAGGCAAAGGAGTGGGTGGTGAAGAGCATGGCCCTTCTCTCTGAGGGAATCTGAAGATACCACTTCGCTTGCTAAATGATCCCTGACTTTACAGCCACCTGGGGAGGCTGCCAAGGCTGAGGTTTGAAGAAGGTTGCCTTAACCACTTTTTAGAAATAGGGTAATGAGGAGACTTCCTTGGTGGTCTAGTGGTTAAGATGCCTACTTCCACTGCAGCGGGGCACGGCTTCCATCCCTGGTCTGGGAACTAAGATACCAAATGCTGTGAGGCTTGGCCACAAAGACCAAAAAGAAATAGAGTAAGGATACATCAGCTAAGGGTCAACGGGGAGAAAATTGAGTCTGCTTGCTTCCAAGGTGTTTGCAATGTGTTTCTCCTAAAACAGAACTTTCTTGTCATAGTCAACAGAACAACAGCAATAACAGCGAAACTGTACAGACTGCTTGATCCTCAGATCGGGGAGCCCTCAGGCCTGCCTTGAACACACACAGAGGTGGGGCCCCAGGCCCCGAGGAAGGAGCGCCGGAGCCCCACGCAGCATTCAGTGCTCCCTCCTCTTGCAATCTTGCTAAGCCCTGCAGCTCCTGTGAATATTTCAGTATTTATAGGTGTGCTGGTTGATTCATGCTCCTGGCCCCCATCCTATGATTTCCTGTGTTGCAGAGTCGCTGTGGGGCTGGTTGCTTGCAGCTGGTGCTAATAAGGCCACCGACTGGGTTCAATCCCCACCGGGCTCAGTTCACTCTGCCCCGCGGCCTGAGGCTGAAGCTTGTGGGCACTTCTGGTCAAGGGTGCCTGGCAAAGGGGGCGGCGGCACCTCTCCAGGAGGAAGTTACTCCCCGTGGTGTCTTCACTGCTGCAGAGGTCAGCACGGTTTTCTCCAGGATTCTAAGGAGGTATGTGTTTCTAGAATTTGGCTTTTTCCCTCCATCAGCGAGTACTCACCAAGCACCTGGTGTGTATTTAGGACAGTGAGGCAGTTCCTCTGTTTCATCATCCATTCTTCATTCACTAGGATGGATGTCAGGAAATTAACTAGGTGGGGTTGCAGATTTTTTATAAGTTTTTGTATAACATAATACACAGGAATAGACTTACTCCCTCAAATATTTATTGACTATTATCTCTTGGACACTAGGAATACAACAGTGAAGCAAAACAAATTAAAACATCTCTGTTCTCATGGAGTTTATGTTCCAGTGTGGAGAGTGACAGACAGTAAAGAAAAGCTAGTAAAAAAACCATGTGTGTTCCCTGATGATAAGTGCCAAGGAGAAAAAGCAGGAGCCGAGATGCAGTTTCTGGGGAGGATCCGGCGGTTATAAACAAGGCGGTCAGCGCAGATCCTGCTGAAGTGACATTGTGTGAGCACTGGCGAGTGGGGAGACTGCGCTGTGTGGGCAGCAGAGGGGAGAATGGCTCAGGCAGAGCGAGAGCAAAGGTGGAGACCTCGGCAAGGGCGCGAGCATGCCGTGTTCTTGGAAGCGCTGGGGTGGCTGGGGCGCAGTGGGTGAAGGTTGGCAGTGGAGACACCCCAAGAAAGAGGACGAGGAGGGGGGCCAGGGAGGGTCCATGGGCACTGGGAAAGGTTCTGGTTTCCTTCTGAAGAAAGAGGCTCCTCCAAGGTGGTGCTCTGGAGCAGGGCGGTAAAAGCTGGATGTGAATGTGTTCATCCGTGTTCCTACGGAGGGACTCAGTGATGGCGAGTATTTTCAGACTCGAGGGCTGAGCGTGGCTCCTCGCCCCACCCTGACCCCCACATGTGCAAGCCTGGGAGTCACGTGTGGTCGCATCTTGGGAGCCCCCCACGGAACCTGGAATTACTTGATCCACCAGCCAGGCGGGTGGGAGCGCAGAACAGACGTGGAAGAAGAAAGGTTTGAGGCTGTCTTACCTTGTAGATTACAGCCATCCTTTCACATTTGCTGCAAAACGGGGAAATTACTCACCACGTAGCCCAAGGCCACGTGAGTGAAGGAGAAAGCACCAAGTTCCAAGAAGGAAGTCGTTGCCTTGGGGTGATGGGTGGGGTGGAAGCGCCTTGGGGAGGTTTGGTTAGAATCCTTAGAGAAGGGGGGAGATTGGAGGGGGTCCTAAAACCCCGGGCGATGTGGGTCTGTGAACAGGAGCTGGGAGGGCCTTGCAAATCTGTGTCCCTGAATGAGGGATAGTAAGACATTTTGGACCCATTCGGAGGTCAGAAATAGGATGATCTCGGCTGGAATGGAGGGGCTTTGCTGGGAAAGGGCGAGGAAAGGGTGGCAAAGAGCGAGCCAGACGGTGGAGCCCCTGGAGAGCCAGCTGGAGAAGTGTGGACTTTTCCTGAGGGTGATTCACTGCTTTAGATGGCAGGGGTGCTTCAGACAGAACCTCAGTTTCCTTCAGGCCCGTGTATGTGCACGTGGTGGCCTTGCCAGATGTAACAACAGGACACCCACTTAAATTTGGATTTCAGATAAACAGTGAATAATTGTCAAAATAAATATGCCCCATGAAATATTTGAGACTTAAATACAGGTACATTTAAATTTCACATAAACGATGGACAGTTTTTAGTATAATGCAGTGTCATGTCTCATGCAATATTGGGGATGTACTTACACTTTTGAAAATTCATTTTTTATATGAAATTCAAATTTAACTGGACATCAGGTATCTTTTCACTTAAGTCTGTCAAGCTTAGGATGTGAAGCTGAATCAATGCTGCTCTGCAATGCTATGGATGCCAGGCCAGAGTCCCCTCCTTTTACACTAATTGACCTGGGCGGCTCTGCCCCTAGGGAGCTGATTCCTTGAGCTCCCTCCGGTGCCGGCTCAGCTAATAGCTTCAGCCTCTGAGCTGCCCCAGAGAACTACCAGCAGGTCCCCGTCTGCCTCCCCAAACCTGCCTCTCTAGACACAGAATAGCAATCCTGATTTTGCCAGCGAAACAGTGGCAGCCCTGAGAATCAATATGGGTCCTGATGTGCAGAGTGGGGAATACACAGTCTGCTATCCTAAGTCAGTATTGATTGTGCAAGCGGGCTGTCATCACCCAATCAGGCATACTGAAATGAGATGTTGGTGACAGCCTGCCTCTTCATGGGAAATTCCTCAAACACCCCTCAGACTCTTAATAGGCTCAGAGGAAAGAGCAGTGAGTTTGAGTTCTTTCCTTTCACTAATGCAATGCCTTGGGGAGCTGCATCATGTTCTTTGTTTTTTGGGGTTTTTTTGTAAAATGCAAAGTTGAGAGGGGAAAAAAATCTCCAGTGGTCTTCTTTCCTTTGGGACTCTCTGTTTTAAATGTGATCCATTCAGTTCAAGAACCAAAGCACAAAGACAGAAAAAACAGTAGAATTTGCATTGAAAGCCTCAGATGTGTTGGACTCTGTAGTGAGCATTTTGTACATTTTGTGAGGTCATATCCTTAGAAGAATTCTATGAAAGAGGTGTTATTCTCCTCATTTTTCAGATTTAGAACTAGGGACTCACTGAGGCTCAGTGGTTTGCTCCGGGCCACACGGCCTGCCAGTGCGTCATTACTCAGTCATGTCCCGACTCTGTGACCCCATGGACTGTAGCCCACCAGGCTCCTCTGTCCATGGAATTCTCCAGGTAAGAATACTGGAGTGGGTAGTCATTCCTTTCTCCAGGGGAATCTTCCTAACCCAGGGATCGAACCCATGTCTCCAGCATTCCAGGCAGATTTTTTTTTTACCATCTGAGCCACCAGGGAAACCTGCCAGTGGGTCAGAGCCTTGGTTAAACCCAGGTCAGTTTGACTTGTAACACTCCTGCTGGCTCAAGGAGCTGGTCAAGCTGCATATGCACACAGCTGGTTTATCAGGCCAGCTTGTCCTTGAAAATTCTGAATCACCTGGTGGTCCGGTGGTTAGGACCTGGTGCTCTCCTTGCCATGGGCCTGGGTTTCATTCCTGGTCAGGGAACAAAGATCCTGCAAGCTGCTTGGTGTGGCCAAATAGAAAAACTGTAACTGATCAACATCCTCTGAGAACCTGTCTCTGGTTGCTCTGAAAACCTCAGCTACTTCTCTCTGCTCTCACATGATTTCCATTCCTCCTGTGTTGCAGAACCTCTGTCGTTGTGCTGTAAAAACACCTACCTTTCTATTTATCCTCAAAGTCCTCAAGGTCAAAGCCTTCTTTCTATCAAGTGTATGTCTCTCTGCATTCAGGGACCAGAGTTTTGTTTGGCACACAGTAGACTCTCAGTAAATATCTGCTGTTGGATACTATTTTTTCCAATTCTCTTTTCCCATTTGTTTAGGGAGTCCAAGAATACTGTTGTGTGGGTGCCTGGCATTGTCACTGCTGGCCTGCATTCCTATCTGTTTTCTTACACTGAGTTTTTTATTTGCCTGCGTTCGCTGGTCACTCAGCTAACTGGCTAACACCAGTACTAATAAGTGCTTCCCTGGTGGCTCAAATGATAAAGAATCTGCCTGTAATGCGGGAGACCTGGGTTCAATCCCTAGGTTGGGAAGATCCCCTGGAAAAGGGCATGGCAACCCACTCCAGTATTCTTGCCTGGAGAATCCCCATGGACAGAGGAGCCTGGTGGGCTACAATCCATGGGATTGCAAAGACTCAGACGCGACTGAGTGACTAAAGCACAGCACAGTATTGATAAAGGATTCTTCTGCGGTCAAAAGGTTGGAGCAACAGGGATACCAGGATGTGTATATCTGTGGAAGTCCACGCTGGTCTTCTCAATTGTTCTTCCTTGTGATCTGATGGAAAGGTAGTGGTCAGAGTGAGCCCGATGGAAGGCCTCACTTCCCAGATTTAGGGTCTTAAGGCTGATATATTGGGTTGGCCAAAAGTTTGGGTTTTTCCATAACATCTTATGGAACTTTTTGGCCAACCCAGTGTTTTCAGTCACAGCAATACAGGGATGGAGTGTCAAGAGAAGGATGAAAAATACGCCAGTGAAAGAGGATGACAGATTGGCTCTGATCCTGTCTTCTCACAAAAACGTATTAGAAAGTCACCCTGTTTTTGAAAAGAGAGCATGTTCCCAGAAAACCTCTTTTAGGAAGTAGATGGTACATCGTCCCATGATTCTGCTTCCAGGAGGAAATGTGGTTATAAAGGGAAATGTGGGGGTCCCCATGGCCCCTGGCCCTTCGGGTAACTGGTGTTCCTGGACAGGTAGTGGCTAAGAGGGCTGAATGTGTTCCCAGCCTAGCCACTGGGAGCTCAGACACGAAAGAAGCGTGTAAATGGAGATTCAGCCTTTAAATGCCCCTGGCTGTTGTGTTCTTCTGCAGATCCGAGGTCCTTCAAGGGGTTTTATGACTAACAGTGATTGCCCTGTCACATTAATTCATCTCCCATAGGCTATTTTTCTTTCAGGTCCTATCTGGGGCAAAGATGACTGTGTTAAAAATTGGGGCTTGTTCTTGCTGACAGAGTTAAATCTGGCCTGTGTTTCTTCTGCACAAGAAGCAGAGCCTGAACTGCACCAAACAACTGTCTTGAGGGCACGTCCAGCGCTGAGTTTGTCTCTCATCTTCATCATTTTATTGTTTTCATTACAGTATATATTTCAGTGGTGTCAGGATTTTTTAAGGCTCCACCTTGGGATCAGCTCAAGAAATGGCCTGTGTTAGCATTGGTGAGGCTCAGACAGGTTTATGCATATGAGCCGGGCTGTTTATTGATCCCATGAAATAAGAAACCATTTGAAATATCCTGGTTGTGTGAAATATAACTCTTGACCAGCCAAAGCCATTTGTCTGCCTTGCTTGTTGAGAGAAGCACATTTAAAATTCCACACCTGGGAGGAACTTCTTGGAAAGAATATTTCATGCAAACGAATACATTCTTTGGACTTGCACTGCAATTTGGATTAGGAAATATGAGCTGGTTATGCCTGGACATAAATTTTGTTAGAGGCCACCTTGAGAAAGAGAGCATGGATTATTCCAGGGGTCTTGTGTAGGATCCGTCACGGAGTAGCTTTTGGATGTATTTGTCTTCACATCCCGCGTGAGGAGTTTGAAGCTTGAACTGCTGCTGCTGTTGGTTTAATGCTGTATGTTGCTAGGGAGGAGGCCCTGCAAAGTTCAGAATTTTAAAATAAAGTGCTGGAATCTGCTGGGAAGAAATGGAGAATGGTTCTTAATTCTCATCTTGAGAGCTTTATGGATAGTTACTGGGGGGAAAAGAACCTCCAACAATTAAAGTCAGAGATTAATATTTTGTACACGTTTTATATTTGGGAGAATGTTATGTTTTCCTCCAGAGGTTTGACTTTATTTTTTAAGCTAGCCTGTGAAGTATGGCTAAGAAATATTGGAGAAAGTTCAAAAAGTTTCTAAGTAATGCTGAAGAAACTTCTAGTCAAGACCAGGGACACTAATCCTGACCCAAACTTTCTTTTTCACAACCTGCCATTTCTGAAGGCCTGAGCTTGGCAGGCAGCTGAGTGTGGTTTGAGCACCTTACTAGAGGAAGCACCGGGAAAGCCTTGCTGAGGTCATGTGGGCTTCAGACCCTGGGCGGAACTTGGTTATGAGTCTGTTACTGCCACGGGCTTGGCCAGGTGCCCTGCAAAAACTTTATAAGTTGAAGAAGAAGAGGGAATTCCCTGGTGGTCCAGTGGTTAGGACTCCATGCCTCCACTATTGGGGCCCAGGTTTGATCCCTGGTCAGGGAACTAGGATCCTGCAAGCCACTCAACGTGGCCAAAGGAAAAAAGATAATTGAAAAAATATATATATATAAAATTATAGTGAGTGAAAATCGCTCGGTCATGTCCGACTATTTGTGACCCCATGGACTATATAGTCCATGGAATTCTCCAGGCCAGAACACTGGAGTGGGTACTCGTTCCCTTCTCCAGAAAAGAGTAGTATTAAATTAAAAGTTCATATAAAAATTGTATTAAATTTTGTGTTATAGTAACTTAAATATAATATATAATAAATTTATAAATATATATTACTTATATATAAGTATATATATCATACTAACATTTCTATTAAATTGTGTATTCTAATAGCATAATAAAATTAGATTAAATTATATATTAAATATATTTGTAATACATATAACAACAATTGCATATAATTGTTACTGAATATATAACTATAGTCTATAATTCTATCTATAGTTGTATCTATATATTATCTGTGGATATTTATACATACATCTCATCACATAGATTTTGAGAAGCTGCTATTCAGAGAGTCACTGCGAGGTTATCTTGAAGATGTGGTCTCACACTCAGCTAAAGGCTGTAGGAAGTGGTGTCTGCCCTGGTGCCCTTTTCTGGTTTTTGCTTCTTAAACGCTAACGTGTTGGATTCATAAGCACATGATGAATTAGGCTGGACTGAGAGTGAGGACAGGAGCAGAGAGCAGGCTAGAGAGCTTTTCCACTGGAGCCCTTGGTCTCTGCTGTTAGGGCCCTCTCTGTGGCCAGAGTCCTAGCTTCACTGTCCACTGGCTCCTTGTGGGGAATTTCAAGAGGAGCTTTTAGCTGGTAATGACGACACTGTTCCAGACGCTACA
Organism: Antilocapra americana; assembly: GCA_007570785.1. Classification (NCBI taxonomy): domain Eukaryota; kingdom Metazoa; phylum Chordata; class Mammalia; order Artiodactyla; family Antilocapridae; genus Antilocapra; species Antilocapra americana. The sequence goes on from ML661908.1 coordinate 5,781,469, forward strand.
GGACATGAAGATCTTCAAAATAACCCATTGTTGGTTATCAGAGTTTGCAAAGGACTTTTGTCCTTCTTGATCTCATGAACTCTTCTCCCTCAAGGAGAACTCTAGTTCTGAGCCTGAAGGCGGCCCTCTTCGCTGAAGGCTCCTTGTAACTTCTTGCTCAGTTTGAGTCCATTCGAATTTTTCCTGAGTTCTTAGATCATCTTTGCCCTAAACTCTTTCTCGAGTAGATTGACTATGTTCACTTCATTTAGTTGTTCTTCTGGGGTTTTACCTTGTTCTCTCATTTGGAACATATTCTTTGCCATCTCATTTTGCTTCAGCGTCTGTGTGTATTTTTATGAACGTAAGGGGTTGGTTGTGTTTCTTGACCATGGAGAGGTGCCTCTCTGTAGAGGATGCCCTATGTGTCTCAGCAGTGTATTCCTCTCTTGTTCCCTCTTGTCCCCCAAAAGACAGGGACCAGCTGGTCCCAGGGTGGGTTCAGATCTGCATTTGCGGACTTGGTTCCACATGCCGCTGGACTGTAGTTCTTTTGCTTCTGGTGTCTGCCCCCGTGTGGCTGAAGCTGGCTCTTGATCTCTGGTGGGCAGGTCTGTGTCTAGACTCAGGTGTGGGTTTAGGAAGTCTTTAAGCAGCCCATCTGCTCGTGGGTGGTTGTTTGACCTGAGTTTTCCCAGAACTGGAGCCTGCAGGCTGTTGGGTGGGCCAGGTCTCCAAAAAGTGTCAAGGACCCAAGCAAGAGGTCTGCCCTTGGCCAGAGTTCACACAGACAGATACTCCCTGGTGTCTCCACCAGCTGTGTCCGTGTCCCTGGGAAGAAGCACAGCTGTCCCCGGCTCCCCGCCATCAGGAGACCCTCCGAGGCCAGCAGATGTGTCTGGCCCCTGCTCCTGTGAAGTCACTGCTTTTTTCCTGGGGCCCAGTGAGGCCAGCAGATGCGTCTGGCCCCTGCTCCTGTGAAGTCACTGCTTTTTTCCTGGGGCCCAGTGCACCTGTGTGCACCCGCCAGGAGTGGAGTCTATGCCTCCCCCGGTCCTGTGGAGCTCCTGCGCTCAAACCCCACTGACCTTCCGAGCCGAGTGCTCTGGGGGCTCGTCCTCCCAACGCCAGAGCCCTCAACTGGGGAGCCTTTTGAGGGGCTCTGTGCTCCCACTTGTGTGGGAGAACTTCTGTGATATTATTGTTTTCTAGTTTGTGGGTCACTCACCCAGGGGGCGTAAAATCTGATTATATGACACAAGCGCCCCTCCTACCAGCTTGTGATTTCCTCATTATGTCTTTGGATACAGAGTATCTTTTTGTTGGCAGCTTCCAATCTTTTATATCAGTGGTTGTTTGGCAGATATTTGTGATTTTGGTGTGCTCATGAGCGGAGGTGAGCTCCGGGTCCTTCTGCGTGGCCTTTTAGTTCACACAGGAAACCTCCTCGTCCTGGAGTCACCTGTCCAAGGAGCCTGCCCACAACAGGCTTCCTCACACAGTTTTGTTCAAATTAGCAGTTACTGGAATCGGAACGTTCCAAGGCCCCCAGGGAAGGATTGGTTAATGTTGAAAGAGTACATTCAAGGGTTTGCGGGAAGATGCCACTGTGGAAAGAAAGAAGAAAAAGAGAGAAGAGGGGTCCACGGTCCCCAGTGGTTGAGCCTCAGTGCTCTCTAGCAGGACTTCCCTGCTACTCAGAGGACAAAGGTCTGACCAGAATCAGCAGGAAATCCTGACCTGTTGGAAAGATGGGCCAGATTGCCTTCACGCCTTGATTCACACACACTGAGTAAGGTTAAACCTTAATGTTTTTCCCTCATTCACAAGAGTGCATCAAGCTTTAAAGATCCATGTGTTACAGGCTGAACTGTGTCCCCCACAAAAGGGGTGTTGAAGTCCTAACCCCTGGTGCAGATGTGACCTTGTTTGGAAACAAGGGTCATTGCAGATGAAATCAGTTAGGATGGAGTCATACTGGAGTAGGGAGGGCGCCTAATGAAATACGACTGGTGTTCTTACAAAAAGGCCATGTACAGAGAGAAACATGCATCACCATGTGATGATAAAGGTAGAGACTGCAGCGATGCACCTACATGCTAAGGAGTGCTGAGGATTGCCGACAGCAAATGGAAATGAGGCAGAAAAAGAAATGGACCCTCCCCACCGAGCTTCAGAGAGAGCATGGCCCTGCTGGAACCTTGGTTTTAGACTTCTAGCCTGCAGAATTCTAAGAGAACAAACCTCTGTTGTTTTAAGCCTCCCAGTTTGTGGTACTTGTAACTGCAGCCCTAGCAAACTAGTGGTTTGACCTTATGACCCATACAGCAGAATCACAACTGCATTTACTTGTGAGCAAATTTGATCTCTTTCAAGAGTCTAGGAGCTCGTAAGCATCCCTAGAGCCCGCTGCCTAACACAGACCACAGTGCACGCTAGTAAATATGGGTTGAATGAATACATTTTAGGAGTTTAGATCTCAGTGGTATATTAAATACAAATAAAATGTTAGAATTAACAAGGGAGAAATGACTGCCTAGATTGATGTGTGTATTTTATTTATAACACTATATAATCTAGTTTACAATTTGGAGAAATGAATATTATGCCATTCTTTGAAAGCCTAAATAGTGGCTTTCCTCCACAACACGAGTGAAACGAAAGTCTGTCTTGTCTCTGAGGTTGAAGATGACTGCTGTGTTAGTCAAACGGGACCTTGGTCTTTACTACCTCTTTAACTTCTTAGCATCTTTTCTGGTTTCTCACTGGAGCTAGAATGGCTGCTGAGGGATCCTCCCTGCCTGTGAGATTTACATTAGTGGAGATTTAAAGCAAACACTACTTCAAAACTAGCAGTAACTTCAATAATTGACTGAAGTTAATGCCCCGAGGCAGAATCTCAGATCATCAATTTAACTAACCTGGTTCTTAATGTCTGGAAAACATCTGGCATCTGGGTAACCACTGGGTACCTGGGAGGCCACAACAGGAGGTTTGTCACTGAGCCCTTGGAAGAGATGTATGATATTAATCTCCTTGGATCTTTGTTTCTGAGTAGCAATTTGGCAGATACTCGGTTGAGAGGGACCATTGCACATACGTGTCTGCATGTGTGTCCCTAAGTGAACCAAAACCAGCAGAGGTAAAGGGTTAGTCCCTATTGCAATCACTTATTGAAGAAAACATACGGGTGATCAGAGAAAGAAAAACAAACAAATTAGAAACGGTCCTGGACCCTTTAATGACTTTGTCCTTCCTTTCACAGTTTATCTGCTCTTTGTACTTAAAGATTCTGGTTCCATTGGGTGCTGTCATTTACTTCTTATTCAAAGGAGATCAGCAGTGACATTTTGGGAGATTTCTCTTTTTTTAGACCCTGATAGAGCTGACACCATCAGCCTCATCCTTAAGTTTATCATCCACAGACACATCCTACTCAATCTAGGTTTTAACTTCCTACCTTGTGCCAGGCTCAGTGCTTGACAGTTGAATGCAAAGATAAGTCAAACAGAGCTCCAGATTATGAAGAGTTTATGATTTAGAGAAGGGATTAGATGCATTGTGTAGATATGGAAGCATCCCTTCGTTTTCTGTTCTTAAGGGTGATCTTGGCCAACCCTTGGAGGGCAGTCAAGAAGTTGAGTCATATTGTGTCAACTTGATCTGGAGTTCTCCCTGCCATCTCCTGGTCGTGAGTCTCTTCTCTGCAGCTTTGTCAACAGGTAATCTCAGAAGTCACCCACTCAAAGGGCTGGACGAGGTCCATCTCTTCCTGGACCACTCGATGCTTTGGCCCCCACAAAGTCCAGTAACTCAGGTGACAATGTAGATATATGGAGTTCTGTCCTGAATGGTTAACAGTGTGGAGGTCTCATTTGGGTTCTGACCTTTCCAGAGATGGTACAAGTTGCTACCCGTGGATACAGAAGATGAGATCTACTTCGTGGGCCCAGCAAGGGCTCATTGACAAACTCAGGGCTTCTGGGTCACTTTGGACAACAGAATTGTGAGCATCCAGGGCCAAAATGTGCCTTTTTGTGCCCTCCCCTAGAACTAGGGCCAGCCCAGCCTCCCTAGTGACTCACAGGAGGAGGAAAGGTACTAAGAGGGCAGATGGCTGGCTGGCCCTCCCCAAAGGTGAGGCTGTCTATGACCCCCATCTCCAGCCCCTGGGAACACAACAGACCATTGGCCTGAGAAAAGGGAGGGACTGAACCTGTACCCTACTTTTAAGGGAAGCACCCCCACCCATTGGCATGTGGGATGTGCGCCCAGGAATTTCTCTCTCTGCTCATGCATCAGGTCAATTTCCCCTCCTTTGGTCAAAAGGCAGAGATGATGAGAAAGGGAGCTAAACTCTGCATTCCAATCCTTCCTTCTGATCTTGGGGTGGAAATTTCCCTCCCTCCATGAAAATGAGCACGTGCTTTGGGCACAGAAGGCAACTAAGAACTCTCCTGGAAGCGAGGCAAGACAAACAGTGGCCAGACAGACCCTCCAGAATATTCCGAGTTGGATGGCATCACCAACTGAATGGACATGAGTCTGAGCAAACTCCAGGAGATAGTGAGGGTCAGAGAAGCCTGGTGTGCTACAGTCCATGGGGTTGCAAAGAGTCAGACACGACTTAGTGACTGAAAAACAACAAAAAGGAGATTAGAGCTGAAACTCCAGGTAGACATTTCTTTCTCCTACACCTTTCAGACCTGCATGAGGGAACTGTCCCATCACACCTCCCCACCCCCACTCACCTAACTCTGGCCTTGAATCCCCACTCCAGCCATCCCTACAGTGACCCCCTCCCCCCTGCCCAGGTCTCAGCACAGGGACCCCACACCCCCACTGTGCCTTTCTGAGGGTTTCTTTGAGAATCTTGAAACGTATATCTTAGCCTAGGTGTGTGACGATGTTTCCTTCTTCATCACAGCTGCTGCATGGGGTGGGCCAGGGACTCCACCCTGTGGCCCCAGGGGAGCTCTGGGCGAGCTGACCACCTCAGCGGGTCACACATGAAGTTTGCTTGGTGAGACAAGCCCAGCTTTTTCTCAGAGAGCACACAGCTTCATTCTAGGCTCCTGCATGGAGAGACTGGCATGTTTCCCATTGCTGGCTTTGGGCCTTGACTCTTAGGAAGAGTGGACACTCACTGTCCTGTCCCTCCCAGATCCTGAGACCTTCAGGAGGCCATGGGGAGATGCTCACTGTCATGGAGTAACACGTGGCAGCAGGCCCAGTGCACTGCCTCAGATTAAGTTGCTCTGATTCAGGTTTTTCTCCTAATGAGAGCTCATAGGAAGGAGGGTCTGCAGGCGCACCCTCACATACAGACAGGGAAGCCTCGTGTGCTGCGGTCGCAAAGAGTCCGACACAATTGAGCAACAACAACAGAGATGTAAATCAATGAGCTTATTCAGGCGAGAGAAGGTTGAGAACCGCACAGAAATTATTGAGTTTTGAAGCTTTCAGTGGTTGAAAAGCTTAAATGTAGGCAGGCACCAGGGGATGCGCCCTGGGGAGGGAAGTAGGGATGGAAGAAACCCCGGGAGCAGAGGCTTGGAAGTGAAAAAGCAAATCTAGCCTGTGTAGTTTAGTGAAAGTGAGGGGGAATGTGAGGTTTACCGTTTGGCTTTGGTGTAGGGAGTAAGTAGGGGGGTGGGAAGACTGACAAAGTACCAGGGCTGGAAGTCAGGCTGTGCAGCTCCAACTTCATACAGAAGGCTTCCCGCAGTGATGGAAGGTAACTGAAGAGAGCACGCTGATCAGAGCAGACCTTTAGGGAGCTTAATCCCGCAGCGGTGTGGAGGAGGGACTGGAGGTCAGATTAGGATGATGATGGTGGTAATGAAGAAGACATAATAGTACAATTTATGAAGACAGTCATGGTTTTCAGGACTTTGCGTCTATTACCTTCTGTTATCCCGTCAACACTCCTGTGAAAAGAGATGACTGTTTTCTCTTATTTTACAGATAGTGAAACTAAGGAACAGATAAATTTGGTAATTTACCAGGTCACCCAGCTAATAAGGGAGAGACCTGCTAATCAGAACTGACTGTACAGCACAGGGAGCTCTACTCAGTGCCCTGTGGTGACTGAAATGGGAAGGAAATCCACAAAAGAGGGCATCTATGTATATATAGAGCTGATTCACTTTGCTGCACAGCAGAAGCTAACACAACATTGTAAGGCAACTATACTCCAATAAAAGGTAATTTTAAAAATATGGATTCATGAAACTACAAAATTACAGAAATATGGAACAACAGCAAAAAAAGAGAGAGACCTAGATACAGCCAGGGGCTGCCATCTATTCATTTAGACAAACCACAAGGAGAGCCAGGGCAAAAGTGGGGTCACCAGGAAAGCAGAGATGGTTGGGCTGTCACAGAATCAGAGAACCTTATGGTAATGACAGCAGGAGACTGGGAGAAGGAACAGTGGAAAGGTTCCCCCAAGTCATCGCCACAGGTCTCTGGAAACGGCGGTAGTGTCACCGAAATAGGGGCACCCAGTGGAGGGGCCGGTTTCCAGAACTAGAGGGGGCACTGAGGTCGCCCCCAGCATTCCTGCCGCCGGCGCCGGAAGTCCTGCAGTCATGCCACTGCGGCCTCTCCTTTCTTTCTGATCTCACCACCCACTCTACGCGGTGATGTCCACACTGTGGAGAGCAGACGGCATCGCTCTACCGAAGTCTTCGCCTTCACAGCTCATCAGTCTAAACCCCAGGTTCCCTCCCTGTCCGGCAGACCCTACACCAAGTGGCCGCAGTCTCTCGGACAGCGTATCACAGCCCTGTGCCCGGGCCGCCTGGCTTCCATTTCTCTGGCTCTCCAAGTGCCCCCCCACGCGCCCCCCCGAGCCTCGTGCCCCCCCACGCTCCCTCCCGGACCCGCGTGCCCCTCCACGCCCCCACGGAGCAGCGTGCCCCCACACACACACCCAGACCCGCGTGCCCCCCACGCTCCCCCGGAGCCACGTGCCCCCCACGCCCACCCCGGAGCCGCATGCCTCCCCCCACGCCCCCTCCCGGACCCGCTTGCCCCCCCACGCCCCCTCCCAGACCCACGTGCCCCCCACGCCCCCACAGAGCCGCGTGCCCCCACGTCCCCCCTGGACCCGCGTGCCCCCCACGCCTCCCCTGGACCCGCGTGCCCCC
>ML661908.1:5788701-6092310 GCA_007570785.1 Antilocapra americana
CCGCGCCCCCCACCCCCGCCCTGCACCCGCCTGCCCCCCCCGCCCCCCCTGGCCCCGCGTGCCCCCCCCCGCCCCCCCGGAGCCGCGTGCCCCCCAAGCCCCGCCCACCAGTGAGCCTCGCGTGGCCGCCGGCCCCTCTCCTCCTGGCGCCAGCCTCGCAGGCGGTGCTGAAATGCTCACTGCGGAGCTGCCTGCCTGGGCTGTGTCCTCCAAAGGGATTCCTCCGTTGTCACCTCTCTCAGTCTCATTGATCGCCACAGATGTCACCACGCTCACCTGCGTGTGTACGCACTGGTTTCACAATGCCGTGGGAACAAGTGACCACACTTTTGGTGACACGGAAACGTGTCCTCACGGTTATGCAGACCAGAGATCCAAGAGAAGTGTCCTGGGGCCATGTTCCTCTGGAGGTTCTAGAGGAGAATCTGGTTCTTTTTTTTTTTTTTTTAACAAATGCATTGTTTTTGTTTATTTGGAAAACTTTCTCTCACTCTTTTTTTTTTTGCTGCCCTCCCCCGGTTTTTTGGCTGCCCCCCTCTGTTTTCTTTTGCTGCCCCCTCTTTTTTTTTTTTTTTTTGCTGCCCCAGGTCTTAGTTGCTGCATGCAGGATCCTTTAGTCACAGCCTGTGGGGTCTAGTTCCCTGACCAGGGATTGAACCCAGGCCCCCTGCATTGGGAGCACAGAGTCTCAGCCACTGGACCAACCAGGGAAGTCCGTGGAAAACATTTTTAAAGCAGGTATTATTTATCACTTTTCCATTTATGTTTTTTTCTTCTTAATTTTTAAAATTTATTTTTTGAAATATAGTTGATGAGCCACCAACGAAGCCCAAAGGCAAGGGAAGTGTAGTTGATTTACATGTTAATTTCTGCTTTCAGCAAAGTGATTCAGTTATAGAGACATTCTTTTCCATCTTTTCCACTAGGTGTATCACAAGATATTGAATGTAATTCCCTGTACTGTACAGTAGGACCCTGTTGTTTAGGCATTCTGTGTATAATGCTTTGCATCCGCTAATCCCAAACTCCAGCCCATCCCTCCTCCACCATCCCTTTCCCCTTGGCAACCACAAGTCTGTTCTCTATGTCTACGAGTGGGTTTCTGTTTCATCAATAAGGTCATTTGTGTCATATTTTAGATTCCATGTATAAGTGATGTCACATATATTTGTCTTTCTCTTTGCTGCGTATTCATACTATTCATGGGGTTCTCAAGGCAAGAATCCTGAAGTGGTTTGCCATTCCCTTCTCCAGTGGACTATGTTTTGTCGGACTTCTCCACCAAGACCCATGCTTCTTCACTTAGGAGAGTAATCTCTAGGTCCACTGGTGTTGCTGCAAATGGCAGTGTTTCATTCCAGGAGAATCGCTTCTTTCCGTTTCTGATGGCTGCTGGCATTCCTTGGCTTGTGGCTGCATCACTCCAGTCTTTAAGGCCTACATCTCTCTGTGCCATCATATTACTTCCTCTTCTGTGTGACAGCATCAAAATCTCTCTCTGCTTCTGTCGTAAAAGAAAACATGTGAATGCACTTGGGATCCACTCTAATAATCCAACATAATCTCCCCATGTCAACACCGTTAACTTAATCACATCCACAAAGATATTCTTTCCATGTTAGGTGACATTTACATGGAGAATTCTGCATGGGGAAGGAGGTTAAGCCTAATTATCTCTAAGGATTCCCCGGAAAATTCTGTGAAAGAATGGGCCTATTAAAAAAGGAACGTACAGAGAGGGAAATGAGAAGAGACACTCCACTCTCTGCTGCGCCGTGTATTTTGGTCTAGGGATTAGGAACTGATATCTTTTCGGGGCCATTATTCAACCTCCTACAATTTCTGTTTCCCTCCACTTGCCCAATGGAAGAAATCTTCTGTATGCAACATACCTAGAACATAGCAGGTGCTCAATCATCATTTATTAAATCAATAAATTAATATAGCCAAGTGTATTTTATTCTAAAAAGTATTTTCCATTATATGTTCATCATTTTAAAGTAACCCACCATACTATTCCAACTTCTATAACAATAAAATAGCTTTGATATAACAGTCACATAAATGAAAACATGATTTAATGAAATGGCATTTTATGAGCTTTAGGCAAGCAAACGTTTGAATTATCTTGTTTAAATTAAATGGCTCTTTTGTGTTCAGTAGTAAGCATCACTAAGTGTGTCTATCTTGCTAATACAGTGGCATCATTATATTCTGAATTATACAATTTAATTACATGTAACTTGAAATTTAAGTTGAAACATTGTTGAGGTATAAGCCTGACCTTCACATCCACTCATTACAGTTTTTTTCCAAATGATGTGACACTGAGACACATTTAACAAAATCTTAGTTTTTCAGTTGCTCATAAAAACCTCAAGGAATGGACGACTCTGGTTCTCACTCTTGCTTTGCCACTCATAGGCTGCATAACCTTGGGCAAGATAGTCAAGCAGCTGAGATACTCAGACCCCACTCTATAAAGTGCAGCTCTTGAGAAGCCTGAGATGAAGTAAGATAAGCACTTCAAACATGGCTGTTCACTGTCAGCCAATACCAGCTCCCTCTTCCTCCGCCCTTTCCCTCAAACAAGACAGAAAAAAATATCTTAGATCTGATAAATAACTCCTCAAACCCATACTCCCATACATAAACATATTGGCTTAAAATACATAGGCAGCACACACTGCCTGAAGTCTGCCCATCCCAGCATGAGCTGTGCTCTTTGACTTTGCCGTTGTGTGAGAAGATGCCCCAGCTGCTCCATGGAATTTGATGCCACCCCCCCAGGGAACGAGAGCTCCTGAGTGGCTTATTGGGCTGGGCTTTGCTTGTGGCTCAGCTGGTAAAGAGTCAGCCTGCAATGAGGGAGACCTGAGTTCCATACCTGGGTTGGGAAGATCCCCTGGAGAAGGGAAAGGCTTCCCATTCCAGTGTTCTGGCCTGGAGAATTCCATGGACCGTATAGTCCATGGGGTCACAAAGAGTTGGACACAACTGAGCGACTTTCACTTTCACTTTCCAGGGGACCAGGGTCCAGGAGTGAGAAGGAGTGAAGCTGAGCCCTTTTCAAAGGCTCAGAGAACATGCTCCTTTAGGCATCTGGTGGTTAATAGAAACCTCATACTATAAACCCTCTCCGTTGACCACAACTTGGTCACGGTGAATGGAAAGACTGATGTTTTGGCCACCTGATGTGAAGAGCCAGCTCATTGGGAAAGACCCTGATGCTGGGAAAGATTGAGGGCAAGAGGAGAAGGAGGATGAGATGGTTGGATGACATCATCGACTCAACGGACATGAGTTTGAGCAAACTCCGGGAGATGGTGATGGACAGGGAAGCCTGGTGTGCTGCGGTCCATGGGGTCGCAAAGAGTCAAACACGACTGAGCAACTGAACAGCGACAATACAGCAAATCAGGCTGGGTTGGCTGGCAGAGGGAATGGGCGAGGGGGAATTGCCATCAGAACTCTCCAAGGGACTGAGAGAGAGAAAGGGACTGAAGCAGGGTGATGGGCAAGTTTTCTTCAAGGAGAAACAGACTACATAACTTCATGTGTTTTCTGGAACTTAAAAAAAGGGGGCCAGTTTACCCACCTGAGAGACAGGGGTGTCAGAAGTCACAGAATATATGTCAAAGCAGAGTGCAGTCTTTTTCTTCCTTTCCCCCGCTGTATTTCCTTTTTTTATGGGCTCACTATTTCAGAAAATTTGAGTTCCAAAAGAGTCTTTAGAGATAATTAGGCTCAGCCTCCTTCCCCATGCAGAAATCTCCTTTATGATGTTCGCAACAGATGGCCATCCTTTGTCATGTTGCTTTTGTTATGATTTATTTTCTTCAGTAATCAGTTTTTATAGAACACCATTAAGTTAAGGAGTTTGTTTTTCAAGTCTCCATGAAATGCCTCTCTTTTTATAACGTGTGTGTGTGTGTATGTCCATCCTATATCAGATTCCACCGTAGTACTTTCTGTCCCTGGTGGCCCTAACTATTAGTAGGGGCAGGAAAGGGAAAAAGGACTTAACTTCTCAGGCATGACTCTTGGACTGGATTTAGTGCCAGGGGATGGGAAGGGCAGGAATAATTTTTTAAAAATATCTCCTAAAAAAAAAAAAAAATCTCCTAGCTTGAGAGACATCTTTCTGATCTTTAGTGTTATATTTTTTTCCCAAATAGTGCCAATGAAGATTTCTTCCTTCTTTAAGTAACCAGGTCCAAAGAAAATTTTTATTTTTTTGGCTGTGCTATGCAGGTTACAGGATCTTAGTTCCTGGACCAGGGATTGAACCTGATCCCTTGGCACTAAAAGCGTGGAGTCCTAACCACGTGTGTGTGTGTGTGTGTGTGTGTGTGTTCAGTCACTTAGTCTGACTCTTCTGTGTGATTGACTCTTAAGTGTCTGACTCTTCACAACCCCATGGACTGTAGCCCGACAGGCTCTCTGTCCATGAAGTTTTCCAGGCAAGAATACTGGAGTGCGTTGCCATTTCCTCCTCCAGGGGATCTTTCTGAGTCAGGGATCGATCGGACCCACATCTCCTGCATCTCTTGCATTGGCAGGTGGGTTCTTTACCACTGCACCACCTGGAAAGCCCCCTAACCACTGGACAGCCAGGGAAATCCCCAAAGAAAAATTCTATAAATACAAAACAAGCATGCAAAAAGATAATAAAAACTCAAGAGTCCTAAGCTCATGCTGCTTCTTCAGTTTTCATATCCTGCTCTTTTCACGTTATATTGTTGACATTATATGTTTTCCTGCAGTGTAACTCCTAATTATATGTCGTGTTCCATTGTCTGGCTGAGGAATTATTTACTTGACCAGCCCCTTCTAGTTCCTCTCACGTCTTGCCTCCTTATGCTGGTCAGGGAAGCTGCCTCTGCCATAAGGCCTTCTTAATCTGCCTTGACTTCTGTCCAGACACATAAATGCTCGTCCCAGCGTATCTGGATGGCAGGATACAATTACAGTGTGTTTCTTGGGAGTCATCACAGTGGTGCTGTGGACTCCGTGTTTGGGCTTTGTGTGGATGATGCGTTAATTACACTCCGCCCAGCCACAAACTTCTGTCTCCCAAGCCTCTCTCGGTGACCACAACCACTTGTGTTTCATGCTGCAAGTGAGAGTAATTCTAAATGGTCCTTTCAAGTCAGCCTTGGCTGCTAACTTTGGCTGTGTTGACTTGCTACAGTCGAGGTACTGGGAGAGCTATTGGATCAGGCCTGTATTAGACCAGGCTGGACAGTGGCAGAACCCCCAGCCTCACGTTTTAAACTATTGGTGGAGGCCAGTGGGCGGTACGAGGGCTCCCACCTGGGACCGGGCAGTACTGCTGGCAAGCTCCAGGCCCACCCCCGACCCCCGGCTACCCGCTATCCATAATCCAGATAATCCAGCTGGATTATAATAACCCAGCTTTGTGCTGCACAGCAGCTGATGGTGACAAGTGGCCCCAGGGCCTGGGAGCAGAAGGAGAACCCTTGCACTGGGATTCCAGGGGAATGTCCGTGACCTGGTAACTGTGAGAAGGACAGCCAGGGCCAGAGTCTAACGTTACAGAATCTTGAATCCACCTGGAACTGATGGGCTTATTCACTTGGATTATCCACTCCTCTAAGGAGACACACACACACACACAGTCCAACTCCTTAGAAGAACTTGTGGGCCAACAGGATTCAACCTGCTGGTTTGACTTCTGAGTTTCCAATCCTCTGTCTCATATGGTGTTGCCTGAACAGCTGTTTTAAAGGACAGCCTGGCTCGTGGTTCTTGACCTTGTTCTAATAACTTCTACTCCCTCCTCCCGTAGATCCACACCCTGGACATTGGCATCGTCTTATTTCCTCCCACGTCCCGTCCTGTATATAACTGCCATCTTCACTGTGGTATCCCTGGAGAGCAGACTAGGTTGTCACATAAAAGAATGCCCTCCTCTTGGTGTTGCTCTCAGTCACCTGGACCTTAAGCAATGCTGCTTTACGTTCTGGGTCTTACAGTGCTTTTGGCAGTGATGAGGCTTTACCTCCCTGCGGCTTTAGAGGCCATGGAGAAAAACACACAAGAGAGGGTGACGAAGGAAGATGTGTGGTGCCTCGTGGTAGCTGTTGGATTGGGCTGTCACTCACTTTCTCCCAGTACAGACTTTGCCTCCAAGCTGCAGTAATGGCCATGTGTCCCTGACCCCCCATCCCTGGACACAGCACTCAGCCTAGGCTTGGATCTGAGACACATACACAGTTAATCGGAGGCTATCCCTGGGGTTGGGAGACCTGGATTATATCCCAGGGGAGGGAATGGAAACCCTCTCCAGTATTCTTGCCCAGAGAATCCCATGGATAGAGGCACCTGATGGGCTACAGTCCACGGGGTCACAGAGTCAGGCACGACTGAGCAACTAAGCACACACACACACATCCGTGGAGTTGGCTCACATAGCTGTGTTCTGGGCCACATAGATGAAGAGAAAAAATGAGGCCATACATAAAGGAGAGCAAAGACAGCAGAAATGAGAGAATGAGAGAGTGCAGAAATGAGAGAATGAGAGAGTGCAGCAAAGAGAAGTGTTGTGGAGATGCTGAGCATTGGTTTTGGTCCTCTGGGTCTGGGCGCCTCCACTACTACTTTAGTTACATGAAAATCCTCAGCATCCTTCTTGTTTATTTCTGACTGCAAGAGAGATGGTTCATTGTACATGTGTTGCATGCAGCCACAGTGGAGAATGGAACTGGTCTGGAGTGTCATAGTTCCAGCGCAAAGGACCAAAAGGGACTGCTTTGATATGAGCTAGGTGGGTCTCTCAAAGGCATCTGAGGCCATCAAAATAGCCCTAGATGTTCCAAATCCATTGAGACAAGTTCTGGACAGTAGGCATGCATGCCGAGGTGCTTCAGTCGCTTCTGACTCTTTGCGACCCGAACAGGCTCCTCTGCCCATGGGATTCCCCAGGCAAGAATAGTGGAGTGGGTTGCCATTTCCTTCTCCAGGGGCTCTTCCCGATCCAGGGATTGAACCTGAGTCTCCTGCATTGCAGGCAGACTCTTCACTGAGACATCAGGGAAGCCCCATCGTCCCACAGTTTGTACCAGCATCCCTGGCCTCTGGCTTCCCTTGTTTCTGCTCATGTGGCTTCCGTGGGTATAAAGTCTACTTGGACCTCTGCTCCTCTTTCTTCTCTTGCACTTCAGCCCATGCATTTACTTCTTCCTCCGCTTCGCTCTCATGGTGCAGAGGTTTCCCAAAGATGGTGCTAAGGGTTAAATCTCCGCCTCCTCAACAATGGGAGTCGATGATTCTCTTGTATAGGCTAGTTGTTGCCAGCCTCTGCCACACATGGCCAAGCTGGCCCTGGTAATGCACGTTCTGGTTCCAGCAGGTGCCAGTTTGATTTGTGAACACAGATGAGACACCCTCTAGGGACTTCTGGAGATAGCAGGAGGACACTTTGAGAAAGAACCGTTTCCTGCAGGCAAGCAGGATGAGGTCTCCTGCCATAAGAATTTGGATTCTGAAAGGGAAGTATGACCTTGCTTTGTAATCACAGGCTAATGCGCATGCGTGCATGCTCAGTTGTGTCTGATCTTTGTGACCCCACGGACTGTAGCCCACCAGGCTCCTCTGTCCATGGCATTTTCCAGGCAAGAATACTGGAGTGGGTTGCCATGCCCTCCTCCAGGGGGTCTTCCTGACCCAGGGATCAAACCTGTGTGTCTTGCATTAGCAGATAGATTCTTTACCGCTGTGCCTCCTGGGAAGCCCCACAGGCTGAGGAAGCCAGGAATATATTATACCCTCACAAAGCCACACAAACCTCTTAGCCAAACTGGCATCTGCTGGACCTTTGCCACTGCCTGGTGCTCCAGGGTCTCAGACAAGACCAGACACAAGTCTGAAATGTAGCTCTGGTGGTCACGTGGGTTCTGACTGGACCCCCTCTGCTTCACCCAACAGAGAGAGAATCCCAAGGTAGAAATGTGAGGTTTTAATGATAAGATCAGTGTAAAGAGGCGCTTCCTGGGTGGATCAGTGGTAAAGAATTCGCCTGCCAACACAGCAGACATGGTTTTGATCCCTGGGTTGTGAAGATCCCCTGGAGAACGTGATGGCAACCCACTCTAGTATTTTTGTCTGGGAAACACCATGGACAGAAGAGCCTGGCGGGCTTCAGTTCATGGGGTCGCAAAAGAGTCAGATACGACTGAGCAACTAAACAACAACAATGTAGAGAGGGGAGGGGGCAGTGATTTAGTCACCCAGTCGTGTCCGACTCTTGAGATCCCACGGACTCTAGCCCTCCAGACTCCTCTGTCCACGGGATTTTCCAGGCAAGAATACTGGAGTGGGTTGCCATTTCCTTCTCCAGTAGAGAGAGGGGAAGGAGGAATAATCAAGGGTAATATCAAGGTTTAAGGTTGGGGAGGCAGGTTTTGGTGATGCCACTAACCTAGATTAAAAAAATTATTGAGGACTGGGGACTTCCCTGGTGGTCTAGTGGCTAAGACTTCTCACTCTTGCAGGCGGCCTGGGTTAGATCCCTAGTCAGGGGACTAGATCCCACATGCCACAACTACGAGTTTGCCTGCCACAGCCAAAGACCCTGCATGCTGCAACTAAGACCCAGCATGGCCAATGATAAAGAAAAACGTTGAGGGAGATCAGGTACATGGCAGGGATCAAGTCAGAGTTGGACGCATTACAAGGACAGCGCAGGCAGGACGCTGAGATCCAGGGTGTCTGCCGTTTAAGCTGGTGCTCGGAAACCAGATCTAGAACTCGAGGGAGAGGGACCTCCCGGCCGGCACTTCAGAGCTAGATGTCACAGACATATGGATGGACTTGAAACCTTAATGCCTAAATTACATTACTTAAGATGATGTTGTGATAGTTTCCTAGGATTCCTGTAACAAATTATCGCAGACTGAGTGGCATAAAGAGGTGGAAACGCCCCCTCACAGTTCAGGAGGCTACAAGTCTGAATCAAGCTGTTACCAGGGCCATAAAAAAAAAAAAAAAAAAAACTCAACAAACTAAATGTTAAAGACCTTTACTGACTGTATGCAATGATTCATGGATTGAGCAGCACCCTCGAAAGGAGCTCTGAGGAGCTGTACAAAATGAAAGACTTATTGGCAGAAGGATGTGGGAACAAGGAGGTTATACCAGACAAAGAGGCAGCGGGTTATTGCAAGGTTGCTGTCCTTTAGGGGAAGGTACGTGTCTGTGTAACAGAGGACCTCACTAGAGTGAACAGCTGATTCCTGATTGACTGGTTTAAAATTCCATCTCTGGAAGAGGATGAAACTGTAATTAAGTATTAGATCTCAGTTTAGTGACATGGAGTTGAGCATGAGTGACTCCATTTTGGGGCTGTTGTTTTATCACTGGCAATGTTGGTGTTCCTTGGTTTGCAATGGCATTATTTCAATCTCTGCCTCTATTGTCACATTTGTGTCTTTGTGGGTTGTTTCCTTGTCTATAAGGACCTTAATCATACTGAATTTAAGATCCTTCCTTGTCCTTGTCAAATGAAAAAAAAATGTACAACCTAAAAGCTGCATACTATATGTTATTTGGGGACCTTACTGAGGACTATAGCTTGGGAGACAGCCTCTCAGACAGCTCTGAGGAACTGCAGAGGTAAGGAAGGAGCCAGGATCTATAGGAATATTTGCTGGGGGAAAAAAAAATGAGTTGGACATTAAAAGATTATTGCTAGTCACAAAAAACAGACATCTCAAGTTAATGGTTTGAGTGCTTTCCTGTGTGGGGGAAGATGCAAGAGTCTGTGTTCATTGAAATTATTCCTTTGATATGCATCTTAGCTCTCTAGGGCCAGTATCCTGTTTTTCTCCATCTTGAATTCCCCTCAGGGTGCACCATCTGGGCGTCAGCAGTGGCTGATGGCAGGAAACATTCTTTGTCCACAACCTTATCTTAACTTTCCTTTCAGAAGCCAGCGGCAACCCAATTGCCTGGTAAATTCCACGGACAGAGGAGCCTGGCAGGCTGCAGTCCATGTGGTCACAGAGAGTTGGACATGACTGAGCAACTAAAATTTTAACTTTACGAGTTGTATCTGCCAAAACTCTAGTTCCAAACGAGATCACATTTTGAGGTTCTGGGAGGATATAAATTAGGGGGACACTAGTCAAAAGCATGATGGGAAGAGAAAAGGCAAGCTAAGGACAGAACTGTGAGAAGCGCTGACACTGTAGAGCCTGGAAGGAAGGTATTAGCAGAGAAATGAGAGGCAAAGAAAGGAGATATGAGAGATGGAGGAGGAAAGAAAGCCAAGGTGGGGTTTCTCTGGTGGTCCAGCGGGTGAGAATCCCACCTGACAATGCAGGGATGCTGGTTCGATCCCTGGCCTTGGAAGACCCCACGTGCCTTGGGCAACTAGGCCCATGCACTGTAGAGCCTGTGCTCCAAACCAAAGAAGCCAACACAATGAGAGGCCCGCATACCATGACTAGAAAGTAGCCCCCACTTGGTGGAACTCGAGAAAGCCTGCCTGCAGCAGTGAAGACCCAGCGCAGCCAAAGTTAAATACAATAACTAGAAGCCAAGGGGGCAGAGAGTCTTCTAGATGCACAGGGCCTAACCCACATCCAGAGCTGCTGAGAGGGCAAGCATCCATCAGAGGGTACGGGGAACCTCAGTGGGGAACCACCCATCCCAGTTTACCCCTGACTGGTGGAGCTGCCTTGGATGTAGGACTTTCCGTGCTAAACATGGATGGAACCAGGCCCACCTGGACAGGGGTCTCTCCACTTCCCCACCCACTCACCATTTGCCATTATTTAGAGCTGAGGGTGGAGAGAAGGCAGGGATGCAGCCTAATGAATTGGGGAGTGAGTGGGAACTAAGATACGTACTTCCTAGGGCGTGGTTGTGGCTCTGATGGTGGCTGAGTTGTGTTTTTCTGTGAATTTTTGCCACAGTGGGAATTTTCTAGGTTACAATGTGGTCTGGGATGTGTAGTCCCCAGTGAAGTCTTCAGGTGAGGCCAGCTCAGTCTCTATAACCACCTGACATCATGGAACAACCAAATTATGAGAGATCAGAATGTTCTTCAAAGGCAGGCAAAGCCACTCCAGCTCTCCTTAGCTGGTGGGACACTCTGGGGCACGCTTTTTAAATGAACCCTGTTTTGAAAACTCCACTGAATGTGATCGCTATCTCACTCAGCTGTCAGAGCACTGGTCTTCAAAGTATTCAGCACCAGGTGGAAACCTTGAGTTTTCCTTCAAAAGAAATCATCAGAATGTCTGATTCTGTCCAGACATTTGGATGTGTGATTTCATTATTCATGGTTGGCACTCCTCTTCTGGATTTTGGTCTGTAGTTTTCAGAATATGTGCCTAAGGATATGTGTCTAAATCCAACCAGGCCATCTTAGAGGAGCTCAGTCCTGAATATTCATTAGAAAGACTGATATTGAAGCTGAAACTCCAATATTTTGGCCACCTGATGGGAAGAGCTGACTCATTTGAAAAGACCCTGATGCTGGGAAAGATTGAGGGCAGGAGGAAAAGAGGATGACAGAGGGTGAGATGGTTGGATGGTATCACCGACTCAATGGACATGAGTCTGCACAAGCTCAGGGAGTTGGTGATAGACAAGGAGGCCTGGCGTGCTGCAGTCCATGGGGTCACAAAGAATCGGACACGACTGAGCAACTGAACTGAACTGATAGCAAATTAACAATGTTGTGATAGTTTCAGGTGAACATCGAAGGGACTCAGCCATACATATACATGTATCCATTCTCACCTAAACTCCCCTCCCATCCAGGTTGCCACAAAACATTGAGCAGAATTCCATGTGCTTTACAGTAGGTCCTTGTTGGCGATCCATTTTAAATATAGCAGTGTGTGCATGACCATCCCGAACTCCCTAACTAGTCCTCCCCCCACCTCCACAACCATAAGTTCATTCTCTCTGTCTGTGAGTCAATTTCTGTTTCATAAGTAAATTCATTTGTATCATCGTTTTTTCAATTCTACATATAAGGGAAGTCATACGATATTTTTCCTTCTCTGTCTGACTTAACTCACTCAATATGACAATCCCTAGATCCACCCGTGTTTGCCTTTAGCACCTTTAGGTCTAGAAAAACATCTCAAAGCCTAGCATACTCTTCTGGATCTAATGCATAGGACTGGACACTTAATTAGCACTTTCAGGTAAACCAGTGATACGGGGTTTGACTTGAGAGTGAGTAGATGACATATTTCTTAACTAGTAGTTATGAAACTTTGTGGAACTAAAGCTCACAGTCTTATTTTTATTTTCTTCCTAATACTTTATATTATTTGTGCGGCTCTATGTACTGCCACTAAATTTAAAAAGGATATGTTTTGCTACAAGTAAAAGTAGACCTAAATAGCAGGAGCTTAAGCAGTAAGTATGTTTTTAATTTACTCACCAAGAAGTCTGGAGGTAGGTGATTTCTGGGTAAGTTTAGAATTTCTGTGACATCAAGACACCAGATGGTCGTCTCATATGTTTCTCTGGCCTTCTCCTCATGGCCACAACATGGCTGCCACAGCACTCGTCACTACATCTCACCCAGTCCTGGACAAAGGCAGAAGCAGGGTCACATCAGAGGGTTCTCCTTGTGTGCCTCCCTCCTTCGATCGGGGTGGGGAAAGACTTCCCAGATACCTCCAAGCATAGTTCTGTTTAGCACCACCTTCCATTGCAAAGGAGGCTTGGGACATGGGTCTCTAGCATTTTCACTCTTCAGAGTGGGAGGCGGGCAAAAGGGAAGTGGGATTTGGAGTGGAACCAGACAGCAGTGTTTGCCATGGGATCATGCTTATTGATCTTAGTCCTTCAACCTCCGACTTGGAAATAGATAAACCATCTGTTTTCCCTTCCTGGGGAGTAGCAAGTTATGAATAAATTATGCTGCCAGAGCCCAGAGAGTCCTTAAAGCAAAATACTGTCAATCCAAGGCCCTCATTTCATTAAACCCATATTAGTTTGTATTGCTTATTTGATGGCCTCTGGTTGTTCCCTAGGATGGGAGGAATTGGCGATGGAGGAGAAGGGGAGAACAGTCCCTCACATCCAGTGTCCCGGCCCCTCTCCCCCGCGCTGAGTACACACAAGACCCCAGGTATTCCAGCCATGTCTGGGTAACCAGGAGCTAAGGCTACAGGAGCTATGGCAGGGGGATTGATACGTTCCAGAAACATCTGTGCTAGACCCTGGAGAAGGCCACTGGGGAGAGGAGACATTGCTGAGAGACCAATTTTAGGCGCCAGTGAGGAAGAAGCTCTAGGCCTTCACATGCCCCCGGAATAACTCCTGTGTCATGCCACTTCCCTGCCTCCAGGGCACTCTGATTGCATCTTCCCAGTTCTCTTCATCTCAGGATTCTTAAATGGGCTTTAAGAAAGTTTCATTTCCAGAGGACATTTGCTCTGGAAGCTGTTGGCTCATGACCGACTGTGGACCCACAGGTCTAAACTGGAGAGGCCGAGCAAGGCAAGCTTCCTGGAGAATCAGCTACAGCCATGGAATCATCATTGCCACTGCGGGCCTGAGCCTCTTAGGTTGGTCCAGGCTTCCCATGCCACAGGGCTCGAGACACAGCCACAGACAACCCTTGACCTCTGCACCCCTGCAGGTCTCTCTCCCGTGGCCCACGCACACTCCTGTCTGTTTTCCCTCCTCAGAGCCTCACTGCTTTGCTGACCTGACTCTGCTTTCTCTCTCTGACACAATCTGTTTCCTGCTCCCTGGTGTTGGGGGGGGGGGGCATAGGCAGAGGCCCCCACCGATCACTCCAGGACCCACCCTGCTCAGGTTTCCCGGGCTTATCATTCCAAGCCAAGAAAAGAGATGCTAAGTATGAACATGGCCTGCACCTTGGAGGTTAAGTGTGAACAGGCTTCCTCGAGAGTTTTCTGTGTCTGGTCTGCCTTTTGCCTGGGCCACGATCTGCTCCTCTGTTCCCCCTCATACTCTGCTCTGGCTCCCGGAGATGGTAGGGCTGCATGGTCTTCATGTAAAGGTCATCCCAATGGACTCTCACCCCCATGGGCTGCTGGGGCTTGTTGGGGAGGCCTGACTTGACATCTGGTTTCCAGGAGTGCCAGCAGACTCAGGACGCCATCTAAGCATGGCCCAGCCTCTGATTGAGTCAGTTTGAAAACAGTCACAAGAAATTTGCAGCCCAGATGTCAGCTGGAATCCTGGTGACTTATGAGTTGTGATTGACATTGGCTTCAGGGCACAGTGAACAAAGATAAGGATCCAGGAGTCCATGTGCCCAGATGCCACATCTGGGTGTGACTCCCCGGGTGATCCTGGGCAGGTGACTGAACCCCTCTGTTCCTTCATCTGTAAAATAGGCATAACAGTGCTCTTTTTAAAGTTGGGGTGACGATTCAAGGAGCTGTTTCAAGTAAAGCATGAAGAACAGGACCAGACGTCCAGTGTCACCATTACCTCTGCCCCATTTCTTCTGGCAGCCATGGCCCTGAAGTTCTGCTGAAGCTCAGAGGCCTGTTCCAGGGACTGTCTTGCTGCCTCGTGCTCCCTGGTTGTTTTCTACACAGCCACCCCATGCTCAGTGCCCCCCACTTTTCTTTCTTTCTTTCCTTTTTTTTTTTTTTTTTGACTGCTCTGTCTGGCATGCAGGATCTGCGACCAAGGATTAACCTCATCCTGTCTGCATTTCTTTTTTTTTTTCCTTTAATTTTTATTGGCGTATAGTCAATTTACAATGTTGTGTTAAGTTTCAGGTGTACAGCAAAGTGGATCGATTATACATACACATATATCTACTCTTTTTTAGATTCTTTTCCCATATAGGTCATTACAGACAATTGAGTAGAGTTTCCTGTGGCACACAGTAGGTCCTTGTTGGTTATCTATTTCATATACTGTAGTGTGTGTATGTCCATTCCAATGTCCCAATTTATCCTCCCCCCACATCCCCTAACTACCTGGTAACCATCAGTTTTTCTCCATCTGTAACTCAGTTTCTGTTTTGTAGATGAGTTAATTTGTACCTTTTAAAAAAAATATTCCACATAAAAGCGATCTCATATATTTTTCTTTCCCTGTCTGACTAACTTCACTTAGTTTTACACTCTCTAGTCCATCCATGTTGCATTTCTTAAAGAATATGGAGTCTTACCCTCTAGACTGCCATGGAAGTTCTCAGACCTGCTTTGTTTGCTCCCAAATACCTCTGATCGCTAGGGTTGGGTTGGTAGACAGCTTTCTGAAGTTGTAGGGCAAGGAGAGGGATTTGTAATACAGTGCTGCACAACTTAGATCAAAATATAATACATCCAGTTCTTAAAAGTTCTTTGAACTCCACAGTCCCTAGCCTCCAGCCCTCTCTCCTCTCTTTTCTGATTGCCTTTTCCCTTACCTTTATCCCTCTGTCTGCTTATGACAAAGTCCTTGAGGCTTTACCTCTGCCATGAATATTCCCAGTAAGTTTTTTTTTTTTTCTTGAACAAAGATAGCTCTTTTGCCCTTGCTGCTAAGTCGCTTCAGTCGTGTCCGACTCTGTGCGACCCCATGGACGGCAGCCCACCAGGCTCCCCCGTCCCTGGGATTCTCCAGGCAAGAACACTGGAGTGGGTTGCCATTTCCTTCTCCAGTGCATGAAACTGAAAAGGGAAAGTGAAGTTGCTCAGTCGTGTCTGACTCTTAGCAACCCCATGGACTTCAGCCTACCAGGCTCCTCCGTCCATAGGATTTTCCAGGCAAGAAAACTGGAATGGGTTGCCATTGCCTTCTCCCTTTTGCCCTTATAGGAACTCAAGTTGCAGCTTTTTAACTAAAAAAAAAAAATTCTGCTGTTTATATGTTGATCATAATAACTGATGGTGACAAGCAGAGATTTTTTTAATGGGTACTAATAAGAAAATGGTAACTAACAACCATCATTAACATGCATTTTACAGTTTACAGAATAAGTTCAAATTTCTTATTGTCTCATTTGGATGAAGTTTCTTTTCTGTTTATGCCTGAAGGGTTTATAAATACAGGCTTTGTAGCAGAGGAGGGAATCACAGAATCACCCGTGAAGACACACGCACACATGTGCACAGCTCCCTGTTTTGTGTGGACTCTGTGATGCTCACATAAAGCTCCATAAGGGACAAGGCCCCAGATCAATTAATAGACTAAGGCACTGATGCAGTGTCTGTTGATCCCAGGTCCTGGGCTGGAAACTCCTGACACCACGGGCCACCATGAGGAGCTATTACAACCTTGTTCTCCTAGTGGAAACATGTATTGAGTTTCTGAAAACTCAGAGAATGGATGGGTTCATCTTCCTCTGGGATTATTGGGTCATTTCTCAGCATGTCTGCAGCCTGAACAAGACTGAGGCCCTGATGAATCACACTCAACATCCACAGTTCAAGCAGGAGAAATCTGAAATTTGAGCTGAAATTTAAGTACTGCCAAGCAAACACCCTTTCATCTTCAAGGACTAATTCACAGTGTGTATTTTATACATCTCTGTAGGGTCAGGCAGCCGTTCCTGGACCCTTATTTCTTAACAATTGGTGGGTGGAGTGACACTTATAAGTATATTCATTCAATGAGAGAGTTTGCTTTGACATGTATTTCGTTGGCAGAGGCCATAAATACTTTCCACACACATGTTTGTGTATCTGTGTGATGCCTCATTTTGGAAAGCAACAATAGCAACTGCGTCATTAAGCCACAGAGAGGCTAATGTTTCAGCTGGCCTCATAGAGAAGACAAACAGAGATCATCCTGTCAAGTCATGAAACGGATTGTGCTCTGGCACAAGCTGCCTGCTTATTTCTGGGTTTTACAGGTCCAGGACTTGAATTTAACCCGTGACTTAAGGTGTCTTATGACCGCAGGCAACATAAAAGCTTCTCTCTGTCCCTACCCTAGGGTCCCTGCCATGGATGGGATGGAAAGTTGCTAGAAGCCTACAGCTTGGATTAGTCATTGCCCAGGCCTTTTCAGAGCGTCCCCGAATAGTTGCAGAAATGGAGCATGATGACTTGTCTGGGGTGTCCTTAGGGCTCGTTGCCACCATCAGAGCTTTTAACATACATTTAATGTTGTAGTTGACTGATCAGTTTTCAGTCTCCATCACTGGATCAAATGCTCCAGAGACTGTATCCTATTCATCTCCATATATCGAGCATCTAAAAAGCAGACATCACTTTGCTGACAAAGGTCTTTTCCAGTAGTCACATGCACATGTGAGAGTTGGATAATAAAGAAGGCTGAGCGCCAAAGAATTGATGCTTTCAAATTGTGGAGCTGGATAAGACTCTTGAGAGTCTCTTGGATTGCAAAAAAAAATCAAACCAGTTTCAATCCTAAAGGAAATCAACCCTGAATGTTCATCGGAAGGACTGATACTGAAGTGCCAATACTTTGGTCACGTGATGCAAAGAGCTGACTCATTGGAAAAGACCCTGATGCTGGGAAAGTTTGAGGGCAGGAGGAGAAGGGACTGAAAGAGGATGAGATGGTTGGATGGCATCACCAACTCAATGGACATGAGTTTGAGCAAGCTCCAGGAGATAGTGAAGGACAGGAGAGCCTGGTGTACTGCAGTCCTTGGGGTTACAAAGAGTTGGACAGACGGAGTGACTGAACACCAACAATGCAGCATCTAAAGTAATTACCCTATTACAGTAATGGATTAACAAGTTTGTTGAGTGAATAAATGATTGGCCCTGTACCAAGGGGACAGTGAGATTAGTTTTCTCTGAATTGAACGATTCTGCTATGACAATGCTCACCTCTCCTAATTTCCTTTGCATCACTTATGTCTCTTGTGCCAACTAGAAGTTGTCAGTCGCCATCTGGTTCTACAAGGATTAACTCTCTCTATTCACTGCAGCCAGTGACCATCAGAACACCCTGAAAAGAGATCAGAGTGGAAGTCAGAAAGGAGGCACTCTGTGCTCTGGAAAAACTTGCAGGTCAGGATTTCAGGTAGTTAGAGATTTCCAGGAGGAAGTTTTATGAACCCAGTTTCTTGCATCTTCTATCTAGAAAAGCACTAAGGGCATTACTGGAGGCATCTGCTCCATGTGATTAATAGCAACCTCCTTGTGACTAGCAGCAATTTTCTGCTAAAACGTGTGCTTGGTTGTATGTATCCCCCCTTCATTAAATTCATATATATATATGTATATACTGGCCTCCCTGCTGCCGCTTCAGAGTAGTGCCCCAGAGCTCTTCAAGAGGCTGTCTCCTGGGCTACAGTCCTCATTAGGCCCCAGATAAAACTTTGCTCACAACTGTCATGCTATGCGTGTTTTTTTCAGTTGACAGTTGCATATAGGTAATGAATATTGATTGAGAACACTTACACTTTACGTATTCACTCTCTCCTTCAACAGACATGATAATGAATAATTCTGTCATAAAATCAAATACAAGATCAAACCTAGGGTGACATACTGAGTGAAATAAGTCGGACAGAGAAAGAGAAATATCATGCGATATTGCTTATATAAAGAATCTTTAAAAAAAAAGACACAAATGAACTTATTTATGGAACAGAAACAGACTCACAGACTTGGAGAAATCAACTTAGGGTTGTGGGTGCAGGGGGGAGGGGGAGGAGAGAGAGAGTTAGGGAGCTTGGGATGGACATGTACACATTGCTCTATTTAAAATTAATAACCAACAAGGACCTACTGTATGGCACAGGAAACTCTGTTAATATTCTGTAACAACTTAATTGAGAAAAGAAATTGAAAATGAATAGATCCTGTGCACAGATGTGTATAACTGAATCACTTTGTTGTACACATGAAACTGACACAACACAGTTAATCAACAATGCTGCTGTTTTTGTTCAGTCACTAAGCTGTGTCCGACCCCATGGACTGCTGGCATGCCAGGCTTCTCTGTTCTCCACTCTCTCCCAAAGTCTGCTCAAACTCATGTTTATTGAGTCGGTGATGTGATCAACTAATAACCATCAATTAATAGCTAACTATACTCCAATATAATATAAGAAGTTAAAAACAAAAAAATCAAAGGGAGGCATGAGGGATTGGTACCTTGAGAGAAGAGATGCCTAAGCTCATCCCGAGGCCAGGCCTGATGGAATGTATGAACAGCCAGCTCCCAGGGGCACTTTGAAATGCGTTTGTCATTTCAAACAGGAAATGACAGGAGAGAGAGCCAGCAGCCCTTAATGGGTGGGGCTGAAGGATGCTAAACATCCTCTAACATTTCAGTTGGTCCTTGTAAGGAAGAATCTTTGTCCCAGTGCCATTCATGCCATAACAGGGAGTCATCTTTTATATTGTAAGTTTAATTTCAGGATATGACATTTCTTTCCTTTCTCCACACTTTTTCTTCTTTTTTTTAAAAAAATTATTTATTTATTTACTCGGCTGTGCCAGGTCTTGGCTATAGCATGCAGGGATTTAGTTCTCTGACCAGGGATTGAACCTGGGCTCTCTGCATTGCAAGAGCAGAGACATAGCCCTGGACCACTGAAGAACTCCCTCTTCCTTTTTTTTTTTTAAATTTCTTTTCTTTCTTCCCACCTTCCCTTCCTCCTTCCAAAATTTACTGAACATCTACTACAAGAAATCTATATGTAAGTCTATGAAGATGAATCAGCCAGGAACTTGACCTCAGGGAACAGAGTCACGCAAGAAGAGAGATGACATGCTTAGAAACAAGAGGACTGGGCAGAAAATAATAAGCGGAAAGCAAGTAAAAGCCAAGTGCTAGAGATCAGGTGGAGAGAAGTGTTTGGTGTTTTCAATGAAATGCATCTTACAAATCAATACCCAATCGTGTTTATAGAGCTTAACAGTTTACAAAGGTCTCTCCTATGAAATTTCTGGTCTATGTTCATTCTCACAATAACCTATAAAGGTACTTTGTTGTCCTCATATTTATTCCTCACTGGTTCAGTGCTCTGCTCTGTAGCCCCAGGCCCCTGACCCTGCAGGCCAGGAGTGTACCCAGTCACTCAGTCTTGTCCAACTCTTTGAGAACCTATAGAGTATATCCTGCCAGACTCCTCTGTCCATGGGATTCTCCAGGCAAGATTACTGGATTAGGTTGCCCTGCCTTCCTCCAGGGGATCTTCCTGACACAGGGATCAAACCTGCATTTCTTGTAACTCCTTCATCATCAGGCGGCTTCTTTACCACTGGGGCCACCTGGGAAGCCCCTCCTGCAGGCCATGCCCCCCTTCCTTACTGGTTTCCCACAGGGTCCAGTTAATGGGAGCACTGGTGAGAGGTGGGAGCTGCTCCCTTAAGCTGTGAGGGGCTGTGTCTTCTGGGCCCCACCTCCCACCAGGCAGGCCTTGGTGCCTTGACTCCAGAATCCTGTCTCCTTCCTCTTTCTGCTCCCTGTGTTGCAAATCTCTGGTTACCTTCACCATCTTTTCCTGGGTCTCAGAGCCTCCATCACCTGACTAAGCAACACCTTACATTCAATTCCCTTGGTTGTAAATGTTTGAAGGGGATTACGGTTTCCTAATTAGATCCTAATTAGAAGGAAAGCATTATTCTTAGCATTTAGAGATAAGGAGAGAGAAGAATTAAAGGACTTTCCCAAGGTCAACCAGGCATACGAGGAAGAGCCCAGGTCTGTCTCCTGACTCTAAATACAGGCCTTTATCCACTGCTTCCTGCTGCTTCCCATAGAGCTCACAGCAATGGAAAAGTCACATAAAGATTTTTCCAAGGTCATAGGAAAGACATAGCAGGTTTTTTTTTTTCTTCCTCTTTTAAGGTTTCATGTAGTGGATTTTGTTTTGATCTGTTCTTGGAAAAACTTGATGTATTAGCTAGATTGGGAGAATGCCTCACAAGTCCTTGTGGATACTAGTCTGACATTTGGCTAAGTTGCTCATGACAGCCTCATGGAGTAAGGCATGTTGATACAGTCACATGGATTAGTGAATGACTGAGGCAAGATAAAGTCCTCACAGTATTTTATGCCATAATTTTGTTGCTGTTTGATTGCTAAATTGTGCCCAGCTCCATAAGAGCCTGCCAGGCTCCTCTGTCCATGGGATTTCCCAGGCAAGATTACTGGAGTGGGTTGCTGTGCCCTCCTCCAGGGGGTCTTCCTGACCCCTGGATCAAACCCACATCTCTTGCAGCTCCTGAACCACTGGGGAAGCCCCTTATGCCATACTATCTCAGAGTATTGCTATGACTGTTATGATTATCTCACCTTGGGAGAAGACAAAAAGTAAAAATATTGAAAATGTTTTGGGTTTAGAAACATCCTGATAAATATGTGAATCAGAGATACATTTGTCCAGGTTACCACACCCCTGACAAGAATAGTTTAATTCTTCAGTGTTACTGAACTAAATACTAAATGTTCATAATCACTAGATTAATTAATCAA
The DNA here is from genome assembly GCA_007570785.1 of Antilocapra americana. Classification (NCBI taxonomy): domain Eukaryota; kingdom Metazoa; phylum Chordata; class Mammalia; order Artiodactyla; family Antilocapridae; genus Antilocapra; species Antilocapra americana. The sequence goes on from ML661908.1 coordinate 5,810,077, forward strand.
TTAATTCAACAATAATAAATGCCTGTTCTCTGAAAAAGCTTTTTTTAAAAAATAATTTTACCGATTTATTTTTGACTGCACTGGGTCTTCGTTGCTGCAGTAACTTTTCTGGTCGTGGTACATGGCTTCTCCCTGTGGTGCCTTGTCTTGCTGCGGAGCAAGGTCTGCAGAGTGCTGGCTCAGTAGTTATGGGCCATGGGCTTAGCTGCCCTGCGGCATGTGGGATCTTCCTGGACCAGGATCGAATCGGTGTCCCCTGCATCGGCAGATGGGATCTTAACCCCTGGACCACTAGGGAAGTCCTCTGGAAAAGCTTTTGAGGGAGAGTCTGAATCTGAAGTAAGGGTCTTGGTGGGTATAGGCCAGTGGGGTGTTGGTCTGGAAAGGATGGGTAGGAATGGGGCTTTGTATGAAGGCTCAGTTTGGGGGCTGCTTGCCCAGGAGACTCATTGTGGGTAGGGACTCTTTGTTCAGATAATACTATGACTTGACTCCTATTGTTTCTTGTATAGAACAAGTAACTGAAAATAAGAGTCTAGAAGCCATAAGTCGTGGTTTATCATGGACCATGGGCCACATCCATTGCTAGGCACATCTATTTTGCCTTGAAAGCAGAGAAGGAGGAATAGGATAAACAGTATTTGGTGATGCGATTTACTTCTTTGCACATGAAACCTCTCTCTCTCTTTCTCTAAGTGTGTGGCATTGAATGCTATATTATCAACGTCCTTGAAGGATTGGGTTTGGACGAGTTTTCACATAAATCCCAGTGATTCTCAATTGTGAAGTCTAGTGGACAATTGGAAAGTTGTGGGTCATTTTTGTCAGACACAAAATGGGGTTGTTTGGTGTATGTCACGGTAGCAAGGCCAGCTCCACACAACAAAGAATTATACTAGAATTATTGCATCCACCCCAAGGTGTAACACTCCCAGGTACTCTGTTATGCTTGTCCCATTTAAACTATACAGCTGAGAGTTGAGACTATACTGTGGCTGGGGTTGGAACTGGAGTCTCCCCTGGAAAAGAAGGGCTTCCAGATATGAGATTTTTGTAAAGGAGGTGATTTATCAGGGAAAACTCTGATAGTTGTTTGGGGCAAGGCATCTAAGAGTGCTTCTGCTTGGAGCAGAAGTAGGACCACCTGCAAGAAAGAGTTATCATGGATCATATCAGACATGTGGCTTAGAGGTGGCAGCGGTTCTCAGCAGAGACAACGGGTGAGCTGGTCGAGATATCACCAGGCTTCTTTGGGCTGCGGAAGGAGCACGCTGGCCTGCTTCATCAAGCCCCGCTGGTGAGCAGCATCTTTTCCACATTGTTAGGTTGGTGGAAAGTGTGAGTCCTCCTTGGGAGGGTGCATTTAAATGGTTGCAGCAGCCTCTGATGTCTTGGTGGTGATGGTAATGCTGCCAATGAAAGAGCACTCAGACGCCAAAGGGGAAGAGAATAAGACTGCATGGTCCCCTCGCCCCTTCCCCCTTGGGGAGTCTCCGGCCGTTACCGACTTTGGAAGATGGCGGTTTTATCCTATGGAGAGAGTTACGGGTAGACGTTCGCTTGTTCTTCCCAGGCACTTTAGAAGACAACACTTTCCAGAAGTTGGTGTGAGGTGGAGGCGACCTGCGGAATGGGGGTGGAAGTGATCCATGCCACTGTTGGACCCAGCTCCTAGAAGCTCCGCTGAGGTGCTTAGCTGATACTCTCTGTTCCCTGCCCAAGGGCACCGTGGGGGCATCCCATGGGAGCAGTCCAGTTCCATGGGTATTGCATAGAGGCAATCGGCCCAGGAGAGTCATTCACCCTACTCTGGATGGAGACATGAATAGTAATGAAATTTATGTTGTATCGAGCCACCGAGATTTGAGGTTAATTTGGTACAGCATCATAGCCTAGTTTTTGTACATAAACGTTGAAAGAGCACTAATCAATGAAGTGTTGCTGATTACCTAGAAAAAGGGGTAAGGAGCGCAGCAAGGTGATGGAACCCAGGAGAACTGCTCTGCCTAGCCTTGGAGTCTCAGGGTTTAGCCCGTGGGGTTGGCCTTCTGGGTTGTCTCTGGCCGATCATCTTGCTTGCTGCCCATATTGGTCTGATTCAAGGCCATTCCTTGTGGCACACCATCCCTCAGTTGAGATGGATTTCAGCTTTAGGGTTTCTGAGAGGTTGGCAGGACATGTTGGCAGATACCATGGCTGGCGCCTCCTCCCTCCTTTTGGCCCCTACTGAACTCCTCTGGTTGGCAGCAGCTGCTCAGTTCTGTGTTCCTTATCGGGACCTCCTTTTGTGAGATAACTCAGGCAAGTGGGTGATTGTCGTGCCCGGCAAGGCAGGTGGTTCTGGTCGATGGTTCCCTAACAACTCCACTCTGAGAGACTGCATACTCAAGATACTTTTGGGGAATTGGGTGGAAGTCTCTTCTGTAACTACTTCTTGCTAGGAGTGGGCATCATCTTGCCCAGTAGAAGTCTCTACCTGATCTAAGTAGGGTACTTCATGCCTCAAACTGGCTTCTAGCCTTGTAGTAATGACAGTTTAGTCTGAAACTGCAAGGGCCTGTTGGAGATAAACCCTGTGAACCGTTGAAACAGACAACAGTTACTTGAATCTGCCCTTTGGAACTCAAGGAAGGTCAAGGAGGTGGAATAAGGCCTTTTCCCCACAAACTAGAAACAGGGGACATATAGAATTTGTACCTGGAGCCCTACAGCCTTCTGCCCAGTTTCATATTTACCCCATTAAACTAAGTAAGCAGGACCCCATTGGCGCCTTCTTGTTGGAGCAGGCCATCCCCCAGTTCCTCTCTGAAGTACCTAGATAATAGTATTTCATGTACATTCCCTGTGTTGCTTCATAGATGTGAAAACCCCTCACCAAAGAGAAGATATTAACTATTTGATGACCATAAGCCCTCAGCCCCAGGCCTTCCGGAGCCTAAGGAGTGATAATGTTAACCCCTCTGACACAGCCTTGTAACCTTACCATCAGCCAGAGAAATGTGCACAAGTTAATCACGTACTCTGTGACACTCCCCCCAACACCAGCCCCCACCGCACCCCACAGCAGTCTCAAGCTGGGTTTTAAAAGTGCTTTTAAAATGCTTAAGGGACCCTGAGGGATGGGATGGGGAGGGAGGTGGAAGCGGGGTTTGGGATGGGGATCACATGTACACCCATGGTTGATTCCTGTCAATGTATGGCAAAAGAACTACAACATTGTAAAGTAATTAGCCTCCAGTTAAAATAAACAAACAACAAAAAACACCCTTAGGGGAACTTAGAGTTTTTAGGGCATGAGCCACCCATCTCCTTGCATGGCCTTGAAATAAACCTTTCTCTGCTCCAAACTCTAACTGCTGTTTCTAAGTCGCTTCAGTCATGTCTGACTCTGTGCGACCCCATAGATGGCAGCCCATGAGGTTCCGCCGTCCCTGGGATTCTCCAGGCAAGAACATTGGAGTGGGTTGCCATTTCTTTCTCCAATGCATGAAAGTGAAAAGTGAAAGTGAAGTCGCTCAGTTGTGTCCGACTCTTAGCGACCCCATGGACTGCAGCCTACCAGGCTCCTCTGTCCATGGGATTTCCCAGGCAAGAGTCCTGGAGTGGGGGTGTCATTGCCTTCTCCCCAAACTCTAACAGTACAGTATATTTGGCCTCACTGTATGTGGGGCACACAAACTTGCACTAACAAAACTTGTAACCTTATAAATATTATTTTAAATTTTAGTAGCTTGTAATTGTACTTTGAGGGCTTCCCCTGACAGCTAAGCGGTTAAGAATCTGCCTGCTAATGCAGGAGATGCAGGTTTTATCTCCAGGTTGGGAAGATCCCCTGGAAAAGGAAATGGGAACTGACTCTAGCATTCTTGCCTGGGAAATCCCATGGACAGAGGAGCCTGGTGGGCTACAGTCCATAGGGTGGCAAAGAGTCAGACACAACTCAGCAACTGAATAACAACAGATTGTAGTTTGAACTTTCTACACATACACTCTTGCTTTCTGCAGAATAAAAAAAAAAAGAAGAGGAAAAGATTGTTTTATTTCTTCCTCTCCAGCTCTTATATATATTTATTTTTCTGGCTTCATTGTGCTAGCTAGAACTTTTATTAAAATATATGAATATAAGTGGTAACAGCAAGCATATCTGATCCACTTCAAATCTCAAGGCAAAATCTTTCAACAATTTACCATTACTGTGATGATTGCTGCAGGTTTGGATGGTCTTTAATAGATAAAAAATATTCCCTTCTATTCTTTGTTAACAAAGAGGTTTATTCTTTATGAAAGGATGTTGAATTTCTGCATTTGTTGAGATGATCCTATTTTGTCTTTTATTCTGTTAATGTGGTAAAATACATTGATTTTTTTTGTTGTTGTTCGCCCCTCCAGCTCTGTCATTTATTTGCATAACTCCTTGGGAGATGCAGTAATGAGAAGTGTGTTACATCTTTAAAACAGAGAGGGGCATACTATACTTGAAGCGTACTTGTTCAAAAAATTACAAAGAGTTAAAATATATTCCACATTGAAGAAATGATGCCCTCCTAATTTTGAAGCTGAGAGTTAAACTGTCAGTCTTGTATAACTAGAGTCCATATTAGAGGTTGCAAACTGGTGATCAACATGGGCAAATGTGGCCTGCAAGTGGGTTTTGTCTAGCCGACAGTGGTTTTATTTTTTATTATTTTTTTGTTTTTTCTTTATTATTTGTTTGGTTGAGTTTTTATTTATTTATTTATTTTAATTAATTTACTTTTTAAATTTTCTTTACATTATCGTGTTGGTTTTGCCATACATTGACATGAATCTGCCCTGGGTATACATGTGTCCCCTTCCAGAACCCCCCTCCCACCTCCCTCCCGATTCCATCCCTCGGGGTCATCCCAGTGTGCCAGCCCTGAGCACCCTGTCTCATGCATTGAACCTGGACTGGCGATCTATTTCACATATGATAATTTACATGTTTCAGTGCTGTTCTCCCATATCATCCCACCCTTGCCCTCTCCCATAGAGTCCAAAATACTGTTCTACACATCTGCGTTTCTTTTGCTGTCTCGCATACAGGGTTATCCTTACCATCTTTCTAAATTTAAATTCCCCCTCACCCCCAATTTGTTGCTAGAGACACCGAGATTTTACATTTGTGATTTCAGCTTTCTCTCTTTTAAAAAAAAGTGGTTTATGGCTGCGCTGGGTCTTCATTACCACGCTCGGGCTTTCTCGGGTTGCGGCGAGCAGGGGCTACCCTCTCGGTGCGTCGCACAGCTTCTCATCGCAGTGGCTGCTCTTGGTGCAGAGCACCGGCTCTAGGGTGCACAGGCTTCGGGAGCTGTGGGGCATGCACGGGCTTAATTGCCCCACGGCACGTGGAATTTTCTCGGACCAGGGATCCAACCTGTGTCTTCTGCGTTGGCAGGCGGATTCTTACCCTCTATGCCATCAGGGACATTCTCAGCTTTCTCTTTAAAAACCAACAAAAAAGCTGACACCAGTGAACTTGTGCAGCAGTCAGCGGAAGAGAGCAGGCCCCCTTTTGGAAGGGCAACGCATCTGTTCTGTAATTCGCCTCCGGGATGTCCATTCACAACACGTCCACTTCTAACTTTGTTCCACAGTTTGTTACCTTGGCAGACTACCTGCCCTTTCACAAAAATGTCCTTTAGCAAGTAAACAAATATAAAAACGTTAACATTTACACTTCTGTAAAACGCTGGCATCAAAGAGATTAAACCAAAATAATGTAAATTAAGGGGCGCGTAGTGAAACCGAGCAGGGCCCTGTGGTGCTCCCTGGCCCCGAAGCTCTTCCGCCTCCATTTCTTGTGGGCAAGACTCCGGCCTCCATGGCCTTCCCTGACTTCCAAAGGGAGGGCTCAAGGGAGGAGCTGCTCATCAAGGGAGGAGCAGCCAAGAGACCACCTGAGGCCAGATTAAAGGCACCAGAGAAGCTCATCAAGATTGGGAGGCCCACCACCTGAGAGGGCTCCCCCAGGTGACCCTAGTGGTAAAGAACCCGCCTGCCAGTGCAGGAGAGATAAGAGATGAAGGTTCGATCCCTGCGTCGGGAAGATCCCCTGCAGGAGGAAATGGCACCCCACTCCAGTATTCTTGTCTGGAGAATCCCATGGACAGAGGAGCCTGGTGGGCTGTAGTCCACGGGGCCGCAGAGAGTCAGACACGACTGAAGTGACTTAGCATGCACGCACCACCTGACAGGAGATTAAGGCAGTGCAAGCCCTGCGCACACCCGAATCTTGTCATAGACCCACTATAAAAAAAATGTATTTAGTTTTTAATTGAAGGATAATTGCTTTACAGAATTTTGTTGTTTTCTGTCAAATATCAGTATGAATCAGCCACAAGTATACTTATGTCCCTTCCCTCTTGAACCTCCCTCCCATCACCCCCCACCCCCACCCCTCTAGGTTGATACAGAGCCCTGTTTGAGTTCCCTGAGCCATACAGCAAATTCCCATTGGCTATCTAGTTTATATATGGTAATGTAACTTTCCACGCTACTCAGAGACCCCACTTTTGAACAACTGTTACACATCTCATCAAGTCCTCTGGGTTTGAGACACATAGCATCCAAGGGCAAAGCCAGGTATGTCTCCCTTTGCCTGTCAAAGCAATAAGTCTGTCCTTTTTGTCACTTAAAACTCTGTCTCCGGGATTTGATTTTACAATGACATACAGAGAGGCTGAGTGTTTGGCAAGTGGAAGTTTAGAACCTGGATTTTAAGATTTCAAGGCAAGCCAAACCATAAATACAGCTCAGAAAATGTTGTACGGTAAAACAAAAGGTGAGCTCCGTGCAGCCCTATACCAAGGTCACAGGACCAAAATTTCTGGAATTAAGCAAGCCTCATAGCAACTGTTGCCATGAACCTCCTGATCTAAACTGGCCAGTTTCCTGACCCCATAATACTGACCCTATTAGCCAGCCATAGCATCCTAAACAATCACCTAATGCCCCTCTTCCAGTTGGAATTTCCTCTGTCTTGAGGCTATAAAAATTGGCTACTAGCCTCTGAAAGGGGTTGGCTCTCCCTTGAGCCAGCCCGCTGTTCTAACAGTGTCTCCCACTCTAATAAACTAGTCTCCTCTCATTTTGCCTAAAATATCTGGAAATTCTTTTCCATTCTATGCACATTCCATGACAGACCCTAAAGTTAAGAATTTGTAAAGCCATTTGTCAGCAATTTTTCAGACTACAAAGATGGTTTTATTTATCTTGTTAAACTGTAAAGATTTCGCTCTGACATAAATTTAAACTATTTCATGGAATGACGACTTCCCAGATAATTAAAACAATTTACATATTAAAGAATATATTCTATAATTTCAAATCAGACTCGAGAATGTATTATAAACAATAAACTGCCCTTAAGTATTGGGTTGGCCAAAAAGCTCATTTGGAGTTTTCAATAAGATGTTACAGAAAAATCCAAAAGAACTTTTTGGCCACTCCAGTATATGGCCTATGATTTATTTGGTATGAATAATTTTACTACACTTCAATTCCAGGCACAAAGTAGTTTAGTTTTCTGCTTTTTATTTTAATTGGAGGAGGTGGGAGAAAAAGCAGGGTGAGTGTTTAAAAACAAAACACCTTTTCATTTATGTTACCAATCACAAGCTGAAGATACTCTCCAAGTTCTGAAAACAAGACTCAGAAGCAGTATGATAACTGGTTAGCAAGTAACAGTAATCCAATAAATTGCAATCCAAAAGCATTTTTTAAAAAAGGAGTTCTTTTGTAGATATTTCAGAATCCCAAGCTCTTCTTTACATTACAGGAAAAAATGCAAGTAGAACTATATTTGAGGCAATTCGACAATCCACATCTTTCTCGGAATAGACCTTACCAGCCCCACCTCAGTCTGGCAGGATGTTAATTGATCTTGTTTGCCCATTCCATGAGGCCTCTCCAAGCATCCTGAACTCAAAGAACCCAGCTCTTGGGTTGTTATTAACAATTTGGGGATATTTCATGGATTTCTGGGAGTCACTGCCCAGTTTTCAAATCATATAAATGGAGAGAGAGGGACCATTTCCCATGCAAATCCCTTCCTGGATTGACTCTAGGAGTTTCCAGCTTTTCTGCATCTCTTGAGTCCAAGGGCTTTCCCAGGTGGCGGCTAGTGGTAAAGAACCTGCCTGCCAAAGCAGGAGACACTGGAGACACGGGTGTGATCCCTGGGTTGGGACGATTCCTGGAGGAAGGAAATGGCAACCCACTTCAGTATTCTTACCAGGATAATCCCATGGACAGAAGAGCCTGCTGGGTTATATAATCCATGGGGTCGCAAAGAGTCGGACACGAGTGAAGCAACACGGATGCAAGACTTGATTCCAAATGCTTTAAAGGGATGTGCAGAGCGAGAGGCCAAAAATGATGGCTTGAGGTGTGAAGGTCAGACACAGGTGCGCTGCCCCTCTGTGCTCAGCAACTGCGGGAGCGGTACCTTCCAGTCTTTTCTGAGCTACAGAAAGGCTGGTTGGTAGTTGTGCAGATTCATCACAGCTGACCCTGCTGCTCCACTGCTGAGTTCTGCCCAAATGCCTGCGAAGGCATCCCAGAGCAGCAGCCCGCCACTGCGAGAGGGCCCCGACAGCAGTGACTCTCGGCGCTTCAGCGTCTGCAGGCAGCCCAGCACCCGGTCGTGGTTACAGCCCGAGATACCGAGGAGCCCACCACCCCACACAGGTGGTCACTGCCTCCCTTGGAGGCGGTTGGGGGAAGACGCGTGGATGTGGAGACCCGCCGTTCCCGTGGAAGGCTGGGGTGTGGGCCTGGAAGCAAAGGCCCCGGCCAACACGAAAGGGCAGGGGGCAAGCAGGACGCGTCATCAACCAGGGTGGGCACTTTATCCGAGCCCTTGGCTGAAGGGCCTGGGCCTAGGGCACGCACTCCAGGCAGAGGCGAGGCGACCACAGATGAGGCCTCGCGGTGCCACCATCGTCGGCCAGGCTGCTTCTGTCCAAAGACGCGGCAGTCCCTTTAACCAGGGCGGTCCAGGCCGGAGATTCGGTCCCTCGCAGCTCAGGACGCAGGGGCGGTCCGGACCCAGCCGTCCTCGCACAGCAGCTGGCCGCCTGCAGAATCTGTTTGGAGACTTGGGGGCACTCGAAAGGCAGGAGGCAGGTTTCCTTCCTCTTGCTGTGGCTCCAGCTCCCGCTCTGCCTGGCCCCGCGGGCTGCAGCTCCAGCTCCTGCTCAGCCCAGAGGGCCTCCACCAGCTTCTGCTTTACGAAATTCAGCCCATCGTGGCACCTAAGTCTGCAAGGTGAGTACCTCCCCCCAACAGCCATGGCAGCCTGTTCTGGAAGTTGTCAATACATTGCTTGTTGAGGGTTTAAACACACTTGTGGCTTTTTTTCTTTCTTAGACCCAGATCGGCCATGGTGTGTTTACTTTCCTGTATATTGTTGAATTTGGTTTGCTAAAAATTTGCGTCAAGTTTTTACATGTAACGTGAGAGACGGACCTCTTAATTTTCTTTTATTGGTTTGTCCTTGGCGAGCTTTAGTTTCAGCGTTATGCTTTCCTCATTGAATGAGCTGGGAGATAGTCCCTCTTTTAACAGTCTGCAAAATTTATCAGGCTGATATAATTTATTCTTTAAACTATGTCGGCCGACAAAAAGTGAACACTGTGAGAGCTGTGAGTTAAGTTTTTTTTTTTTTTTTTGAAAAATGAGGATTGTAGCCTGGGAGACAGCCTCTCAAGATAGCACTGAGTACCTGTGCAGAAAAGGTAAGGGGGCGGCCGTATGTATGAGGTTTTAGGGGATGAGTGCAAGCAACACATTTTGGCAGAAGGTTGCCGCTGGTCCCAAGAAATAGATGTCTCCCTGATGATTTCAGTGCTTTTCTCGCTTTGAGAAGATGCGAGAAACTGGACTCATAAAGTAAGTTCATCATTAAAATGCAACTTTTCCATATGGGATTTTTTTTTAAGTTTTTAATCTTTTTTTATCACAAACCTACACAAAATACTTCTCTCAGAAGTCGTGTTCAGTAGACCTCTTATATCTCATTTGTCAGAACTGTGTTGACTCAGATACAGGAGTGCTTGGAGAGCTGATCATTTTCACCTGGGTGCACTGCTGCTACAGACAAGACTGGGCTTCTGTTAGATCACAGAGAAATCAGTTTGAAAAAATCAGTTAAGTGGATTTTAGTTCTTTAGCTTTTGTAGTTTTTCTTTGAAGATTTCTCATTTAAGTGATATCATATGATATTTGTCTTTTCTCTATCTGACTTATTTCACTTACTATGATAATCTCCGGGTCATCCATGTTGCTGCACAAAGCGTTATTTCATTTTTTAAAAAATGTTTGAATGGTATTCCAGAATATTCCATTCCATAGTACCCCATTCCATATGTACTACGTCTTTTTCATCCGTTTCTCTCTGGATATTTGTGTTGCTTCCGTGCCTTGGCCAGTGTAGACAGTGCTACAGTGAACGCTGGCATGCACATACACTCTCAAACCATGGTTTTCTCTGGATACATGCCCAGGAGTGGGATTGCTGTGTCATATGGTAGTTCCACTTTTAGTTTTCCAAGGACCCCCCCCACACTGTTTTTCATATACCAATTTACATTCCCACCAACACAATAGGAGAGTTCTTCCCTTTTCTCCATTCCCTCTCCAGCATTTATTGTTTGTAGATTTTTTTGATAATGGCCACTCTAACTGGTATAAGGGGATATCTCATTATAGTTTTGTTTTTTCAGCTTTTTATTTTATATTGGGGTATGTAGATGATTAACATGAATGACTGTTTAATTAGTTTCAGGTGATTAATTAGTTTCAGGTATACAGCAAAGTGACTTAGTTATACCTACACCTTTATCTAGGGGCCTCCTGGGTGGCTCAGACGGTAAAGGATTCACCTGCAATGCAGGAGACCTGCGGTCAGTCCCTGGGTTGGGAAGATCTCCTGAAGAAGGGAATGACTACCCTCTCCAGTAGTCTTGCCTGGAGAATCCCCAAGGACAGAGGAGCCTGGTGGGCTATAGTCCATGGGGTGGCAGAGTCTGACATGGCTGAGCGACTAACACACTATATATGTATCGGGGGCTGCCCAGGTGGCGCTAGTGGTAAAGAACCTGCCTGACGATGCAGGTAGACATAGGAGATGCGGGTTCAATCCCTGGGTTGGGAGGAGCCTGTGGAGGAGGGCAGGGCAGTCCACTCCAGTATTCTCGCCTGAAGAATCCCATGGACAGGATTCTGGGGTCCATGGGGTCACAGAGTCGGATATGACCGACGTGACTTAGCACTCACGCATACATGTGTCTATTCTTGTTCTAATTCTTTTCCCATTTAGGTTGTTATGTAATACTGAGTAGAGTTCCATGTGCTATATAGTCGGTCCTAGTTCATTATCCATTTTAGATATAGCAGTGTGTACACGTCAAATCCAGACTCCCTAACTGTCCCTCCCTCCCTGCTTCCTCCCTTAGTTCATTCTCTTAAGTCTGAGAGTCTGTTTTTGTTTTTATAAATAAGTTGATTTATATCAGTATTTTTAGATATCACATATAAGTGATAACATATGAATATTTGTCTTTCTCTGATTTACGTCTCACTAAGGATGACAGTCTCTAGGTCCATCCATGTTACTGCAAATGGCATTATTACATTCTTTTTAATGGCTGATTAATATTTTATTGTATATGTGTACCAAATCTTAATGCATTCCTCTGTTGATGGACATTTCGGTTGCTTCAGTGTCTTGGCTATTGTAAACTGCACTGCAATGAACACTAGGGTGCATTTATACTTTCGGAACATGTTTTCCTCTGGATATGTGCCCAGGAGTGGGATTGCAAGGCCATATGGTAGCTCTAGTTTTAGTTTTTTAAGGAACCTTCATACTGTTCTCCATAGTGGCTGTACCAGTTTGCATTCCCACCAACAGTGTAGGAGGGGTCCATTTTCTCCACACCCTCTCCAACATTTATTGCTATAGATTTTCCGATGATGGCTGTTCTGACCAGTTAGAGGTGATACCTCATTGTAGTTTTGATTTGCATTTTTCTTTTTTTGGTGGCCTAGAGATTGGTGGCCCTGGTTACTCAGAGGTTAAAGCATCTGCCTACAATGTGGGAGACCTGCGTTCGATCCCTGGGTTGGGAAGATTCCTCTGGAGAAGGAAGTGGCAACCCACTCTAGTATTCTTGCCTGGAGAATCCCATGGACGGAGAAGCCTGGTGGGCTACAGTCCACGGGGTTGTAAAGAGTCGGACATGACTAAGCGACTTCACTTTTTTTTTTTAATATAAATTTATCTTAATTGGAGGCTAATTACTTTACAACATTGTATTGGTTTTGCCATACATTGACAAGAATCTGCCACGGGTATACATATGTCTCCCATCCTCAACCCCTCTCTCACCTCCCTCCCCATCCCATCCCTCTGGGTCATCCCAGTGTGCCAGCCCTGAGCACCCTGTCTCATGCATTGAACCTGGACTGGCGATCTATTTCACATATGATAATATACATGTTTCAATGCCATTCTCCCAAACCATTCCACCCTCACCCTCTCCCACAGAGTCCAAAAGACTCTTCTATACATCTGTGTCTCTTCTGCGGTCTCACATACAGGGTTATCATCACCATCTTTCTAAACTCCATATATATATGTGTTAGTATGCTGTATTGGTGTTTTTCTTTCTGACTTACTTCACCCTGTATACTACGCTCCAGTTTCCTCCACCTCATTAGAACTGATTCAAATGTTTCCGTTTTAATGGCTGAGTAATATTCCGTTGTGTATATGTACCACAGCTTTCTTATCCATTTGTCTGTTGATGGACATCTAGGTTGCTTCCATGTCCTGGCTATTATAAACAGTTCTGCTATGAACAATGGGGTACACATGTCTCTTTCAATTCTGGTTTCCTCTGTGTGTATGCCCAGCAGTGGGATTGATGCATTTTTCTAATAATTGGTGGTGTAGAGCATCTTTCATGTGCTGCTTGGCCATCTGTATGTTTTCTTTGGAGAAATGTCTGTTTAAGCCTTCTGTCCTCTGCCTATTTTTTGATTTTTTTTTTTTTGTATTGAGCTGCATGAACTCAGTCCCATCGTTTGCAGATATTTTTGCCCATTCTGTGGGTTGCTTTTGTTTTGTTTTGTTTATGGTTTCCATTGCTGTGCAAAATCTTTTGAATTCAGTTAGGTCCCATTTGTTTATTTTTGTTTTTTCATTACTCTAAGAGATGGATTGAAAAAGAGTATGGCTGCAGTTTACATCCAAGAATTTTCTGCCTATGTTTTCTTCTAAGAGTTTTGTAGTATCAGGTCTTACATTCAACTCTGTAATTCATTTTGAGTTTATTTTTGTGTGTGGTGTTAAAGAATGTTCTAATTTTTTTCTTTTACTTGTAGCTGTCTAGTTTTCTCAGCACCACTTATCAAAGAGACTGACTTTTCTTCATTGTATAATCTTGCTTCCCCTGTGATAGATTAATTGACTATAGGTGTATGGGTTTCTTCTGGGCTTCTATCATGTTCTGCTGATTTATATTTCTGTTTTGGGGCCAGTATCATGATGTTTTGATGACTATGGAATTGTAGGACAGTTCGGAGTCAGGGAGCTTAATGCCTCTAGCTCCATTTTTTCTTTCTTAAGGTTGTTTTGGCTGTTTGGGGTCTTTTGTGTCTCCATACATATTTAATTTTTTTTTCTAGTTCTGTGAAAAATGCCATTGGTCATTTGATAGGGATTGCATTGAATCTGTAGATTGCTTTGGGGAGTATAGTCATTTTGACAATATTCTTCCAATCCAAGAACACAGTATATCTTTCTATCTGTTTGCATGTCTTCAGTTTCTTTCATTAGTGTCTTATAGTTTTCAGAGTATAGGTCTTTCCCCTCCTTAGGTAGGTTTATCCCAAGGTATTTTATTCTTTTTAATGTGATGGTAAGTGGGATTGTTTCCCTAATTTCTCTTTCTGATCTTTTATTGTTAGTGTATAGAAATGCAACAGATTTCTGTGCATTAATTTTGTATTCTGACTTTACCGATTTTTTGATGATATCTGGTTTTCTAGTAGCATCTTTAGGGTTTTCTATGTGTAGTATTAAGTCATCTGAAGATATTGACAGTTTTACTTCTTATTTTCCAATTTGGATTCCTTTTATTTCTTTTTCTTCTCTGATTGCCATGACTAGGATTTCCAGAACTATTTTGAATAGAAGTGGTGAGAGTGAACATCCTTGTCTTGCTTCTGAACTTAGAGGAAATGCATTCAGCTTTTCACTGAGTATGGTGTTAGGTGTAGGATTGTCATATATGGCCAATATTGTGTGGAAGAATGTTTTCTCTAAGCCTTCTTTCTGGGGAGTTTCTATTATAAGTGAGTGTTGAATTTTTTCACAAGCTTTTTCTGCATTTTTTGAGATGATCACATGATTTTTATTCTTTAATTTGTCTATGTGGTGTATCCAACACTGATTGGTTTATGGATATTGAAAAATCTTTGCATTCCTGGGATAAATTCCCAGGATGTGGGAATTTATATGGTCCTTCTAACACATTGTTGGATTCCGTTTGCTAGTATTTTGTTGAGGATTTTTGTGTATATATTCATTAGTGATACTGGCTTGATTTTGGTGTCAAGGTAAAGGTGGCCTCATAGAATGAGCTCAGGAGTGTTTCTTCTTCTGCAATTCTTTGGAATAATTTCAAAAGGATAGGTGTTAACTTTTCTCTAAATGTTTGGTAGGATTTGCCTGTGAAGCTGTCTGCTTCTGGACTTTTGTTTATTGAGAGTTTTTAAGTTATTGATTCAGTTTCAGTAATAGTAATTGGTCGGTTCATATTTTTAATTTCTTCCTGGTTCAGCCTTGGGTGATTATACATTTCTAAGAATTTGTTCACTTCTTCTAGCTTGTGCATTTTGTTGGTATTTAGTTACTCATGGTAGTCTCTTATCCTTTTTATTTCTTTGGCGAAGGTTGTAACTTCTTTTTATTCTTGATTTTATTGACCTGCACCCTCTCTCTCTCTCTTTCTTGATGAGTCTGGCTAAAGTTTTATTAATTTTCAAAGAAACAGCTTTTAGTTTAATTGACCTTTTCAATTGCCTTTGTAGTCGCTACTTATTCTGTACCGATCCTTATGATTTCTTTCCTTCTGCTAACTTTGGGTTTTGTTTTTCTCTCCTTCTCTCATTGCTCTAGGTATAAGGTTAGGCTTTTTATGTGAGATTTTTGTTTCCTGAGGTAATATTGTATGGGGCTTCTCTGGTGGCTCAGATGGTAAAGAATCTGCCTGCAGTGGAGGAGACCCGGGTTCAATCCTTGGATCAGGAAGATCTCCTGGAGGAGGACATGGCAACCCACTCCAGTATTCTTGCCTGGAGAATTCTATGGACAGACGAGTCTGGTGGGCCCCAGTCCATGGGGTTGCAAAGAGTCGGACATGACTGACCGACACTTTCAGTATCGTAGTGCAATAAACTTCCCACTCAGAACTGCTTTTGCTGTGTCCCATAGGTTTGGGATCATCATGCTTTTTTTTTTGTCTGTGGATACAGTTCAATTTTCTCTTTGATTTCTTCAGTGACTCATGGGTTGCTCAGTAGCCTATTGTTTAGCATCCATGTGTTTGTGATTTCTGCAGTTTTGTTCTAATAGTGGATTTCTAATCTCATAGCATTGTAGTTGGAAAAGATGCTTGATATGATTTTAATTTTCTTAACTTTACAGAGGCTCACTTTGTGACCCAGCATGTGATCAGTCCTAGAGAGTGTTTCTTGTGCACTTGAGAAGAATGTGTAGTCTTCTTGGATTGATCCCTTGATCATTATGTAGTATCCTCTGTCTCTTAACAGTCTTTTGCTTTAAACTTTTTTTTGTCTTCTATGAGTATTGCTACCCTGACTTTCTTTTGATGTCTGCTTGCGTGAAATACCTTTTTATGTCCCCACACTTTCAGTCTGTGTGTGTCACTAGATCTGAAGTGGGTCTCTTATAGACAGCATATATAAGGGTCTTTTAAAAATATATATATATTGTAAAATTTATTTTATTTGTCTGTGTTGGGTCTTAATTGCAGCAAGCAGGATCTTTAGTTGAAATGTGTGGGATTTTTAGTTGTAGCATACAAACTCTAGTTCCTTGCCCAGGGATTGAACCCAGTCCCCTTGCATTGGGAGCATGGAGTTTAGCCACTGGACCACCAGGGAAGTCTCCACGGGTCTTGATTTTGTGTCCTTCCACCCAGTCTGTGTCTTTTGGTTGGGACATTCAATCTGCTTACATTTAAGATAATTACCAGTATGTATATTCTTAACTGCCATTTTGTTAATTGTTTTGCATTTATTTTTGTAGGTCTTTTTTTCTTCCCTCCCTCTCTTGTTCTCTTGTGATCTGATGACTATCTTTAGTGTTGTGTTTGGATTCCTTTTTCTTTTTTGTCTGTATATAGACTATAGCTTATTTTTTGTTTGTGGTTACCGTGTGTTTTGGTATAGCAGTCTATATGTAAACAAGATTGTTTTATATTTCTGGCCTTTTAACTTCAAAGGTATTTACAATGTCTTGCATTTATAGTATTTTCTCATGATTCCTAGTTATATCTAATTTGTGGGTGTATGATTTCCTACCTTTACTGTATGTTTGCCTTTACCAGTGAGCGTTTCCATTTGTAATTTCCTTGTTTCTAGTCTTGGCCTTTTCTCTTGCACCTAGAGAAGTTTCTTTAGCATTTATTGCAAGGCTTGTCCAGTGGTGCTGAATTCTCTTAGCTTTTGCTTGTCTGTAAAGCTCTTAATTTCTCCATCAAATCTGAATGAGAGCCTTGTTGGGTAGAGTATTCTTGGTTGTAGGCTCTTCCCTTTCATAACTTTAAATATACCATGTCACTTCTGTCTGGCATGCAGAGTCCCTGCTGGGAAATCAGCTCATAACCTTATGAGACTTTGCTTGTATGTTATTTGTCGCTCTTCTCTTGTTGCTTGTGATACTTTGTCTTCAGTTGTTGCCAGCATGGCGACTGTGTGTCTTGGGGTGTTCCTCCTTGGGCTTATCCTGCCTGGGATTCTCTGTGCTTCCTGGACTTGACTGTTTTCTTCCTCACATTAAGGAAGTTTTCAGCTATTATCTTTTTTTAATTTATTTTAATTGGAGGCTACTTACTTTACAATATTGTAGGGGTTTTGCCATACATTGACATGAATCAGCCATGGGTGTATATGTGTTCCCCATCCTGAACCCCTCTCCCACCTCCCTCCCCATCCCATCCCTCAGGGTCATCCCAGTGCACCGGCCCTGAGCACCCTGTCTCATGCATCGGACCTGGACTGGCGATCTGTTTCACATATAATATACAAATTTCAGCGCTCTTCTCTCAAATCATCCCACCCTCACCTTCTCCCGCAGTCCAAAAGCCTCTTCTTTACATCTGTGTCTCTTTTACTATCTCACATTTAGGGTCACTGTTACCATCTTTCTAAATTCCATATATGTGTTAGTATACTGTATTGGTGTTTTTCTTGCTGGCTTACTTCACTCTGTATAATAGGCTCCAGTTTCCTCCACCTCATTAGAACTGATTCAAATGCATTCTTTTTAATGGCTGAGTAATATTCCACTGTGTGTATGTATGTACCATATCATCTTTTTCAGATATTTTCTTGGGTCCTTTCTCTCTCACCTCTGCTTCTGGGACCCCTATAATGTGAATGTTGGTGTGTTTAATGTTGTCCCAGACATCTTTTAGACTGTCTTCATTCCTTTCATTCCCTTTTCTTATCTTGTTCTGTGGGTGATTTCCACCATTCTGTCTTTCAGCGCCCTGATTTGTTCTTCTATCTCACTCTTCAGCTGATTCCTTCTTGTGTATTTTTCATATTGCAGTTACTGTGCTGTTCAGCATTTGTTCTTTAGTTCTTCTAGGCCTGTGTTAAACGTTTCTTTTCTGTGCCTCCATTCTTTTTCTGAAATCATGGATCATCTTTACCATCACTATTTTGAACTTGTTTTCAGGTAGACCACCAGTATCCACTTCATTTAGTTCTTCTTCTGGGGTTTTACCCCCTTCATCTGGGACATATTCCTCTGCTATCTCATTCTGCCTGACTTTCTGTAATTGTTGTTTCCATTCTGCAGATGGCAGGGTTGTAGTCCTTTTTGTTTCTGCTGTCTGCCCCTCTGGTGGATGAGGCTAAGAGGCTTGTGCAGGCTTTCTGGGGGGAGGGGCTGGTTCTTGCCCACTGGTGATAGAGCTGGGTCTTGTGTCTCTGGCGGGCAAGGCCATTTCAGGGGGTGTGTTTTGTGGGCAGCTGTGTGCTCAGGAAGACTCTGAGCAGCCTGTATGTTGATAGGTGCAGCCGTATTCCTGTCCTGTTGGTTGGCCTGAGGCATCCCAGCACTGGAGCCTCCAGGCTGTTGGAGGTGGCCTAGTCTTGGTGAGAGAATGGTGGACCCCAGGAGGGCTCATACCTACTCCCCAAAACTACTACTTCAGTGTCTGCCCCAGCAATGAGCCACAGCTAATCCCACCTCCATAGCAGACTCTCAGTACCAACAGGTAGGTCTGACCCAGGTTCTTATGAGGTCATTGCGTTTTTCCCCCTGGGTCCTGATATGCATGAGAGCTTGTGTGCACATTCCAAGAGTGAAGTTTCTGTTTCCGCAAGTCCTGTGGAATTCCCGCAATCAAAGTCCGCTGGCGTTCAAATCCCCCAGGTTCTCTGGGGGTTTCTACTCCTGTTGCCGGACCTCAAAGCTAGGGATGCTGACATGACATTCAGAACTTTCACTTCTGTGATATATTTTCTAGTTTGTGGGTCACTGACCTTGTGGGTATGGGATTTGATTTTATAAGTAGTTGTACCAGTCCTACTGTCCTGTCATTGCTTCTTCTTTGTTTTTGGATGGAGGCTAATTTTGGGGGTAGGTTCCAGCATTTTTTATGTGGATTGTTATTCATGAGTTATGATTTTGGTGTTTTTGTAAGAGATGAGCTCACGTTCTTCTACTCCTTCGTCTTGTCCCCTTCTCTCTCATATGGGATGTTTTATTTCACATTCTTGACATCATCTTTAATTTCTTCCATCTGATGTCTTATTCCATTTGGGCTGCTATAACAAACAATACTGTAGACTGGGTACTTTAAACAAATAGTTATGTCCCACTGTTATGGAGGCTGGAAAGTCCAAGATCAAAATGCCAGCAGATTTGGTGTCTGGTGAGAATTTACTTCCGGTTCATAAAATCTTCCTGAAAAAATATCTATCTGAAGGCCTGTTCTGCCAGTTTTTCCTAAGCACAGAGTGCCTCATTCCTGATCTCTACCCTGAATTCCTTTCAGAGTGTGTTGAAGGTCAGTGGCTAATGACTTCATCCTTATAGAGGCAGATGGCAAGCAACAGTTTTTAGTTGTCAAATATTTGATGAAAGTGGTGAATTCTTCTGGATTTCAAATTTTCATTGAGGCCAAGGCTTCAGATTATAGCTTTGTTCCTTTAATAGATGTAGGACTATTTGGAGTTTCTATTTGGTTTGGGGAAGTTGAGCTTTCTCTAGGGTACATTTCATCTAAAATTTTAAATTAATTGGCTCAAAATTGTTCACAGTAAGCTCTTATGATTTTTCCAATAATCCTGTAATGGTGTTACTTTTTTCATTCTTAATTTTGGTTGTTTGTGTCTCCTCTGTCTCTGTGTCCCTCCTTCTCTCTCTCATACACATCTTCTCTGGACTCATCTTGTTCAGGCTGGTCAGTTGTAGACTTGGGCAAAATCTAACCTGGAGTCTGTTTTTGTCAATAAAGCTTTAGTGACACACAGCCACGCCTAGTCATTTGTTGTCTGTGGCTGAGTTCACACTACAATGCCAGATAGAGCTGCACAGAGACCTCAGGCCTGCCAAGACTAAGATAATAATACACCCGGCCCTTTACAGAAAAAGGATCTACTTGAACAACTTTCAAATATACTATAAAGCAGTGTTAACAGCAGTTTTCGGGTTGTATGTTACATCCCAAGGGTTGTTTTTTTATTTTACTTTCTTTTTTGGAGTTTTTGTGTTTTCAAAACCTTTTTATATTGAATATGTACTGTTTTATAATCTAGAAAAAGAGCCATAAAGTAAGCCCATGGCTCACCTTAATCCAGTAGATTGTGTGAATCCAGTTCTAAAGGATTAAAATACCATCTTTTTTCCAATTAAAGTACAGTTGATTTATAATATTATGTTAAGGTGTACAACATAGGTGTTCAATATTTTTATAGATTCTAAAGTTATCGAAAATATTGACTGTATGTCCTGCGGTGTGTGATGTATCCTTGTATCATAGTAGTTTGCACCTCTTAATCTCCTACTCTTATAGTGTCCCTCCCTCCTTCCTCTCCCCCCAGGTAACCACTAATTTGTTCTCTGAATCTATGAGTTTGTTTCTGTTTTGTTGTATTCATTTACTTTGTTTTTCAGATTACATGTGTAAGTGGTAATGTGCAGTATTTGTCTTTCGCTATTCGACTTATTTCATTAAGCATAATACCTCCAGGTCCTTCTATGTTGGTACAAATGGCAAAATTTCTTTCTTGTGGCTAATAACACAAAGTCTTTAGCAAGCTAGAGATTCTTTATATTTTTAAACATTTAGTTCCTTATTTGACACTAAGAAGACAGAGACACTTGGAGGAGGCCATATGGGAGGTTCCTGGCAAGGTGGCACTGAGCATCTTTATGTTGTTCCAGGGGGCAGTCTGCGCTGTGGCTCTAGCTCTCTGTTCAGTAGTTGACAGCGGTTTTCGCCCTTGCAGCCTTGGTCATCTTCAGTTTTATTGATGGAATTAATACTTCTTTATCTACAAAAGTAGAATGGATTTTTTAAGAAGTCTTTCATTATGACAAGAATCTATCCAATTGGATTCTATTAACTAAAAATTTTGTTTTAAAGGCATGTAAGTAGTATTAAGGGAATCCTCCTTTTGAACTTTCTAATTAGCTTTCATAAAAGCCAATTTCCACCCCTCCACTCCCGTTTTTTATAGAGCAGGTCATTTGTAGATGGATCTTATCTTCAAAGCAAGTCTGAAGAGGGGCAGTGTGGTTTCTTGCCTGATTACACAGCTTTTCCGTATGGATGTTTTATTTTACATTCTGGAATTAATCTTTAGCTGGTTTCTCATATCTGATTCCATTTGGAATAGCAGCTTTATTCCATTTGGGCTGCTATAACAAAAAAAAACCCAGACTGGGTGCTTTGCAAAATTAATTTTGGCTGTGCTGTGTCTTTGTAGCTGTGCATGGGCTTTCTCTAGTTGTGGTGAGCAGGGGCCACCTTCCGGGTGTGGGGCATGGGCTTTTTACTGTGGTGGCATCCCTTGTTATGGCGCACAGGCTCTAGGGTGCTCAGGCTTCAGTAGAGGCGGTGCACAGTCTCAGTTGCCCTGCAGCATATGGAATCTTCCTGGACCAGGGATCAAAAGCGTGTCCCCTGCATTGGCAGGCAGGTTCTTAACCACTGGATCACCAGGGAAATCCCTAGACTGGGTGTTTTAAACGACAAATACTTATTTCTCACTGTTGTGAAGGCTAGCTGGTTCGAGATCAAGATGCTGGCAGATTTGGTATTTCGTGAGAATTCACTTCCTCGTTCATAGATGGCTGTCTTCTTATTATAACCTAGCATGGTGGAAGAAGGCAAGGGAACCCTCCAGGGTCTCTTTTACGGGGTCACTGATTCATGTGGGTTCCACCCTTACAACCTAATCACTCCCAAAGGCCCTACCTCCTGATATGTCACATTGGGGGTTAAGGATGTTAAACTATGAATTTTGGGGGGAACACAGACATTCATTCTATAACATCTGAGTTTTGTTTTCTTTCAAATGTTGAGTAACTGATTCCCCCCCGCCCCATCCCTCACCCTTCTTTATTCCTTAAATTTCAGAAAACTAGTGAACTTATTTTATATATTGATTCACATATGGATAGTCTGGGAACTAAAACTTTTTATTGCTCTTTATAGCTATATATTTTGCTGATAGTCCCAGGACCCTGAATTCTTCTCTAATTCAATGAAATGGTCTATTTTAAAATTTAAACTTTGGCCTGCAAGAGTAAGGTCATCTTGATACAAATAAGGGTTCTGCTACCCTGGACTATTGCTCAAAACATATTTCAGTTTTATTTGCACGCTTTTTTATGTGTATTCCCCTAAAGCACCTTAGTTGAAAATCAAATATAAGTCTGGAGCTTTATACAGACCAATGTCTCTTTCTTGCTTCCTGTATACCAGTACAATTGTGTATTTCATTTTAACCGCAATCTGCCTGTGTTTAAAACATAAAGCTAAGGTTAAGGATTTTACAGCTAATAACCCCACCTGGACATCTCAGTTTAGAGATACAATCTCACAGAGATCGTTTTATTAGCCCCACAGTTCAACCCTACTAAATATGCCAGTTTATCCTATTAATCCTTAGCTACAAAAATATCAGAATCATTTACGAGCTAAAGTTTGTTTTAGCTTTTTAGTTCTCTGGACCTTTTCCACATTATTTCCATTAGCTTGGGGGAGGAGGGTCTCGTATTTGGGGACAGAGAGATTTTGGGACTGGCCACCCACTGTAGCCAGCCTCTCCTGCTGGCCCCTTGGCCTGAGGACTTAGTGCCTCCTGGTGGAAAAAGGGAGTGAGGGTGGTAGAGAAGGAGAATGCCTCTCCTGGCCTTTTATGGTGGGGCTCTGATGAACTTTTTTTTTTTTTAATTAATGTTTGTTTACTTATTTATTTTTGGCTGCGTTGGGCCTTCATCTAGGTGTTCTTAAGTTGTGACGAGCAGGGGCTACTCTTCGTTGCACAGGCTTCTCATGACAGCAGCTTCTTTTATTCTTTTTTAATTGCACGATCATTGCTTTACAGAATTTTATTGTTTAGCCGTGTCTTACGGAGGCACACGGGCTCTAGGCACGAGGGCTTTGTAGTTGTAGCATATGTGTGCTCAGTGTTGTGGCTCCAGGCGTAGCTGTACATGGAATCTTCTCGGACCAGGGATCCCACCCAAGTCCCCTGCCCTGGCAAGTGGATTCTTAGCCACTGGACCACTAGGGAGTCCAGGCCCTCTGTTGTAATAGAGTCTCCTGTCTTATCCAGGAAGGAATAACCTGGATGCCTCCTGTTGCTTAGTTGGAGGTTGGGGGTTCCATGTCTGGGGAGCCTTCCTTTTTGGCTGGGAGGGGGTGCAAGATGCCCTCCCACTGTGTTGCTCCTCCAGTCCCAGACCAGCTGGCTTTCTTCTTATCACATTTTGCTCTCCTTTGGTGCCTGTCGAGCTCTTCCCAGTTTTTGTTTTTGTGTTTAGTGGAGAGGAGTCAGGAGAATGGGCCCCTCTTGTCTGAACTGGCTTTTTTAGCTGTATGAAAGATTTTATTTTATTCACACTTCTTCTCTTATTTATAAAATGATGCCCTACATTCTGGGGCCACATGTGATTTTTTTCATGCCAGAAGAACTCCAGGATTTATTCTCTGCACATAGACAAGAGCAATGATTGGACTGAAATGCTGTAGAACCCATGGAATACAGCTTGGACCGATTCTCCAGCTAGGACTCAGGATGTCTTAAGCTGCATTCCAGACCTCACGCTCATATTCACGTTTCACCATTGTACTCACGAGATAGGCAAACCTGTGTAAGTCTGTTGGAATTAGTGCTGCGTACCTCCTGCCCTTTCATGTTAAACAAGGAAACTGGTTACTTGCTGAATCAGAGATCTTTATTGCTTGGAACATTTTGCCTCACCTGGCTTTTCTTGCCACCCAACACAAACTTGGCCATGTCTTGAGTTTTATTTACCAAAGCAAAGAGCTCAACTGAAGCCTGGGCATCACAACCCCTGGGATTCAGGAATGTCTAGTGGCAGTGTGGAGAACTTACAGAACAGAACTGACAGGCATCTCCTGGGGAAGAACGTAACCCTGTCCACTGCTGGAGTTCAGACATGAGTATGCATTTTTTTTTTTTTTGACTCTTCTCTTTCCTTCACATTCTGTATCTAGCCTCTTGTCAACACCACCTTCTATATATCCAGAATTCAGCATGTTCTCATTGTCTCCACGGCTGCTGTTATTCAGTCGCTGACTCGTGTCTGACTCTTTGTGACCCCATGGACTACAGCCTGCCAGGCTCCTCTGTCCATGGCATTTCCCAGGCAAGAATCCTGGAGTGGGTTGCCGTTTCCTTCTACAGGGGATCTTCCTGGACTAGGGGGTCAAACCCACATCTGGCAGGTGGGTTCTTTACTGCTGAGCCACCAGGGAAGTCCTAATGGAAAGCCAGCCAGGGAGGTCTCAACGGCTACCTCCCCACACACCACCAGTGCGCTGGCTTACCAGCTGATGTCCCCTTCCCTCTAGCTCCTTCACCACCGAACTGCAAGTCAGGTGATGAAACTGCCCTGTTTAAATCCCTCCAGTATTTCCAGCTCACTCAGGGTAAGATTCAAAGTTCTTCAGTGTCCCTGGGGCCCCATAGGATACTTCACTGACCTCATTTCCTTCTTCTCTCCTTGTTCTTTCCTCTGCAGTAATGGCGGCAGCTCTCAGGCCTGCCAGACACCCTCCCACCTTGGCACCCTTACACGTACAGTCCTCTGTCTTCAGTGCTCTTCCCTGTGCCTTCACATGACTGACTTTAACCTCTCAAATAAGCCCCCTTGTCAACAGGCCCTTGGTAACCTTGGTATCTGGGCCAGCTGGCTCAGATGGTAAAGAATCTGCCTGCAATGCAAAAGACCTGGGTTCGATCCCTGGGTTGGAAAGATTCCTTGGAGAAAGGAATGTCTGTGGCTTTCAGTGTTCTCGCCTAGAGAAACCCATGGACAGAGAGGCCTGGTGGGCTACAGCCCATTGGGTCACAGAGTCAGACATGACCGAGCAACTAACAAGCATGGTACATAAAATACTTTCTCCATTCCTGGGTTGCTCTTAATCCCCTTACTCTGCTCTGTTTCTCTTCACAGCACTTGGCATCTCTTGACATAGATATGTGTTTGTCTAAGGAAAATGTAAGCTCTGTGGGAGAGAGGACTCTGATGCGTTCCTTCTGTATCACCAGAATCTAGGACAGAGCTTGATGTGTGATAGGTGTTCACTAGTGAATGAGAGAATGGATGTAGATGATAGCCTACATCTCTTCAAGGTGGAACTGGGCCGCCTCCTACAAGAACTTGTCATCATGAAACGAGGCACGTGAGAGTTTTAATGAAGAGCTGAGAAGGGTATTCTAAAGATGGAGTCATGACTGTCAGGTCCAGTACTCACTTGACACATTTTTGGACCTTTGAGAAACAGTAAGATTTTACATAACATCAGAAGGATCCATTCCATTTCACTGGACTGGAAAATCAGTATCAGTTCAGTCGCTCAGTAGTGTCCGACTCTTTGCGACCCCATGAACTGCAGCATGCCAGGCCTCCCTGTCCATCACCAACTCCCAGAGTCCACCCAAACCCATGTCCATTGAGTCGGTGATGCCATCCAGCCATCTCATCCTCTGTCTTCCCCTTCTCCTCCTGCCCCCAATCCTTCACAGCATCAGGGTCTTTTCCAATGAGTCAACTTTTCTCATGAGGTGGCCAAAGTATTGGAGTTTGAGCTTCAACATCAGTCCTTCCAATGAACACCCAGGACTGATCTCCTTTAGGATGGACTGGTTGGATCTCCTTGCAGTCCAAGGGACTCTCAAGAGTCTTCTCCAACATCACAGTTCAAAAGCATCAATTCTTCAACACTCAGCCTTTTTCACTGTCCAACTCTCACATCCATACATGACTACTGGAAAAACCATAGCCTTGACTAGACGAACCTCTGTTGGCAAAGTAATGTCTCTGCTTTTCAATGTGCTATCCAGGTTGGCCCTAACTTTCCTTCCAAGGAGTAGGCGTCTTCTGACTTCATGGCTTCAGTCACCATCTGCAGTGATTTTGGAGCCCAGAAAAATAAAGTCTGACACTGTTTCCACTGTTTCCCCATCTGTTTCCCATGAAGTGATGGGACCAGATGCCATGATCTTAGTTTTCTGAATGTTGAGCCTTAAGCCACCTTTGTCCCTCTCCTCTTTCACTTTCATCAAGAGGCTTTTTAGTTCCGCTTCACTTTCTGCCATAAGGGTGGTGTCTTCTGCGTATGTGAGGTTGTTGTTATTTCTCCCGGCAATCTTGATTCCAGCTTGTGCTTCTTCCAGCCCAGCATTTCTCATGATGTACTCTGCATATAAGTTAAATAAGCAGGGTGACAATATACAGCCTTGGCGTACTCCTTTTCCTATTTGGAGCCAGTCTGTTGTTCCACGTCCAGTTCTAACTGTTGCTTCCAGACCTGCATACAGGTTTCTCAAGAGACAGGTCAGATGGTCTGATATTCCCATCTCTTTCAGAATTTCCCACAGTTTATTGTGATCCACACAGTCAAAGGCCTTGTCATAGTCCATAAAGCAGATTTAGATGTTTTTCTGGAACTCTCTTGCTTTTTAAGTGATCCATTGGATGCTGGCAATTTGATCTCTGGTTCCTCTGCCTTTTCTAAAACCAACTTGAACATCTGGAAGTTCACAGTTCATGTATTGCTGAAGCCGGGCTTGGAGAATTTTGAGCATTATTTTACTAGCGTGTGAGATGAGTGCAATTGTGTGGTAGTTTGAGCATTCTTTGGCATTGCCTTTCTTTGGGATAGGAATGAAAACTGACCTTTTCCAGTCCTGTGGCCACTGCTGAGTTTTCCAAATTTCCTGGCATATTGAGGGCAGCACTTTCACAGCATCATCTTTTAGGATTGGAAATAGCTCAACTGGAATTCCATCACCTCCACTAGTTTTGTTTGTAGTGAGGCTTTCTTGAATGTGAAGGCCCACTTGACTTCACATTCCAGGATGTCTGGCTCTAGCTGCATGTGAGTGATCACACTATCGTGATGATCTGAGTCATGAAGATCTTTTTTGTACAGTTCTTCTGTGTATTCTTGCCACCTCTTCTTAATACCTTCTGCTTCTGTTAGGTCCATACCATTTCTGTCCTTTATCGAGCCCATCTTTGCATGAAATGTTCCCTTGGTATCTCTAATTTCCTTGAAGAGATCTCTAGTCTTTCCCATTCTGTTGTTTTCCTCTTTCTTTTCATTGATCGCTAAGGAAGGCTTTCTTATCTCTCCCTGGTATTCTTTGAAATTCTGCATTCAGATGGCAGGATCTTTCCTTTTCTCCTTTGCTTTTCGCTTCTCTTCTTTTCACAGCTATTTGTAAAGCCTCCTCAGACTGGTGCCCAAACCAGCACTGGAGTAGGAGGGAATTTTCCTCTCTTTCCTTCCTGCATCAGTTTCCCCATGTCTGTGTCACGCACTGCCAACACTTAGCAGGTTGAAACAATGCCCATTCATTATCTCATAGATCTGTCAGTCAGAAATCCTGGCTGGGTTCTCTGCTTAATGTCTCACAGGCCAACATCATGGTACTGGTCAGCCAGGTTCTTCCCTGGAGACTCAGGAGGATCCTGCTTCCAAAGTCATTGAGATTGTTGTCAGGGTTCACTTCCTTGTGGCCAAAGGACTGAGGTCCTTGTTTCCCTTCTGACTGTCAGTCAGGGGCCAGTATCAGCTTCCAGAGGGCATCTGCATTTCTTTCTGCATTGCTTCTCGGTCTTTAAGGCAGCAGGGATACATCAAATCCTTCTGCTTTATGTTTCTCTGACTTCTCTCTCTTCCATGGGCTGCAGAAAGCCTTGCTTCTAAAGGGCTCATTCAGTTTAAGTGAGACCCAGCTGGATCATCTTTCCTTTGACCTAAAAAGTAACATACTCACAGGAGTGACAGCTCATGGTGTTTGTGGATTCGACCCATACTCTCAAGGGAAGGGGCACGAAGCGAGCGTCACAGCGGATCGTTCTTAGAATTCTACCTGTCACACTCAGCTCACTGCACATCACAGCACAGCTGGGTTCTGAGAGTGCCCCGGGCATCAGAGATGATACCTGATGAGAGGTAGTGTATCCCACTGTATTTGTGAGACAAATAGAGGGACTCTTGTTCAGCCCTGGGGAATTCTGGAGGGAAATGGGATGCTCTGGGAGAGGCGCTGCCCTTGCAGCTTGGTAGACCAGTGGCACTGGAAGGAATAGACTTGTTTGTGGACCCATGAGAGCTGCCTGGTAGAGGACTACAGACAGACTTGAGAAATGAAGACTTTTCAAAGGGTCGATGATCCTGTAGCAGCAGATGGGGGCTGCCGACAAATCAGATGTGAGTCGTTACTGTTCAGGTGACATGTTTGTGTATAGCAAAGTGAGGACTGGGCAAATTTACCCCCATGAGAGTGGATGTTAGTAACTTAATCTGAGATCTTGAAGATCCGATGTATGCCCTCCGGTGGTCTTTCAGCTCAAGATCTTAACCTGGTAAGTGGGGCTTCCCTGCCAGCTCGTGGTAAAGAATCTGCCTGCCAGTGTAGGAGACATTGAGTTCAATCCCTGGGTCAGGAAGATCCCCTGGAGGAGGAAATGGCAACCCACCCCAGTATTCTTGCCTGGGAAATTCCATGACGGAGGAGCCTGGTGGGTTACAGTCCATGGGGTCACAAGAGTCAGACACGACTTAGCAACTAAACAACAACCTGATAGGTAGCTAAACCAGGTCGAGCTCAAAAGCCCATGAATTCTCTGGACTTCCCTGGTGGTTAAGTGCTTAAGAATCCGCCTGCCAGTGCAAGGGACGTAGGTCCGATTCCTGGTCCGAAGACTCCACACGCTATGGGGCCCCAAAGCCTGTGTGCCACCGCTGCTGAGACTCGCGCTCCAGAGCTGGTGCTGTACAATGGGAGTGGCCACCGAAGTGAGAAGTCCAAGCACCATGATGATGGGTAGCCCCTGCTCGCCACAGCCAGAGAAAGTCCATGTGTAGCAAAAAAAGATGCAGCGTGGCCAAAAATAAACCCAAAACATTTTTCAAAGCCCCTGAATTCTTTTTTTTTTAAATTTTATTTATTTATTTATTTATTTTATTAGTTTTGCCATACAATGACATGATATCGCCATGGGTTTACATATGCTCCCCCTCCAGAACCCCCTCCCTCCTCCTCCCATCCTCCCTCCCCCCGGGAAATCTCGATGTACCAGCCCCAAGCATCAATCCTGCGCTGGCGATTGATTTCACATATGATAAATAACATGTTTCAATGCCATTCTCCCATATCATCCCACCCTTGCCCTCATCCACAGAGTCCACGAATCTGTTCTATACATCTGCGTTCCTTTTGCTGTCTCGCATGCTGGGTTCTCGTTACCGTCTTTCTAAATTCCCTATATATGCGTTAGTATACTGTATTGTTGTTTTTCCTTCTGGCTTACTTCAATCTGGATAATGGGCTCCAGTTCCGTCCACCTGAGTAGAACTGATTCGAATGAATTTTTTTTTAATGCTGAGTAATATTCCATTGTGTATATGTACCACAGCTTTTTTATCCATTCGTCAGTTGATGGGCATCTAGGTTGCTTCCATGTCCTGGCTATTGTAAACAATGCAGCGATGAACATTGGGGTACATGTGGCTCTTTCAATTCTGGTTTCCTCGGTGTATATGCTTAAGCACTCTGCCAGGGGTGGGAAGCGAGTGGCAGACTTGCTATGATGGGCACACACTCCCACGCCCCAGCACTGACTGACCACATCGACCTGCTGGTGAGCCCTGGACTCTTCCAGACTGACCGCTGCTGCTGATCAAACAGTGGGAATCCACAGAGCTCACCTCCCGTCCCTCGACTACAGTATACCGCACATCCCAGCCATGCCAGAGACAGAAAATGTCTCCTTCTTTCTTACTCTAGCTGCAGAATTGCATATTGTAAGTGTTAAAGGAAGATATCGACTCCCTCTATTATGTACCATTAGTCAAAGCTGACTAAGAAGAGAAAGTGAGGAGAATTGAAATCTTTTATACATTTTTTAAGGGCTATTACTCAGACGTATATGAATTCTGGGATCCTCTTCTGTGAGCATTCCCCTTTTCTAATGAATGAAAAAGGAATTAAAATGATTAGATGGAAGGGATATAGACCCATAGAGGATGTAGCAGAGCCATTTGTGCTATTTAACCTTCTTAGAGAGAGCCCGCGACGTTCACATTAAGAGGCAGTGCTCAGTTCACACGGACAAGCAGAGCAGGCTTAGAGAGGTGTCAGGACACCCACGCTGATGGAAGCTGCTGAAAGCCATGCGGGCTGTCACCGTGAGAGGCAGGGGGTCTCTTGGGTGGCGCAGGAGCTCTCTTCAGAGGCAGGACTATATGGGGGCTACTGGAGCCTTCTGTGGTCCTGAGGTTTGAACCTTGAAGGTTAACTTGTTAAGAAGTTTTTATTGGAGTGTCGTTGATTTACAATGTTGTGTTAATTTCTGCTGTACGGCAAAGTGATTCAGTTACATGTGTGTATGCATGTGTTTTTTAATAATCATTTCTACTGTGGTCGATTATAGAATTTTGAATATGATTTCCTGTGCTATACAGCAAGACTTTGTTGTTTATCCATTAACCCTCTCTATCTGCACGTACACACGTACACACACACACACGTACACACACACACACACACACACACACACACACACACAATTGTTTGTATCTGCTAATCCCAAACTTCCCTGGTGGCTCCATTAGTAGAGAATCCACCTGTAATGCAGGAGACCCAGATTCAATCCCTAGGAGGGGAAGATCCCCTGGGGAATGAAATGGCCACTCCAGTATTCTTGCCTAGAGAATCCTATGGAGAGAGGAGCCTGGTGACCTACAGTCCATGGGGTTGCAAAGAGTCGGACACGACTGAAGGAACTGAACCACCACCAATGCCAAACTCTCAGTCCATCCCTGTCCCACCGCTGCCTCTGGCAACCACAAATCTGTTCTCTGGGAGTCTGTGTCTTTAACTTCTTTATATAGACTTCTTAAGGATGGATCTATACAGCACAGCCAGCTCACACACAAGAAATCAGGTATTTCTAGATTAGACAGTTCAGTGGAAGAGGAAAACCATGACTCAGTCTAAAAAACCAGTAACAGAGGTTATGCAACAGCAACAAGTTATGGGGTTACCCATAACTTGGCCTTCCAGAGCCTGGTGATACAACTCTGACCTGTTCCCCCTCACTCCTCCTGGCCCAGGTAGGAGCCACCTGGTCTCAAAGCTTTCTGTCTAGTTCTGCTCTCTTCCTGGTCTACCCTTTCCTTCCTCTTTGTCTGGCTGCCTACAGTTCAGTCTTCAGATCTCAGTGTGAGTGTCACGCCCTGGAGGCCTGATCAGATGCCCCAGTTACATCCCCGGAGCTCTGGACTTGGTCTCAGTTATACTTGTAGTTGCTTTTTAGCAATGCTTACTAAGTAAGTAATCATGGAGTACTTTGCTTAATAAAGGACTCCCCTGGTGGCTCAGATGGTAAAGTGTCTGCCTGCAATGCAGAGACTCGAGTTTGATCCCTGGGTCGGGAAGATCCCCTGGAGAAGGAAATGGCAGCCCACTCCATACTCTTGTCTGGAAAAATCCCATGGACAGAGGAGCATGGTAGGCTACAGTCCATGGGGTCGCAAAGAGTTGGGCACGAGGGTGTGACTTCACTCACTTTTGCTTAGTAAGGTTGTAAGTTCTTTGAGGGCAGGGCTTAGCTCTTTCTTCTTCACATCTGTTCTCTGCAAAGCCTGGCTCAGTATTAACACTCAGGCAGGGGCCCAGTGACCATGTGTGCAATGAAAGAGAGAATCAGAACACCAGAACGTGGCCCTTGGAGCATGGCTGTGATGGAAGCGTGCTGCAGATGGGCCTGGTTTCCAGTATGCCTTCTCCCTCCTGTAGCATCTTTGATGCTGCAGACTTCCACCGATTCTGAGTTCATGCACATAGGCCTTACTTAACTTTCAGCTGGCTGTTGGGTGTTTCCCCAGTTAAGGACCTGAGCTGACTATGACCAGGGCTATTTTAAGCTGTTGTTGGGGAATCTTCATAGTGTGTTTCTAGGTTCCAGGTGCTAGGAAGATTCTAAATTGGTAACCAAGGTGCTGATCTAGGAAATGTCATGTTCCATGAGGAGCTTCTCTAGAGACTCTGAAATTAGGCTGCGTGGCAGATGGGATAGGTGGGAGGGACATTTTTTTGTGGTGGTGATGTGTAGGAAGATGGATCAAGCAACTGTTTTTGTTTTTAACAGAAGCTGTGTTAGTCAAAAATGTCTGCAAGACATCTGGCATTTTTATTAAGCCTTTAGCAAAGCTATGCACCTCAAAAATATGGGCCTTACAGGCAAGGGCTCTGCTCGTTGGTTGATTGTCCCCATTTCCTTCCCCAGGGGATCTTCCCGACCCAGGGATCGAACCTGAATCTCCTGCATTGTAGGCAGACGCTTTACCACCTGAGCCACCAGGGAAATCCTTTATTAAGCAGAGAACTCCACGATTACTTACTTAGTAAGCGTTACTAAAAAGAAAACAAAAAACTGTTTTGTTTGCTTCTGGTCAAGGCTTGCCTTTCTTTCATTCGTTTATTTTTGTTTATTTGGCTGTGGTCAGGTCTTAGTTGCTCACATGGACTGGCCAGTTGTGGCACGAGGGCTCCAGTGCATGCAGACTCATTAGGTGCAGAGCACAGGTTTAGTTGCTCTGAGGCATGTGGGATCATAGTTCCCTGACCAGGGATTGAACCGGCATCCCTTGCATTAGAAAGAAAGAAAGAGAAAGTGAAAGTCGCTCAGTCATGTCTGACTCTTTGCGACCCTGTGGACTATATGGTCCATGGAATTCTCCAGGCCAGAATACTGGAGTGGGTAGCCTTTCTCTTCTCCAAGGTCTCTTCCCAACCCAGGGATCCAACTCAGGTGTGCCGCCTTGCCGGCGGATTCTTTACCAGCTGAGCCACAAGGGAAGCCCAAGAACACTAGAGTGGGTAGCCTACCCCTTCTCCAGCGGATCTTCCCAACACAGGAATTAAACTGGGGCCTCCCACATTAGAAGGTGGATTCTTAACCACTGGACCACCCAGGAAGTTCCAGGGCTTGACTTTCTTTCTAATTGACTAACAAAGTCACGAGAGTCCCTTACCTCGTCAGAAATGGGTCTTTCTGGTTAGAATCAACCCCCCAGGGCCTTGGTGCTCCCAGGGTGGTTGGTAGACATTTCATTTCATTCTGAGCACCCCCAGCAGGCAGCAGGCCATGTAGCGTAGGAAGCCTGTTGCCCAGGTCTGCGTCCAGACCCTCAGCCACAGGGCATCATCAACAAGCTTGTCCTCAGGACAGGTGTGTTGGTCTCCAAACCAAACATGTTAGAGCAGTGACCTGGCCTCCTCCTCACCACCAGCCAGAGACTGGCGATGGAGAAGCCAGTCTAGAGCATCTGGCCCCTTTCCATGTTTTTCCTTCTGTTGTGTGAGTTTCTCTTCTGTGTCTTTCCCCCCTCTCCCTTCCATCTTTCCCTCTCAGTCTCATTCTTTGTCTCCCTCTACATTTCTGTCTCTTTTTGTATGGTTTTTCTTATTCTTTGTCTGCTTCTCTCCCTCTCCCCTTTCTCTGTGCCACAGAAGGGAATGGTTGACTGCACAAGGACGCCTTGCCAAGGCGAGAAATGAGGGCTGAAATCCAGCCTCCACTCTGCTTGCTAAGGCATAAGCACTGGCATGGGGTTTTGCCTACCCAGAGGAAGCATCTTTTTCTAATTTATAAAAAAAAGGATTTGGGGGGCTAACAGCCACTGTTTCCTTCCTGAGAATACTCCCAGGGGAGACAGTCACGGTGTATTTTTCCCCTTGACCCAGGCTTCCTCAAAATCTCAAGAGGAACCTCCTTTCCCCTCTTTCTCTCACCTGCTGACCAGATCTGAATGGGTTCGAACTGCCTTTGTATCAGAGACGTACCATTAAAAATATCTTTCTGCATTATTCTTGCGCTTTCATCTTTTTTCCTGCTGATCCTTTAATTTTGTTGGAGTTCTTTTGAGTGGAAGAGCTAACCTTTCAGTCACGGGCCTTAGATATTTAATTCTGAATTTCTCTTCTCAGTTGTCTGTTTAAACCCTCTTAAGCTCTTGTTGATCCATTGGCAGTGGTGGTGTTTATTTAACAGTGGTGATAGTTCCATAGCCTCTCATGGGAAATACTGAGGATGGGGGCTGTCTCTGCAAGATGTTAGAAGTCAGACAGCTGCGGACTTAGAATTTCAAGTTCTTGGAATTCTCTTGAGATTATGGTCACATCTAACTCTCCTTTGTATCTGTAGTGCCCAGTGTGTTGCTTGGCTGGCACAGGATAGGTACTCAATAAGACTGTTGCATGCCCCAGAAGTGTTAGGCGCTCAGTCGTGTCTGACTCTTGGCTACCCCGTGGACTGTAGCCTGCCAGCTCCACTGTCTGTGGGATTCTCCTGGCAAGAATGCTGGAGTGGGTTGCCATGCCCTTCTCCAGGGGATCTTCCCAACCCAGGGATCAAACCCGGGTCTCCTTCATTGCAGGCAGATTCTTTACTCTTTGAGCCACCAGGGAAGCCTGCCTGCCCCAAAGAAGAGCATGAATAAAGCCTCCTTTCACTGCAGGCTGACTTCGAGACTCATCCTGCTGCTAAAAGTAGCCATTATACATCTACCCTGAGGCAGGTGCCCTGGCCCTCACACTCAGCTGATGAGGGTACAGTGAGATACCACCCATGTTAGCTCTGTGTGAGATGCAGGAAGCAGGAGCAGGTTAGACTCAGCAGGTTAGACTCAGGGTTGCAAAGAGTCAGACATGACTGAGCAACTTTCACTTTCTTTCTTTCTTTCTAATGCAAGGGATGCTGGTTCAATCCCTGGTCAGGGAACTATGATCCCACATGCCTCAGGTTTTCAGCACTCAGCTGAAACGCATCAAGTGCTTGGGGAAAGCCAGCTTCTGCAGAGCACGGCCTCACGTCAGGACCCTCAGGTTCGGAGGGGAGGAGAGGTTGTTCCTTGGTCCCCTGTTACAGCGTGGTGGTGACGGCAGCTTTGCTCTGCCTTGTTGTTGTTCCAATTGCCTTGACTTCCTGCTGACCTCCTGCCCGCCGGCTCCCGCTTGTACTGGAGTGGCCCTCAGCTTCCAGGGCCCCACCCTCCCAACGGCCCCTCTCCGTGGGCCCTGGTGTCCGGCGTGTCTAGAGGGACCTATGGGCTGCGGCTCTGTGCAGCGCCCTCGAGCCAGGCTGCGCCAGGACAGAGCCTTGTCCACGGCGCGCCCCTCAGACGGGCACCCCCGGAGTCGTCGGAGTGCAAGGCCTTCTTTCCTTGTGGGGGTTGCTGCTGTCCCTTGAGCGTCAGACCACAGTGTTTCTAAGGGTACAGTCATGGGGTCGCAAAGAGTCGGACACGGTTGAGTGACTGGACCAAACTGAACGTGGCCCATTCAGCACTGACCTCATTTAGCGCTGCTTGTGGCAGCAATACTTTGATGGTTTAAATAAACCCAGGCTGGTACTGAAACAGTCAGGGAAAGGACCGTGGAGCGAGTCCCCTGGGAGAGGGAGCACCCTCAAAGCTCTCTGCCGGGTCCTTGCCACTCATAGAGACATGGCCTGGTTCACGGTTGCTTTTGCGCAGCTGTGATTCCTTTTTATGTCATTGACTTGAATGACTGAGAAAAGGTGCTGGAGGTGTCTCAGGAGTGCCAAGGGACAGTATCACACTAGCGGTGTTTTGCCAACCTTTGGGTTTCCTTCAAGAAAATGGTTCAGAAAATGGCATTAGACCATTAGGGACTGGCAGAAATCTTTTGACGTTATGAAAGGGTGACATCGTAAAACTCCCTGCAGCTGGGGAGGACTGACTAAAGATTCTATGGAATTGGGAGAAATCATGGCTGGAGCTTGCCAGACCCCAGGGCATTGGAGGAGAACAGTCACCACCTTGTCAAGGACTGCGCGACCGTGATTCAGTGGGTGACTGTGTCATCTTCATCCCGCCCCCTGCCTCATGCTGTTTCCCAAGAAATGTACTCAAGACAACCACCAGGAAAAGAGTCCTACTCTTTTCTTTTCTTTTTTTTTAAACTTTAATATTGGAATATAGCTGACGAACAGTATTGTGATAGTTTCGGGTGAACAGCGAAGGGACTCAGCCATACATATGCACATAGCCATTCTCCCCCAAACTCCCCTCCCATCGAGGCTGTCACCTAACATGGAGCAGAGTTCCGTGTGCTCTATAGTAAGTCCTGTCTGTCTGCAGTGTAGCAGTGTATACAGGCAACCATAAGTCCGTTCTCTAAGTCTGAGAGTCTCTTGCTGTCTTGTAAGTGCGTTTGTATCCTTTCTCTGTAGAGTCCACATATAAGGGACGTCATACACTATTTCTGCTTCTCTGTCTCACTTCACTCCGTATGACACTCCCTAGGCCCTCCCATGTTGCTGCAAATGGCATTAGCTCATTCTTTTTATTGGCTGAGGAATAGAGCCCCGCTCTCGCCCCCAGCCTCGCACTGGCACTCACTGGGATTTTCTCTGCCAATGTGAGCAGTTCACGGTGCTGAATCTGCCCACTCGTTCCACAGTGAGTGTTGCTGTGAGTCCAGGCGCAGCTTTCCTTTCGGGGCTTGGCAGCTGGTCCAAGCCTCCTGCCTGGGGTTGAGCTGGGGGTTACTGGGGAGAGGCAGTGCAGGCCATCGTCCTGGTGCCCCTCGATTGATTCCCCCCCTCTAGGCGGCAGACTCAGTCCCTGATGCCATCCACCCTGCACATTTCATAAACAGTAAATTCATTTGAAAACCCTGCCGCTGAGCAGCCATCTGTCCCCATTGTTGTCACTCTGCTATTATAACAGTGCAGCTTTACCATGAGGCCGCCTTTCCCGGACGACTCCCTGATCTGAAGGCGACCGTGTTCAACGTGGAGACAAGAGCGATGGGCCGGCTGACAGCATTTCCACCCACTAGCCTTTCATCACCGGAGCCTGGAATTTAAATCTTGTTTTTGACCCAAGGTGGTGGTATTGATGGTTTCTATGTTTTGCTCTGCTTGATTTATATACTTTAAGATTACAGAGTGTTCCGAGGTCCTGATTTATAACTTATTAGGGAGGAAGATGGCAGACAAATGTTGTTACCACTTGAGAGATGCTGTTGGATAAACTGAGGCATAGAGTGGTTACCTTTCCAAGGTCAGATAGCAAAGGAGGAAAAACTGGAATGTATCTTGGAATTGTCTCCCTCTTAAACAATGGTACTGTCTCCCTTTAACCATGGTGGGTTTTTTTTTTTTTTTTTTTGGTACTATTTAAACATTTCACGAAACTGCTACACATGGATTTCTTTTTTTTTCTTCTCCAGAGACTGGTCTGAAAATAGCAGAGATAACTGAAACCAGCTCTGGGCTGAGTTGTAAGAAGCTGACACCTGGATCCCAAGCCAGTTTTTAATACAGAATGTCCTACAGTGTTTCTGCTTGCAGCACTGGAGACATCTCTGCACTAATCATTTTTTATTGGGGAGGAGGGAAACATATTAAACAAAACCCAAAAAACCTCAACAATATAAAAATCTCTGAAACTAAGCCAAGGATGCAGATGGGATTGTAGGTAGTGGGAACTCCTGTTTCAGAGGAAGCCTGGTAACTTAGGCTCTATCTCCAGGCGCTTGTCTCTGGATGGAATCATTTGCAAGAGCTCAGAGTGTGTTTTCCTATGCTTCCCATCAGTGAGCACCCGTAAAAGCCATTTTGGGGTGAGAGAAGAAGAGTTTAGGTGGGGATCCTGGTGGCTCAGATGGTAAAGAATCTGCCTGCAATGCAGAAGACCCAGGTTCGATCCCTGGGAAGGGAAGATCCCCTGGAGAAGGGACTGCTACCCACTCCAGTGTTCTCGCCTGGAGAATTCCACGGACAGAGGAACTTGGTGGGCTACGGTCCATAGGGTCACGACGAGTCGGACACGACTGAGCGACTTAACGCTTTTAGGTGCAAACAGGTTTTCAGAGCTCTTGGAAGTTTCATTTTTTCCATGGAGGTGACACACTTTCTCTGCTAACATGGAGACTTAACCTAAAACAGGTCTGATCTGACCTGCAGCTGTGGACTTCAGGGAAGGCAGTAGGCTCTTGGGCTCGACCTCGCAGCATCCTGGGCTGTCACCGGCTTGGCTTCCTTCCGCCTTTCTCTGAGGGAAGTGCTTGGCATCAACACAGTCCCTCCAGTTTCCTTGTCACTCCTCTTTGTGGCCTCCCCACTGCTTCGTTATTTTTTGTTTTCCATACATTGGGCACACCACCTCCTTCCAGCGAGAACTGAAAGGGCCAACTTGTCTTTGAATAGTCTGGATGTCAAGGGAAGCACTTCTGCCTTATTGTTTTTAAAGTACCTCTTTTTTATGTGTTTGGCTGTATTGGGCCTTAGTTGTGGCACGCAGGACCTTCTTTGTGTCACAAAGGAGCTCTCTCTGCAGCACGTGGACTCTCTAGACGCTCCAGTTGTGGCACTCAGGCTTCAGTAATTGTGGCACATGGTATGTGGGAACTTAGTTCCCCAACCAGGGATCGAACCCACAGCCCCGGCATTGGAAGGCCGATTCTTAACCTCCGGACCACCAGGGAAGTCCCGCCTTCTGCCTTACTCTTGTTCCTTGGGGCGATGGTTGACTTTAAGAGTCAGCTGGGATCGGTATGGCACCCAGCTGTTTGGTAGCTGAGATATTGCTGTGAAGATGTTTTTTAGCAGTGGGTGACATTTAAATCAGTATTATTAGTATTAGTCGCTCAGTCCTGTCTGACTCTTTGTGACCCCATGGACTGTAGCCACCAGGCCCCTCTGTCCATTGAATTCTCCAGCCAAGAATACTGGAGTGGGTTGCCATTTCCTTCTCCCGGGGGATCTTTGTGACCCAGGGATTGAACTCAGGTCTCCCGCATTGCAGGCAGATTCTATACCAAATTGGTAGACCTCGAGTAAAGCAGATTACTCCCATAATGTAGGTGGGCTGCATCTGGTCTGTTGAAGAGGAAGATGGGCCACTGCTGGAAAGGCTGTGCCCGAGGAGGAGTGTCAGAGCAGGTGGGCTGCTCCAGGTCCCGAGTTTACTGCTGCTCAGTCTGAGGTCACAGGCTGGTCTGTGGGCCTGGGTGCGCCCCACGACTGGGCTGGCTGTGCGCCCCCTGCCCAGGCCACTGGGCGGTCAGGACCACTGCTGAGTGGTCTAAAGTGTTCTTCCGCAGACTCTTCAACATAGACAGAAATAAGTGTGACCAAAAAAGTGAACTGATAGTATTTGCTGTGGAGTATTACAAGGATTAAATGAGGGGACCTGCTACACAGTGAATGCTGTATGTTTATTAAATTAACCTAGTATCTGTTGATTGCTTTGATGTTGTAGGCATAAGAACATGTCCATGTGTGTATGCTTATGTGACGAGAGGTGGAGAAAACCATGCAGTGCTCTTCATGGTGTTCCAGAATCACTGTTCCTAGTTTTTCTGGAGGCACGAGGTTGGTGTGGTAGTGAAGGAAAGAGCACGAACATTTGGAGGATTATACAGCCACCTTCGAACCCTCTCTCCCATCTGTGCACCTTATGATTTATAGCAAATGATACTACCTTATGATACTACCAGACTTTTTTTTAAAAAAATTGAACTATAGTTAATTTACAGCGTTAATTTCTGCTGTACAGCAGAGTGATTCAGTTATACATATACACACACACACACCTTCTTTTAAAATACTCTTTGCCATTATGGTTTATCATAGCATACTGAATATGGCCCTGTGCTGTACACACAGCAGTAGGACCATGTCGTTTATCCATTCTATATAATAGTTGTTTGCATCTGCTAATTCCAAACTCCCAGTCCACCCCTCCCCGACCTGGCCCTGGCAACCACAGCATTATTCTCTATGTCTTTCAGTCTATTTCTATTTTATAGACACATTCATCTGTGTCATATTTTAGATTTCACATGTAAATGATGTCATATGGTATTTGTCTTTCTCTTTCTGACTTACTTTACTCTGTATGATAATCTCTAGGCCCATCCATGTTGCTGCAGATGGCATTATTTTGGTTTTTTATGGCTGAGTAATATTCCATTGTATATATGTACCACATCTTTTTTTTAAAATATTTTTTTAATTGAAGGATAATTGCTTTACAGAATTTTGTTGTGTTCTATCAAACATCAGCATGACTCAGCCATAGGTGTACATATGTCCCCTCTGTCTCAAACCTCCTTCCCCTCTCCCTCCCATCCCACCCCTCTAAGTGGACACAGAGCCCCTGTCTGAGTTTCCTGAGCCACACAGCAAGTTCCCATTGGCTGTCCATTTTACATATGGCGATGTGAGTTTCCATGTTACTCTCTCCACACTTCTCACCCTCTCCTCCCCTCTCTTCCATAAGCCTGTTCTCTATGTTTCTCCATTGCTGCCCTGAAAATAAACTCATTGGTACCATCTTTCTAGATGCCATAGATATGCTTTAGTATACTGTCAGGGAACGTTTGACTTTAGGATTCCTGTATGTTGTTTTCTGTTTCTCATGAACCCTCTGTTCCTTATCAATTCCTGGTAGACAGGAATGACAGGAGCCGGCACGCTGTTCCCAGGACTGAGGTCATGGGACGTAACACATGCATGGATTTCCTTCAGTAGCTTTTACCCTACAGTAAAACTTTAGTCACGACCCTCTTACTCAAGACATGGATTGTCTTCTGGCCTTGTGACGATTGTTATTCCTTGTTATTCCCTTGGTAAAGGTTGTTATATGTCTGGTTTTTGTTCTTTGCTTAACTTTATTTTTTGCCTAAAGCTTCCTTGTATAACAATATATAAACTCATACAAACATGAATAAAGCACCCTTGTTCCACTGGAGACTTGGGTCCCCTGTATCCTCCTTTCTCTCTCTGGCTAGTTCTTTGGAGTGTGCAGGCCTGCCGAGCTCACTTTCCTGCCTGGGCTTTCAAGACCTCCTTGAGAGGAGACCCTGTGCCTTCGTGAGCAGTAAAAACCCTATTCTTTATTGGTTTTCCACGTAACCCAGAGAATATTAGTCTCTCTCTCTTTTGCTTTCTTTTCGTCAACTCTGGTGCACCAGGCCCTGGCCTATAAAGAAGACCACAGTATATGATATTTATCTTTCTATTTCTGAATTACTTCACTCCGTATAATAGGCTCCAGGTTCATCCACCTCATTAGAATCGACTCAAATGTGTTCCTTTTTATGGCTGAGTAATATTCCATTGTGTATATGGACCACATCTTCTTTATCCATTCATCTGTCGATGGACATTTAGGTTGTTTCCATGTCCTGGCTGTTGTGAATAGTGCTGCTGTTAATATTGGTGTGCATGTATCCTTTTGGATTAGAGTTTTGTCTGGATATATGCCCAGGAAATGGGGCTTCCCAGGTGACACTAGTGGTAAAGAACCTACCTGTCAACACAGGAGACGTAAGAGACTCAAGTTCGATCCCTGGGTCTGGAAGGATCCTCTTGGAGGAGGGCGTGGCAACCCACTCCTGTATTCCTGCCTGGAGAATCCCATGGACAGAGGGGCCTAATGGGCTACCAGCCATAGGGTCACAAAGAGCGGGACATGACTCAAATGACTTAGCACACACGTACATGCCCAGGAATGGGGTTTCTGGATCATATGGTAGCTCTATTTTTAGTTGTCTGAGGAACCTCCATACTGTTTTCCATAGTGACTATAACAACTTACATTCTCACCAACAGTGTAGGAAGGTTCTCTTTTCTTTACATCCTTGCCAGCATTTGTTATTTGCCGAGATTTTAATGGTGACCCTTCTGATCAGTGTGAGGTGGTATCTCATGGTAGTTTCTATTTGCATTTGTCTAATGATTAGCGATGTTGGGCATGTTTGCATGTGCCTGTTGGCCGCTGTATTTCTTCTGAGATCTGTGTGGTTAGGGCTTCTATTTTTCAGTTGGGTTGTTTTCTTTTTGTTGGTGGTGAGCTGTATGAGCTGTTTGTATATTTTGGAAATCAAACCCTTGTTGGTTGCACTGTTTGCAGATATTTTCTCCCATTTTAGGCTGTTTTCTTGTCTCTTAAAAAATGGTTTCTTTTATTGTGCAATAGCTTGTGAGTTTGATTAGGTCCCATGTTTATTTTTGTTTTTAGTTCTATTGGCTTAGGAGACTGACCTAAGAAAACATTGGTGCGATGTATGTCAGAGAATGTTTTGCCTGTGGTTTCTTCTAGGAGTTTTATGATTTCATGTCTTTTGTGCAAGTCTTTATCCATTTTGAGTTTATTTTTGTGTATGGTGAGAAGGGGTTTCTAACTTCATCGATTTACATGTGACCATACAATTGCCCCCACATTACTTGCTGAGGAGACTGGACCCTAGACTTTTTAAGACTCTTAATTGGACCTTAGTTTGATGGTGTAGAGGTTCTTGGGAGGTTTACTTAGGTGAGTCCACAGAGAGTTCACTGTGAGACGATGCCTGCTTTGGTGAATCACCGTAGCTGACCACCATTGAGAAGCAGGCTTTCTGAATGTGACACCCTATCATGCCACTGGAATCTTCAATAATTTTGCCCCTAAGTTTGTCCCAGTTTGCTCAAGAATGATGGTTTTAGACATATTGGAAGCCTGATAAAGAGCTTTAAAACCTGGTGAGTAGTGCAGCAGAAGTTATTAGAGGTAGAGGACAAATGAGGAGGAGAACAAACAGCTGCGAAATGAAGGTGTTTCATGTGAATAGGCGTGAGAAGTCCAGCCTGCATACAAGGCTGTGGGCTTGGAAGGAAGCGCGGCAACCAGGGGCGTTACCTGGTGATAGTGGGGGCCCTCTCCATTTCAGTAACACCAGTAGGGAATTTCCTGGTGGTCCGGTGGTTGGGACTCCAAACTTCCATTGCAGGGGACACAGGTTCACTCCCTGGTCAGGGAACTAAGATCCCACATGCATGGTGTGGCCAAAAAACCCCCAATAAAATTGCTATTTCATTTTTCTCATAGTCTAGAACAGTGGTTCTTAGCCAATAGAGATGTTGCCTTTCAGGGGCCATTTGACGATGTCGAGAATCATTTTTGATTGCCCCTTCTGGAGTAGGGGGTGAGGGGTGTTGTTGTCATCTAGGGGCATCTAGGGCTTCCCAAGGTGGCACTAGTGGTAAAGAATATACCTGTCAGAGCAGAAGGTGCAGGAGATGTGGGTTCGATCACTGGGTCAGGAGGATCCCCTGGAGGAGGAAATGGCAAGCCGCTCCAGCATTCTTGTCTGGAGAATCCCCATGGACAGAGGAGCCTGGCGGGCCACAGTCCATGGGGTCACAGAATTGGACATGACCGAGCAATTGAGCAGGGCTGTCTCGTTCAACCCCCAGGGCACAGGGAAGCCTCAGAACAAAAATGGGACTCAAAATATGAATAGCGCCGAGGTGGAGCCCCGAGGTGGAGACGCCCTGCTCCAGAGGCCTCCAGGAAGGGGAGGCCACCCAGGTCTGTGCTGTTGGACTGCTGGCAGGAGCGGCATAGGAGTTACAGCTCCTCCGTCCAAGGGATTCTTCAGGAAGGAACACTGGAATAGGTTGCCATGCCATGCCCTGCTCTGCTCAGAGCCAGGGATCGAACCCAGGTCTCCTGCATTGCAGGCAGATTCTTTACCATCTGAGCCACCAGGGAAGCCTGCAGGAGAACAGAGACTGAAATGTATTTTGGATGTTTCCTCCAAGACAAAGGAATTCATTGAATGCTGAGTTCTGAGCTACGGG
Organism: Antilocapra americana; assembly: GCA_007570785.1. NCBI lineage: Eukaryota > Metazoa > Chordata > Mammalia > Artiodactyla > Antilocapridae > Antilocapra > Antilocapra americana. The sequence continues at coordinate 5,853,803 of ML661908.1, forward strand.
CGCAGCCACATCACAACCAGATATTGGACAAAATGATCTGAGACCAGTTCACCTCATTGCCTCAGCACTACGGTGAGGTAAAGCCAGGATGGATTTCGTGACAGAACAATAGCTTCCCTGACAAAGGGCCTCTGTTTCTGCCCTTTTCAATACTTCCTGTATGGTCTCCTCCTGCTCCAGGCTTTATCTCCCCAGTTAGAGGGCAAACTCCAAGTTGCCAAGGGCTATGCCCTTTCCCAGGCCTTCTGCCATTCCTCACAAAGGGCAGGCCCTCAGGAAGGAAATGTGTATAAAGGAACGTCACCATTCAGCTTAATGTAGTCCAACAGGCTGACAACCTGAAAAAAAAAATTAGGACAGGAAGAAGAAAACCATCCTCAGTGATGAATGTTCTAAAATTAGAGTCTGCAGTACAGGTAGTGTATTTCCTTAGAATATTAATATGCCCTCCCTGGAGTATATCATGGAGATTTCACTGGGAAATTGGCAAGCACACGGGAAGAGTTTCAGGCTGGAAGGATAGTTAGAATATCTTAAGTGACTGAAATAAGCAAATTAAAAAATGAACTTATATATTCAGGACCAGATTAGTAACAGGGCAGTTAGTTTTAGGCCATTTTTATGGTGGCAGATAGGAAACACCAGAGGACTCTTGTGTCTCAAAGAGGCATTCATCAAAATATTTTTCTAGAATCTTCAAGTTTCAAGGGAACAGAAAGAACAGTGTTTCCAATCTACTCTGCTTAGGAGGGTGTGACCTCTTTAAGATAGCTCAGTGGCAAAGCCAGGACTAAAACAATTTCTCGACCACAAGACTATCACCCTGGGCTGTTTTACCTGCCCTCTGTCATGACGTCTGATGTTCTACCACTGACAGGTAAGGAGAGGAAAAGATGGTAGGTGTTTGGTCAGGCAAATGTGAACATGCATCCAAGCTTTGTGCTGCTGTTCTGTGAGGCTTGGTCATCTTTCCTGACTCTTGGGTTCCCACATGGGAGTAAAGAAAATAATTACCACAAGCAGTTCATTAATCTGTCCCATGAAAGCTGCTTCTGGGTCTCCTAAAGTTCGTTCTTGTAATGCAGTCATTACAGATTTTCATAACTTAGACCAGTGCTTCTCAGAATGTGATTTAAGAAACACTTGTTCTGCAAGATATCTTCAGCAATTTTTCTCTAATTATTGCCTGGCTAAATGTATGTGTGAGACGCCAGTTAAACCAAGGTAAACAGACATAGGAATTCTCAGAGCCTTTAATGGGTTAGTAAGTACAGTGACTCACCAAAAGGACATAATAAATAGCACTTCACAAATTTGTGCGAATATAGAACTTTCTTTTTAGTGGAATATCTCATAACATCTTCTGGAACACTAGTTTTTATGGAAGACAGTTTTGGAACTATGGTAGGTTGATTGCATTGATCCCTCACCCCTTGTTTCTGGGCTCAGTCATGTGATTTATTTTGGCCAATTGGTGTTTAGCAAAGGAAATCAGTCCTGAATATTCATTGGAAGGACTGATGCTGAAGCTAAAACTCCAATACTTTGGCCACCTGATGTGAAGAACTGACTCATTGGAAAAGACCCTGATGCTGGGAAAGATTGAAGGCAGGAGAAGAAGGGGACGACAGAGGATGAGATGGTTGGATGGCGTCACCGACTCAATGGACACGAGTTTGAGCAAACTCCAGGAGTTGGTGATGGACAGGGAAGCCTGGTGTGCTTTAGTCCATGGGGTTGCAAAGATTCAGACGTAACTGAGCCACTGAACTGAAGTGTGATGAAAATAAGAGACCTGGAAAGTCCTTGTGCATTAAGGCTTTCTGTCTTGCTGCTGTTTATAATGAAGATATCGGTCACACTCTTCTCTTGCTCCTTCATCGTCATGAGTGTATGCTAGGGCTGCTCTGATGGAAGGAGGAGAGAGACTTATGGAGAGTGGGTTTGTCACAGCTGAGGTCATTGAGACATGCTTGCCTCAAGCCAACTACCACCAGAAACATGATCCCAGCCATTAGCTAGTTGACTTCAAAAAACATGCAAGTCAGGGAATTCCCTGGTGGTCCAGTGGTCAGGACTCCATACTTCCACTACTAGAAACCTGGGGAATCAGTTGCTGGTTGGGGAATTAAGATCCCACAAGCTATGTGTATGGCACAGCCTCCCTACCCTCCCCCCTACTCAAAAAAAGCAAGTGAGCCCAGTTAAGATCAGGAGAAGTTCTCAACTTAAATCACACACCTTCAGACCTGTGATCACCATTAATGTGTGACAGTAGAAAATTGACATAGAAATTGGAATGGAGACTGGTACAGAAGTGGAATGTCCACACTCTGATCTCAACTATTCATTTTATTCATATGTGCACAACACACTTACCCCTTCCTCCAAGAGCCCTAATGAGGTCATTTAATCGCAGCATCAGGCTCAAGTTGCAGGGTCTCAAAATGTGTAACATGTTCAAATGTGGCTCCTGGACATAAATTCTTTGTGACAAAAAGGCCTATGAATGAAAAGGATAAGTTATTTTATCCCAAACCTAATACACTAGGGTAGAAAGGACAGGATAGTTATAGCAGACAGTCCCCTTCAGAAGATGCATGGAAATCACATGAGGCAGTAGTTCACAACAGTTCTCAAATCTAGTCCTGTGAATGCTGCCAGGACTGCCTACTCCAGAGGTGGCGAATGGTCCTTGACTGGGCCTCAGCGCTGCTCTGAGAGCCCTCTGCAGTCCATTGTATTCTATGGCTCTCTGCGCTGCTATCTGGGATGCCTGTGCTGGTCCTCTCTGCTTGGTTATCTCTTTGTGCTTTGAACAGTTTTCTCACCCTGCTTTTTCTCTTTGTGAAAATGAGGAACCCAGGGATTTTATTACTTTTTCAACATTCTGTTTTGTTTTTTTTTTAGGATAAATTGGTAGAACTCTTGCCAATATAGTGCCCTCAACGTTTTTTGTGGGTTTCTTACAAATCTGATGAGCCAAAAGCAATACTTAGTTCTTTTAGAGCTAGATCTCTATCTAGACATAATTACTGTTTGGGCAAGTGCGATTTCTGTGGGGGCAATGCTTTTAAGACTCCTACCAGTCCTTTTGTCTAGCTTAGAGGTTCTTCTAGGTTCTGTTTTGTTTCTTTCAGAGGTCACAATAAAAGTTCTTAAATGTTTGTTTGGCTCCTTGCCCCAGGTGTTATTTTACTTTGAGAATCTTTTGCTGACTGAAGAGATAAGAGATTGTTTTCCATCCAAGAAGGTGGACTACCCTTCTTCTGTAGTCCCTTTGAACTTGTTGTGTTTATGTTTTTGGCCATGCTGGGTCTTTGTTGCTGTGCCTGGGCTTTCCCTAGTTGTGGTGAGTGGGAGATACTCTTCTTTGCAGTACCTGGGCTTCTCACGGCGGTGGCCCCTCTTCCTGTGAAGCACAGGCCCCAGGCACACGCTCATGGGCTTCGGTAGTTGCAGGCTCAGTAGTTGCGGTGCATGGGTTTAGTTGCTCTGTGGCATGTGGGATCTTCTTGGACCAGGGATCGAACCTGTGTTCCCTGCATTGGCAGGTGGATTCTTAACTACTGTACCCAGGGAAGTCCCTCAATTATTTCTCAAACCCTTCTGATTTCTCGTAGGAACCTCATTGATATGCAGGTAGCGAGAGCCACTGGTACTTCCAGTGTTCTGCCTGGATATGTTATTACTCAAATTCCCGAGTTCAGTAGGTACATCTCTTGTCTTCTGAATTAACAAATGGCAGTATTACCAGCTTTTTTGGCTCCTGCATAACCAATGTTGCTATTTTTTCCATTCTTCTATAGCAGTTTTCTTATTACTTTTCCCGTTTCTGCCCATTTTTTGGTCTCAAAGACACTGTCTCATTTTTTACGCTTTTGTTATATAACAGCACCCTAATTCTGAATCACAGTTTCTGTGTCAGTTATCTATTGCCACAAATAATGCTGCATAACAAGCTACCCCAAAATTCACTGGCTTAAAACAGCCATTTAATTAATCTGCCGATTCATATTAAGGCTGAAGTGTACTTTCCTCTGATATGTTCTCTTGGTTACTTATATTATTCATCCTGTGTTCTGGCTAGCCCGCTGTGCTCTCATAGCCGTGGCAAAAGTGCACAGACCCAGTGAGGCAAGGGAGCAGGCAGAGATGCGCAGTGCTGGTCAGGCTTCTGCTGACACCTCTTCCGCCAAAAGCAGGGCAAAATGACCAAGTCCAGAGTTGACATGGGAGGAGGTTGCAAAATTACAAGGAAAGAGTGGGGTAGGTACAGGTCAGCCATTAAATAGGGCTGTTGGTAATCTTCATTTGCTGTAGGAATTGTTGCTGTAAATATAAGAACCTTACTCCATTGCCTCTCTGGAACAGAGCTCCTTGATGTCCTCATGGGTTAGGTCTGCCCTAAGTTTCCTTGCCTTTTCTCTTTTGTTATTTTTTTTGTAAACCCATCTACATATTTTTTCCAGTACCATCTTTTAAAGGTATGTTTCATATACTTGTTAAATTATCTAGAGGGGTTAGTGGCACCTTTTCTTATTTGTCCTCTAAGTAAATCATCCTCCTGGGAAGAGTGAATAGCTGATAGAAGAGGGAAGCGCTTGAGGGGACAAAAATGATTACTAGTAGCAGAGATGTTGGAGTGTCAGTGTCTGTGTGTAAATATGGCAACATAAAAATGCATTTGTACGTCGTGTGCATGTTTGTGTGAGGTTTTATTAGTATGTGACTAATACACATCTGTGCACATGTGCATTTGTGCCTGTATATAGGCACAGCGGTGGGTGCTCCTTCCCAGCTTATTAAAAAATTACCACTATTCTTGACCTGATAGATCATGAGACAGTGACAGGACGAAGTCTTATGGGAAAAAAAGGAAACAGGAGTCCGAAGGGTTAATGAGGACAAAGTGGGAGTTGAGTGCCTCCAAGTTTGAGAATTTTCCGGCAGTAATGAGCATTTCCTGAACCCTTCTCCCCACTCCCTCCACACTGTCCCTTAAACCTGGATACTGGAGAAATAGGGGCTAAAACATCCCTGTTGCCATTACATAAAGTAATATGAAACAGAGAAGCACAAGAGAGATTTTATCCCTCCAATTCTTCCACCACAGTGTCCTCTTCTTATTGGCGGTCAAGGACCAAGGATAAGACATCCAGTCCTTTCTCAGTCCCAAGATCGGGATGTTGTTCTGTTTCCTTTGGAATACTTGAAAAAAACACACCAATTTTGTCTTTGCCAAGACTGCCTTCCAAGAGGTCTGGTTTGAGTTAGGAACTTTACTGGTTCTTCATTGATTTCTGGAGTCCCTAAAACCTCCCAGTGAGACCACGGGAATGTGGAGTTCTTCAGAAGGCCTAGATCTAGCTCCTCACACATCAGCCTCTTGGGACCACAGGAGATTTCCTGTTATGCTGTGTTAAGGCATTTGTTATTCCAGGGAGGAATCAGGAAGCTGAAGCCACTTGATGTGTTAGTGGTGACCTCTGAGGGGAAATTCTTTCCAACTGGCAGTGGACCGTGGAGGCCATGAGATAGAAAATGTCTGCTAAGTTCTGTGAACTTAGATGACCTAGAAAGTCCCAGATAATGGGAAGAATTACAGGAAGACCATGAAACAGGTTGTTAGTATCATCCCCATTTCAGAGATCAAGTCATGTTCCTATGATCACTCACTTGAAATGATTCCAGAAAAATGCTCTTGAACACCTCATTGTACTGCTTCTGACCAGGTGACCTACCCCTTCCGGGAGCAAAACCTGGAGGCTCCTCCTCTATCCGCCCATAGAAGTAAGCAGCGATATACAATTCTTGACTGTAGGCTAGCATAGTCTAGATTTTGCTATCTGTTCTGTGCTGCCCAGTTTGCTTGCATACCAGGCCCAGCACCACACGGCCTTTTCTTCAGCAGACGTTGAACCAAAGTTACCTTTATCTGCTCAAGGAACAGGTGGTCGTGGTGTTTAGTCACCCAGCTGTATCTGACTCTTTGGTGAACCCCATGGATTGGAATTATCCAGGCAAGAATACTGTAATCGGGCTTCCCTGGTGGCTCAGATGGTAAAGAGTCTGTCTTCAATGCAGGAGACCTGGCTTTGATCCCTGGGTTGGGAAGATCCCCTGGAGAAGGAAATGGCAGCCTACTCCAGTACTCTTGCCTGGAGAATCCCATGGATGGTGGGGCCTGGTAGGCTGCCATCCATGGGGTCGCAAAGAGTCAGATACAACTGAGCGACTTCACTTTCTTTCTTTCATTTCCTTTCTCCAGTGGATCTTCCTGATCCAGGTATCGAGCCCACGCCTCCTGCATTGCAAGTGGATTCTTTTACCACTGAGCCATTGGGGGAGCCCCCAAGGAACAGACAACTGAAGTGCAAAATCCTTCCCAGTTGCTTGCCTAGCCTTGGGAAGTGACAATTATCCTAAGAATTCATAGCACTTCCTATTTGAAACTTGATTTACTGTGATTGTAAGTCATAAAAATGATACATGATATGTTGATTTGACATAACAATCAATGTCTGTTTAATAAACGACCCACAATGGCATTCATATATTATCTCCATCTGAAGACAGTGTTTGACTTGCCAGCCCATATTTTATATTCTATCTCAAAAAAAAATACAAGAGAGACAAACCCTCACTTATGCATAAACATATTCAAAGGCAAAAGATTTATTTATTGATGAGAGCCTCAAATTGACCAATTTTTAGCTTTTTCTTTTGCAAAGAAGAATGCTTTCTGAAAAGAGATTGCTACCAGATGTTGTGGGTTGCATAGCACTCACTCAGATATGAAAAGCAGATGAAATGGAATATTCTGGTTTCTGCTTCAGTCCTATTCTTATCTACACATAGCTCTTCTTAAGTGAACTTGACAGTGTCGGGGTTGATATTAAGATAGACTGCTTTAGTAAACAACAAAGAGTTTTTATTCCCTACAACAACAAATGAGCTTTATATAAGAATTTCTTTGTGTAGGGAAAGATATTACAATTTTCAACACACAATAAATGTATTTGCTAAACAAAAAAAATGCATTTCATTACATGCAATGCACTTTCTGTTGTGTATTAACCACTTTCTTGCTTTGTCTAGAAAAGTACCATTTTCTACTATAAAACGTTTGCAATTTCTTTTTATGAGTCTGTTTTTCCCATGAAGTAAGAACGTTCCATTACATAGCCCTGTGCGATAAATGTACATTATGTAAGAGGTGAAATGGGCAGTTGAAATGGCTGAGCGTTATTGTTTGTGTATCTCTGTGGTTCTGAGAGCAGGCAAAGAGAGTTAAAACTTTGGACCCGAACAGCTAATTTTACTAACACAACTCGTCTCTAATCACTAGATTTACTGGAGTCCTTTCCTTTGACACTCTCAGCAACTATAATAGATGTGTATGTTCTCTAACATAATACTATGGCATGTTCCAGCTACAGCTGTAATTTTTCCTGACCATGTTTCTGCTGGGCTAAAGAGAACATAATTAATACTTTATTTAATTCTTGCATACTGTATACCTAGTTGATCATCGTTCAAAATGGCAGTTGTCCAGAGCCATACAATGTCTTCACAGCTGAATGTATATGACCTTGATGACTGTTTGTTGGAAATAAACCAAAGAAGTAAAAAGAGAGTTGCTACAAGGCATTCTGGCTCTAGATTTTCTCCTGGGTGAGGGTCACTGTGATGATGACTGCTTATTTATATATAAGCATTGCAGAAGTCTTGACAGGTTAGAGGGGGTTTCCCTGGTGGTTCAGATGGTATAGAAGCTGCTTGCAAGGCAGGAGACTTGGGTTCGATCCCTGGGTCAGTAAGATCCCCTGGAGAAGGGAGCGGCTACACACTCCAGTATTCTTGCCCAGAGACTTCCATGGACAGAGGAGCCTGGCGGGATACAGTCTATGGGGTCGCAAAGAGTCAGACGTGGCAGAGTTTCTAACACTTTCACTTTCTTTGCAGGTTAGAGAGTTCCAATTATCTTCCTTATGATGATTTTACATTTGTACATGTTTACATATGTGCATATTTTGGGAATGATGATAATATCTGTCTTATATGATTATTTGTCTTATTTTATTCTTATATTTAGAAACATATTGACTGGTTATCCCTAAGGGCAGGAATAGACGAACAGCAGGGAAAGGGGCTTGTCTGCTTTGCTTGGGATGATGTATCTCAAGTTCTGTGTTTTGTGTTTCACACTGGGGTAAGTTTTTTTTTCTTTTTTTAATTTTAAAACATTTATTTTTAGGCTGTGCTGGGTCTTCGTTGCTGTGTGGGCTTCTCTCTACTTGCAGCAGTTGGGGGCCCCTCTCTAGTTGCGGTGTGCAGGCTTCGCACTGCAGTGGCTTCTGGCGCACGGGCTCCAGGGCTTTCGGGCTTCAGCAGTTGCAGCACGCAAGCTTGGTAGTTGTGGCTCCTGGTCTCTGGAGAACAGACTCAGTAGTTGTGGCCACAGGCTTAGTTGCTCCATGGCCGGTGGAATCTTCCCTGATCAGAGGTCGAACCCGTGGCTCCTGCATTGACAGGAGGATTCTTTACCACTGAGCTACAGGGTCACCCTAAAATTCAGTTTTTGAAGAAACCAGTGACTTCAGTCTCCCTGGCTCCGACCTGGGTGCTTTACGCATGCTGTCTTATTGAATCAATCGCCGTGCTCCTCTGACATAGGTGTTAACATTACTGCATCAAGAACGTGGGGCTAGCACCTCTCTGGGGTTAAGTAACGAGCCTTAGTAACAGCCCCAGTGAGGGCTGGGGCTAGACTCGACTCCACACAGACTGAACACTCTCCTACATAGTATGAGAAACTGTCAGGTGTTTGAAGCCTAGACATTTTTCAAAAAAGATCCACTTTCTGAGAGCAGAAGAGGGGAATTGGAGTTGGAACTAGAAACACAATATTTTTAGTGATCTAATATATAAACACATTCATAATAAGTTGTTTAACTCTGAAATTTCTATGTTTGGTGTGCTGCTTGTGAAATTTATAGTTTATTCAGATACTAATGACAGTCTGATTGAATATACATGTGAACCTTTTACCATTTTGACATAAAGTGAGCCAAGCTATAAGATTTTAGGAGTCCAACATCTCTTTATTTTCTCAGTTTATGAGGAGAAACTATGAGTATTATGGTAAAATAGTTCTTATGGTTTTGGGATAAAATGTCTTTTATTGAGTGAAACAAACAGAGCACCCATTTTTAGAAAATGGATTTAAAAAAAAAAACCCTCAAAGTGAAACATCCCCAACCCTTACCAAGAGAAAACAGCTAGTCACATATCACATTTGCTACACGGATATTTGTCGAAACAGTCTTTTTCTACACAATTACTACCATTTTCTACTTTTGTCATTTCATTTTTATTACCCTCAATGAAAACGAGGTTTATCTGGATGGAAGCAAACTTCTCTACAATAGCAAATTTTGTTTTTGATGTGCTATTTACTAAAAGTACTTAAGTACTTTCAAACATAGACAAGGGACTTTTCCTTGCTGCAATAGATAACAGGTACTTGAGCCAGCAAGAAGAGTTCTCATACAACTAAGTATTATTCAGCCTCAGAAAGGGATGAAATTCAGACACAGGCTACAGTGTGGATGAACCTTGAAGACATTCAGCTCAGTGAAGTATGTGAGACAGAAGGACCACTAGTGTATGGTTCCACATACATGAGACCTAGACTAGGCAAATTCAAAGAAATGTAAAGTAGAAGAGAGGTTACCAGGGCCTGGAAGGAGGGGGGCTAGGGAGTTATTGTTTAATGGGTGTATTCAAATTTTTGTTGAGGATGATGAGAAAGTTATACAGTGGTGACTAGTTGCGTCACCATTGTGAATGTGTTTAATGCCATTGATTTATATAATTATGAATGGTTAAAAGTATAAATGGTATGTGTATTTTACCACAATAAAAAATTTTAACATATTACTGCCATATTACGTGTATGCATGTACAGGGGATTTTTGCAGAAACTAATGCCCGTGGTCAGTAATTTGTTATGTAAGTGAATATTTAAATGTGTACTGTCAGCAACATTCAGGTGTAGCAAAAGATGTATTAAAATGTCTCTGGTCAATAATGTGTTAAAAAAGAATAATTCTGCCAGGATCTTACAGCTGAGAAGAAAGTTCGAGCCTTTATTCTTTGTTGGGCCTAATACCTCAATATGATTTGATTCAACAAATTCAGAAAATTCCTGTGTGGGCTTTTCTTTCATTCATTGGGTTCATTCAGTTGATAAATACCTAAAAGTCATGGTATGTCATGTCTGTCTGAGGGACTAGAGGATTGAGTAATGGAGGTCTCCAGCTTGCAGGATGTGGGAAAGACAATTGCATTCTAAATGGTTACAATACCGAATTCAGGCTGCAGAAGGAATATACTGCAATAATAGTGGGAACCCAGGAGAGGATCCTGGAGATGAGGGCTTCATAGAAGAGTTGCTAATTGACCTGGGTTTGAACCTTAAGAAGGAATTGGGTTGCTTTTGAATTTCCATAATATACAGTATACTATTGCTTACATTTTGTGTCTTAGAATCTCAGATCTAAAATATTCGCAGCCTTTTAAAATATTTTGTAATTTTTCTCTTTTGTGTCTAAGCAAACTGATCTCTGGAGGCAGAAAAACATCTTGGTTCTTTCTCTGTCTTGTGTTCTAAATATTTATAAGTAACATCACTTTGAGAAATAATTCAAAGTAAATGAGACAGGCTTGGATCCCTCAAAGAGCCTGTGATCTAATAGGGAGATGAGGCAAAAACCGCTGGAGGGTAAGTGCCTTAAGAAATTGTCCACATGGGATGATGGTCATGCAGAGGCAGGAGAAACGACTTCTGGGGGATGGAGAAGAGTTTCCTGGCTGAGGAGAGGCTTTCTGTCTTCCTCTTAAAGCTGTGCAGAATTGTGACAAGTAGTGCATGCATACAGACTCAGTCTCTCAGTTGTGTCGCCTCTTTGCGACCCCATGGACTGCAGCCTGCCAGGCTCCTCTGTTCATGGGATTCTCCAGGCAAGAATGCTGGAGTGGGTTGTCATTTCCTTCTCCAGGGGATCTTCCCGAGCCAGGGACCGAACCTGCGTCTCTTACATCTCCTGTATTGGAAGGCGGGTTCAGGTAAAGTTGGATAGATAGATATGAACAAAAGCCGAAAGACAAAAACTTATTAGTCTTTATTTAGGGGAGCAGTGAGAAAGCAATCCAGAAAGACCCATCGGGGCCTGTTAACAGGATGATTTCCAAGCTTTCAACATATTGCTTCTTCTGAGAATCCAAGAATGATTATTTGCTACTGGGCGGGTTTAGGAGAGGGAGGTCTTGCCACCTGTATGCTTGTACAGGGGATGGTGGAGAGTAAAGGAGAGTAAAAGCGACGATCTGAGGGCCCTGGATGAGCACCGAGCTCACGGGAGGAGTGGTGTAGACTGAATGAGAAGCGTGGCGTAGTGAAAAGAACCTGTTTTGGAGTCATTGGGTCCTTGTTTCAAACCCCATATTCAGAATTGTCTAACCGTGCACATTTGGCCAGACTGTTAGCACATGTGAGCCTCATTCCCCTTGTGTGACAAATGAGGACAGTAACACTGTCCTTTTTAATAGGATTATCCTGAGGATTAGGGAGGATGGGCTGACAAACATGGAGACGCCCCTCAGAGCTACCAACGCCATTTCCTTCCCCAGGTGACCTCTGAAGTCCTATCTGAAACCAGAATGTGTGTGAAGTAATTCACAAGTTTTCTTTTTTTTTTTTTTTTCTGGCAAAAATAAGTTATCCACATAATTGAAGTTAGAAAGCGGTGTCTTATGTCAGATCTAACATAAGGTCGCGGCAACTCCTTCTTCTAAGCAGAAGCCCTAAGTTGGGGTCTACCCTGTGCAGTGTGTCCTCAGGCTAAAGTGACTGCAGGCAATACTTGAAAGTATGAATGCACATTTGAAAACATCTACCAGGTTTTCAGTTTGCAGATGGGCTAGATTATGGTACCTTCCTTTGGGTCCCTACTAGATGTCCTTAACTGCCACTTGACTGAATGGGTATTTTCTAATCTTTTTCAAGTGAACCTCTAAGGTCTTCTGTTTTATGGTAAGAGTATCTGTAAATAAGGAGGTCCCTGTTTCGGATTGTTGTAGGCTTATTTGTCTCCTGACCTAGAGATAAACATATCAGGATGATGGTGGTGGTGGGCACTGACAGATGGTAGTGAAGAGACCTCAAGTATTTCAGCATTAAATATGGCATTGATATTTAGGTTGGATCATGGCTGCATTATCACATCTTTCTTGTCACATGGTTCATGTCATATAGACACTTTTGGGAAAATTTCTTTTCCCCATTGAACTCTGAGTTCGTTGGGTGGGGTGGGGGGGGGGTCCTTTCTTATTCAGCTTCATATTCATGGTGTTAGCACTGAGCCTGAATATAACATGTATGCAGATATCTACGGGAGGCGTGAATAAGAATCTTAGTTTATCAGGACTGAATAAAAAGAGCCTGAGGACAATAATGTCCAATAGGAAATTATGGATGTCTTTTTAGAATTTCAAAGAATATTCACCATTGAGCTGTCTTCCTAAAAAATGTTTCATTTAAAATCAATCAGTATCTCAAGGGTGGGATGATATGGGAGAATGGCATTGAAACATGTTAATTATCATATGTGAAATCAATCGCCAGCCCAGGGTTGATGCTTGGGGCTGGTGCACCGAGATGACCCAGGGGGAGGGAATCGGGAGGGAGGACGGAGGGGGGTTCTGGAGGGTGAGCATATGTATACCCATGGCGGATTCATGTCAATGTATGGCAAAACCAACACAATAAAGTAAAGAGAAACAAACAAACAAACAAACACATAGATACAGAGGAGAGTAGTGGTTACCAGAGGGAAAGGGTGGGGTAGGGCTGTGTGTGAAATGGATAAAAGGGATCGACTCTTTTGATGGATGGTGACAAAAATTTTGGTGCCAAGCACGCTACAGGGTGGACAGAAGTGAAAATGTTGTACACATGAAACTTTATACACCAACGTTACCTCAATAAAAATAAATCTAACATTTAAAAAAAAATCAATCAGTATCTCAAATACTTGCTTTTTTTGTGATTCTCATGTAAGGAAACAGGAGGGAAATACAATTGAAAGCTCTATTCTATTTATACTTAAAGAAGGGAAACCAAAGTTTACTCTAAATTGTTGGTTGACATGTGAATTTTCTAACTTGTATGTTTTCCAGAAAACATACAAATAAGTCCAGGAATTAATAATAGTAACTGGCTACTTTGTTCCTATGCATGAGGACATAAAACAAACGTAAAATTTATGTTGATTATATTTGGCTGTCATATCTTGGTATTTTCAAATAATATCCATTCAAACGCTGTATAATCTTTTCTAAGTACTTTCCACTTTATGATTTTTATATATTTCTGTCTGAAATAAGGTTTTGTCTCTTAATGTCACTCATGCATTTATTTAATCATTTAGAAATAATGGGCTATGAGATGGGACTGAATAATGTGAAAAATATTTCTTAGACTATATCAAAGAATAATTTGCAAAACCAATATGGCAGAAGTCATATTTATTGAAAAAAATTAATATCTTTGCTATAAAATTTGTAACAGCAATATTTACTGAATGTTTACTTTGATGCATAAACCTGAATATTACATACCAAGTACAAGACAGTAGCACTAGTTTTTCTTTTATTTACATATTATGAAAATTGTTATGCAGTCCATGTTAAAAGAATGTATGATGGAGGATTGTTACATTAGAAAAATAATATTCTTGATAAAGCATTCTCAAGGAGTCCAATCACATTTTCTGCCTCTTCAATAAGGCAAAAGTCCCTAGAACAGCATATAACTTAATTTACAAAATACAATAACTGTTCAGACACATATTCAAGTTTTCTTTTGGTATGATTTTTTTCCTTACTGTAAAATTACTTTTTTTCTTTTTTTTTTTTTTTTTTACTTAAAGACTTTCAGGAAAATGTCATTGAATGATTTCAGCTATACATTACATATACAGCTCTGTAGCCTAGCAACAACCATTGCTACACCATTAGTAACTTTGAATATTCTGCTTGGTGAGCTATTCTCAAATGTAGCATATTTTAGGGTTCTGCCATCACTATGACTGTGGAATCATTGGTTTTCATAGCAAACAGATCTGTCACAGTATGAAGCTTTGTTTGTCTTAGGGAACTGGTACACAATTACATTTCCACTCACAAGAGAACGCCACAGATGTAACTATAGTCAGGCTCCGATGGCTCCACGAAGGTCCCGCGTCGGACCTGCCCCAAACCTCCTGGGCTCACACTGCACAGCCCTGGCCGGGTTCAGGCGGTTTCGTCCAGAGATTTCATTGCTCTTCACAGTTAGGTAGTTTTAATTCCTTCAAAGGCACACAACTTCCACCTTTTCTCCAGCGTTGCTCCCACGCCTGTGAATTCCTGTTTAAACATGCGTGGCAACCTCATCAAAAGCATTTCGATTTCATTGGCAGATATCTGTTAGAAAGGAAGAAAAGTCACTTTTGGGAGGGGAACTCATCCTAAAGGAGGCAGGGGGTTGAGTAAGGACATATTCCCAAGTGAGACAAACATGCGGTTTTCTGCTTGGCTGCTAAGTAAGGTCCTTACAAAAGGAGCGCGAGTTAAAGGGCTGAATGTGATTTGTTTCCTGGGCAGCTGTTAGGGGAGGGGCGTGAGATAAGCAGGTGCCGAGTTCCAGGTCCACTCTTCATCTGGATGACTGCCTTCCCGGCAGCACGATGTCTGAGCAGCCCTGCCCTGATGTGAAAAGGAGATGGGGTGAGATTTAAGATGGCTCAGAGCAAACTGATCACCACTTCTGGAACGCCACAATCCTCTGATCCAAAGGACAGCTCTGTTATCTGACTCGGTGAGGACCAGAGGACAGGTGGGTGCATTTCCTGTCACCCTAACTTCCTTCTCTCAACTTTCACAGGGACCAGAAGACCATAAAGCTTTAGGAATAAAAATGAAACCCAGCACCCACAGCAATAAAAGTCTCAATGTCTAGTCATAAAACCCAGGTAGGTTTTTTTTTTTAATGCAATTTTTTTCTTCTCCCAATTTTTATTACATATATTTTATACCAATAATTCATTTTATCTTAAAGATCAAAACAACCACAATCTTTCTACTCTAACACAGCCATTGCTCTTATTTTCCTGTGTTTGCATCCTAATCCATGCCATATATGTTGGGATCTCAGATAGCAAGTTGACTGAGATCCTGAATTTCTGTTTAAATTTTGTATCATACTATTGTTATGAGCTAAAAATGACCCTACCAAGATAGTCTCTGTAAGTCACAGAAAGTGGGAATAAGAACATTCAGTAAGGATGCGTGAAGACTACAGGCTTAGCACAGCTTTGGGCATACTCAGCTGTAAGACCTCAGCAAGTAAGACCTCATTATTTTTTCATGATACAATCACTGTATAGAAATTGTGTGTGTGTGCTAAGTCGCTTCAGTTGTGTCCGACTTCTTTGTGACCCTGTGGACTGTAGTCTGCTAGGTTCCTCTGTCCATGGGATTCTCCAGGGGATCTTCCTGACCCAGGGATCGAACCTGCCTCTCTTACGTCTCCTGCACTGGTAGGTGGGTTCTTTACCAACTGCCCCACCTGGGATACTTTCCAGTTAACAGTTAAGAGAGACCAAACAACTGATACCACAGAAATACAAAAATGTAAGAGGATACTAGGAATAATTATATGCCAACAAATTGGGCAACCTGTAAAAAATGGACAAGTTTCTAGAAACTATACATCCCCTCAAAACTGAATCAAGAAGAAATAGGTACTTTGAACAGATTGATCACTAGAAGTGAAATAGAATCTGTAATTTAAAAAAAAAATACCTCCCTGCAAACAAAAGTCCAGGACCAAATGGCTTCACTGGGGAATTCTACCAAACATACAAAGGAACTACATGGATCCTTCTCAAACTTGTCTGACAGAAGAAGGAATATTCCTAAAGTTGTTATAGGAAGCCACCATCACCTGATACCAAAATCAGACAAAGATAATATAAAAAAAAACTATAGGCCAGTATCTGGGGCTTCCTATGTGGTGCTAGTAGTAAATCTCCCTGCCAATGTAGGAGATGTAAGGGACGCAGGTTCAGTCCCTGGGTCAGAAAGATCCCCTGGAGAAGGAAAGGGCACCCTACTCTAGTTTTCTTGTCTGGAGAATCTCATAGACAGAGGAGCCTGGTGGGCTACAGGCCATAGGGTTGCAAAGAGTTGGACACAACTTAGCATCTGAGCACGTATCTTTGATGAATATAGATACAAAATTCAAAACAAAACACTGGATATCAAACTAGATGGATGGCACAGTTAGAAGGAAGTCTGTCTTGCCATGGCTGACTTTGAACAGAGAGGTAGAGAGCCATAATTCAGGGAACACAGCTTCTAGAACTTGGACAAGGACTCCTGCCAGTGTTGCTGAGGCGTCCTGCATTGCTCAGAACCCCAGAGGTTTCCCTGCTAGTGTTGAAGGCAGCTCTGTTACGGACGTACAATCAGACTTCATTACCATCACTGTGAGGGGTGCTGTTGTGCCTGTCGATATGGCACTGGTTTGTTAAAAAATCAGTAATTAAGAGTTTATACATCATGCTGATGGCAGAATAGAAGAAACTTGAGCTCACTTCCTCACATAAGCACACCAAAGACGTAAAGAAGAAACTCAACAAAAAGTAAGGGGGGGCACATGTGATATAATCAAATCTCATTACCCCCGGGTGGGTGACCCACAAAATGGAGAAGGACTATATAGCAGAAGGTCTCCCACAAGAGTGAGAGTTCTGAGCCCCATGGCAGACTCCCTAGCCTTGGGGTCCGGCATTAGGAGGAGGCATGCCCAGAGCATTTGGTTATGAAAGCCCCTAGGGCTCGAGTACAGAAGTTCCACAGGACTGGGGGAAACAGCAGTTCTGCTCTTGCAGGCTTACACAGTGTCTCATGTACACCAAGAGCCTGGGCCAGACCTACCTGCTGGTCTCGGAGGGTCTCCCGGGGGAGGCAGGGGGTGGTTGGGGCTCACTGTGGGGACAGTTCATCTGTGTGAGCTCTCCTGGGGAACCAAGCCCTGGCCCCACCCAAAAGCCTGGAGGCTCTGGTGCTGGGACACCTCAGGCCAGACAACCATCGTGGTGGGAACACAGCCTGCCATCAGCAGACAGGCTGCCTAAAGACTTCCTGAGCACACAGCCACCTTCAGACATGCCCCGTGACACAGCACTTTCCGAGTGCTTTCCATGAGCCTTTCCCTGTAGCTCAAACAGTAAAGAATCTGCCCTCAAGGCAGGAGACCAGGGTTCAATCCCTGGGTTGGGAAGTTCCTCTGGAGAGGGGAATGTCAATCCACTCCCCATCCCAGTCTTCTTGCCTAGAGAATTCCATGGAAAGAGAAGCCTGGCGGGCTACAGTTTGTGGGGTTGCAAAGAGTTGGACTGAGCGACTAACACACAGTCGACACAGCACTGCCCAGCAGAAGGCCCAGCCCCACCCACCAGTGGGCGTGTACCATCTCTTCGCATCAGGAATCCTGGACAAGCCTCTGGACCAGCCTCACCCATAATGGGGGCAAGACAGCCAAAGCAAGAGAACTACCGTCCAGCAATGTGTGGAACTAAGTCTGCAAATGCAGACCAGAGCCTATCCTGGGACCAGCTGGTTCCTGGCCCCTGGATGACAAGAAGGGCGTGTACCCAGGACACAACGGACAGCCCCTATACAGTGCCACTTCTCCAAAGTCGAGAAACATAATATGCCATTTACATAAAAACATGCTGCTGAACTGGAGCACCGATACTTTGGCCACCTGATGTGAAAAGCCAACTCACTGGAAAAGCCCCTGATGCTGGGAAAGACTGAGGGCAGGAGGAGAAGGGGGTGACAGAGGATGGGATAGTTGGATGGCATCACTGACTCAGTGGACATGGGTTTGCATAAACTCCAGGAGATAGTGAAGGATGGGGAAGCCTGGCGTGCTGCGGTCCATGGGGTCACAGAGACATGACTGAGTGAGTTGTTGTTATAACATACAATTAGAAATTGAGACCAAGTGAGATGGTAGAGGAATATGTTTCAGATGAAGAAACAAGATAAAAACCATAGGACAACTAAGGGACATGGAGACAGGCAATCCACCCAAGAAAGAGTTCAGAGTAATGACAGTAGGGATGATCTAAGAACTCAGGAAAATAATGAATGCAGAATGAGAAGTTACAAATTTTTAATTAAGAGCTGGAAAATATAAAGAACAATAAGAGTTGATGAATATAGTAACTGAGATGAAAAAAGTAGAAAGAATCAATAGCAGAGAAAAAGGATGCAAAAGAACAGATAAGTGAGCTGGAATAAAGTCATGGAAATCACTGCCACAGAACAGAATAATGAAAAGACTGTTTAGAGATCTCTGGGACAACATCAAGTGTCCTAATGTTGGCATGATAGGGGTTCCAGAAGGCTTAGGGCTTGAGAAGATAATCGAAGAGAGAATAGTTGAAAACTTCCTTAACATGAGGAAGGAAACAGTCATCCAAATCCAGTAAGAAAGTCCCAGGCAGGATAAACCCAAGGAGGAACAACACACCAAGATGTACACTAATCAAACTGACAAACATATTAAATCAACAAGAGAAAAGCAAATAACATACACAGGAATCCCCACAAGGTTATCAGCTAATTTTTCTCAGCAGAAACATGAATGGAAAAAACCTACAACTGAGAATACTCTACCCAGCAAGGCACTCATTCAGATTTGACAGAGGAATCCAAAGCTTTACAGACAGGCAAATGCTAAAATAACTCCAGTAGGTGGAAAGGAAAAGGCCACAACTAGAAACAAGAAAATTATGAAATGGGAAAGCTCACCAGTAAAGGCAAACAACAGTAAAGGTAGGAAATCATCCACCCACAACTGTGATATCTAAACTAGTAATAGAGGAGGAGAGTACAAATGCAGGATATTTAAAATGCATTTGAAAGTAAGATATCGGCACCTTAAAATAATCGTATGTGTATATATACATGTATATGTGTGAGTATATACAGAATGCTATATATCAAAACCTCATTGTAACTGCCAATAAAAAAATCTATATTTTTAGGCAAAAAGAAAAATGAATCCCAACACAACAGCAAAGATAGTCAGCAAACCATAGGATAAGAGAATAAAAGGAAAAAGACCTACAAAAACAAATCTAAAACAACAAAATGGCAGTAAGAACATACATATCAATAACTACCCTAAATGTAAATAGATAAAAGGATCCAAGCAAAAGATATAGCTGGCTAAATGCAAAAACAAGACCCATATATATGCTGTCTATAAGAGATCTACTTCAGACCTAGAGACATATGCAGACTGAAAGGGGATGGAAAACGATATTCCATGCAAATAGAGATCGAAAGAAAGCTAGAGTAGGAATACTCATTGTACAAACTAGACTTTAAAATAAAAAGCATGTTATAAGACACAAAGAAGGACACTACGTAATCATCAAAGGATCAATCCAAGAGACGTTACGGCTGTAACTATATATATATATATATATATATATATATATATATATATATATATGCCCCCAACATAGGAGTACCTCGATATATAAAGCAAATGTTCACAG
Source organism: Antilocapra americana (assembly GCA_007570785.1). Lineage (NCBI taxonomy): Eukaryota > Metazoa > Chordata > Mammalia > Artiodactyla > Antilocapridae > Antilocapra > Antilocapra americana. The sequence goes on from ML661908.1 coordinate 5,873,494, forward strand.
ACATAAAAGGAGAAACTGATAGTTACATAATAACGGTTGGGGCTTTTAATACCCCATTTCCATTACTGGACAGATCATCCAGTTCGAAAATCAGTAAGGAAGCAGAGGCCTTAGAGGACACATTTATACCATTTGGACTTAGTTGATATTTAAAGAGCATTTCATTCAAAAGTAATCGAATACACATTCTTCTCAAGTGCACATGGAACATTCTCTAGGACTGATCACATGATGGGCACAAAGCAAGCCTCAGTAAATTTAAGAAAATTGAAATCATATCAAGTATCTTTTCTGAGCACAGCACTATGAGATTAGAATGGAGGCTAAACAAGATACTTCTAAACAACCAATGGATCATTGAAGAAATCAAAGAGTAAATAAAAAAATACCTAGAGACAAATGAAAACAAAAGCATGATGATGCAAAACCTACGGGACACAGCAAAAGCAGTTCTAAGAGGGAAGTTTATAGCAATACAGTTTACATCAGGAAGCAAGAAAAATCTCAACCTCTAAAGCAACTAGAGCACGAAGAACAAACAAAACCCAGAGTTAGTAGGAGGAAAGAGATCAGAAATAAATGAAATAGAGACTACAGAAACAACAGAGAAGATCAATCAAACTAAAAGCTGTTTCCTTGAATAAACAAAATTGATAAACCTTTTGGCAGACTCATCAAGAAAAAAAGAGAGGGCACACAGGTCAATAAAATCAGAGATGAAAACAGAGAAGTTAAACTGTCACCACAGAAATACAAACGATCACAGAGGACTGTTACAAGTTACTATGTGCTAAGTCACCTCAGTCATGTCTGGCTCTGTGCGACCCTAAGGACTGTAGCCCACCAGGCTCCTCTGTCCATGGGCTTCTCCAAGCAAGAATAGCAGAGTGGGTCACCATGCCCTTCTCCAGAGGATCTTCTCAGGGATCAAACCTTTGTCAGGATCCTTCACTGGCAGGTGGGTTCTCTACCAGCTGAGCCACCTTAAAGGCCCTACACATGTAAGATGCACAGACTAGAAGAAAAGGACACATTCACAGAAAATCAAAAGAAAATCTCTGAAGACTGAACCAGGATGAAATAGAAAATAATAGACCGATTACCAGTACTAAAATTGAATCAGTAATTTAAAAATCATCAACAACAAAAGCCCAGCAGCAGATGGCTTCACAGACTAATTCCAAACACTTTGGAAGAGTTACTACCTGTTCTTCTGAAACTTGTCCAAAGAATTTCAAGAGAGGGGACACTCTTGAACTCATTCTACGAGGCCACTATCAACCTGATACCACAGATAGACAAAGATACTACAGAAGAGAAGATTACAGGCCAGTATCACTGATGAACAAAGATGGAAAAATTCTCAACAAAATACTAGCAAACCAACTCCAACAGTACACTAAAAGGATTATACACTGTGATCAAATGGGACTTATCTCAGGGATGCAAGGGTTTTTCAATACCCACAGTGTGGATCAGCATGATACATCATATTAACACATTATTGCCTGGGGGATTTCTGCAGGAACTAACACTTGTTACTGGTGATTGTTATGCAAGTGAAATTAAAATATCTCAATAACATTTTGTAATAATATGTCTCTGGTCAATAAGTTATTAACAAATTGAAGAATACAAACCGCATGACATCATAGTGCAGAAAAGCATTTTGATAAAAATTCAACCTCCTTTTATGAGAAAAACTCTCCAGAAAGTGGGCACAGATGGAACATACTTCAACATAATAAAGGCCATTTAAGACAAACCCATGGTTAACATCATAGTGGTGAAACTCTTTGAAAGCATTCCCTCTAAGGTTAGGAACCAGACAAGGAGGATATACGCTCTCACCACTTCTATTCAACATAGTTTTGGAAGTTCCAGCCACATCGGTCAGACAAAAGAAATGTATTCAAACTGGGAGAAAAGATGTAAAACCATCACTATATGCAGATGACATGATGCTATATATAGAAAACCCTAAAGACCACACAAAAACTACTAAAATTAATAAAATAATAAAGTAGTGGAATACAAATTAATGTACAGAAATCTGTTGCATTTCTTTACTTTGCACTAACAATGAGATATCAGAAAGAGAAAGTAAAAAACCAAAAATCCCTTTGCAAAAAATCATTAAAAAAAAAAAACACATAGGAATAAACCTGACTTAGGAGGTAAAAGATTTACCTGCTGACAGTAATGAGACAATTGAAGATGAATAAAAGAAACAGATACCACATGCTCTAGGGTTTTATTAATAACCAGTATGATTAAAATCATCACACTATCCAAAACAATCTAGAGATTTAATATGATTCCTATCAAATTACTCACAACATTTGTCACAGAATTAATACCAAGAATCTTAAAGTTTCTATGGAACCGTGAAAGACTCAGAATTGCCAAAGCAATCTTGAGGGAAAAGAATAAAGCAGGAAGCACAGCCTTCCTGGATTTCAGACAATAGTTGTTCGTTGCCAAGTCATGTCCAGCTCTTTGCAACCTCATACACTGCAGCATGCCAGGCCTCCCTGTTCTTCCTCATCTCCTGGAGTTTGCCCAAGACAATGATCCAAAGCTTCAATAATCAAAATGGTATGGTACTGGCACGAAAATAGACATGGATAACAGAGAGCCCAGAAACAACCCCACACACCTATGGTCAATTTTCAACAAAGGAGGCAAGACCATAATGGAGGAAAGACAGTGTTCTTCAGCAAGTGGTGTTGGGAAAGCTGGACAGCTGCATACAAATCAAGGAAGTCAGATCACTCCTCACACCTCCTTCATACCATATGCAAAAATAAACTCAAAACGACACGGTAAAAATCCTAGGAAGAATATCAGCAAAACATTCTCTGACAAAAACTGTACCAGTGTTTTCTTAGGTTAATCTCTCAAGACAATAGAAATAAAAGCAAAAATAAACAAGTGGGACCTAATTAAACTTAAAAGCTTTTGTACAGCAAAGGAAACTAAACAAAATGAAAAGACTACCTACAGAATGGAAGAAAATATTTGCAAACAATGTGACCAATGAGGGCTTAATTTAGAAAATACACAAACAGCTCGTCTAATAATAATAATAAAAAAAACCCAGTCAGAAAATGGGCAGAAGATCTAAACAGACATTTCTCCAAAGAAGAAATACAGATGGCCAAATTGGCATATGGAAAGATGCTCAACATGGCTAATTAGAGAAATGCAAATCAAAGTTACAGTGAGGTATCACCTCCCACTGGTCAGAATGGCCATGATTAAAAAAGTCTACAATGAATGTTGGAGGTGTGGAGAGAAGGGAGCCCTCCCACACTGCTGGTGGGAACATAAGTTGGTACAGCCACTGTGGAGAGGAGTGTTATTACTAGGATTGTATGTAAAATGTAACACAGGGCCCGGCACAAGTACAATTTCTCTCTATATCCATGTTTAAGCAATGCTGATCGAATACTACACACTCACATCAAGTCTCTGTGATAAGTGGGTCAAACTCTGTGCTGAAAAGTAGCAATATCTTGTTTCCTATGGTAGCTTCTGACCTGAGCCTAGACTTCAACCACAAAGGAAGCAGAAGTTGGCAAGCGGCAGCGGAGAGGTAGCACCACTTCCTGAGTCTGGGCCAGGCCCAGAGTACATGCTTTAAATGCACTATCTCATCAGAAAGCTATTTAAGCAAGCAAATAAGCCATTCACTTGCTAGAAGAAAGAAATGTAGAGGCAGAAGTTCACCTTCCAGTCATGAATGATTGTTAACCTGCTTTACCATCTTGCCTGGCTTCCTGGGTGGCTCAATGGTAAAGAATCTGCCTGCCAAGCAGGAGATGTCAGTTCGATCCTGGGATCAAGAAGATCCCCTGGAGAAGGAAATGTCAATCAACTCCAGGATTCTTGCCTAGAGAATCCCATGGACAGAGGAGCCTGGCGGGCTACAGTCCACGGGGTCACAAAGAGTCAGACACGACTGAGCGACTGAACAACCACCACCGCCATCTTGCCTGAGTCACTAAATTTCTTTGGGTATTTTCTCACTTGCAGGAAAGGAATTGGAATGACACTCATCGGATGCTCTAAGGACTTCTACTGGAGAGTTGCTCCAGCATGTGGTAACACTGGTTTTGGGGCAAGCCTTTAAAATTCACCTATCCATTAGGTTGTGGCGAAGATCTCAAACTGAGAGAATGTGATAGGTCTTTCGTGCACTTTTAAGCACAAAACAAATGGCAGCCAACACTAGGTAGCACTTACTACGTGCCAGATACTGCTATCAATGCTTTTGATCTATTAAGTCATTTAATATACATTAAAAAACCCATCCTATAGGCAGTGAAGCTAAGGTACAGAGATGTTAAATGAGTTGTCCGTAGTCACACAGCTAAACAGTAGTGAAACTGGCATTTGAAATTCCCATGATTACTTAGTTGGAATAGCCAATTAGTCAGAAATGATGATAATAACAATTGGTGTCCTCAGAAGTAGCTAACTGTCAGTTGATAGTGCAAGGTAACAGCCTGATTCAGCCAGGGTGGTGTAAATTTTATAATATGGACAGGGATACAATTAAGAACAGGCACCTCAAATGAAATCTTATCTAAAATACCCAAAAATAAGTACAAATAAAAAGCTTCTCTACAGTGAAGGAAACCAACAAAATGAAAAGGCAATCTACCAACCAGGAGAAAATACTGCAAATCATGTCTGATAAAGGGTTAATATTCACAATGTACAGTGAACTCACAAAATTAATACCAAAACACCAAGGAATCCAATAAAAAAAAATGGGTGAGGATCTGAAGAGACATTTTCCAAAGATGACATACAGATGGCCAACAGATACATGAAAGGTGTTTAACATCACTAATCAAGAGAAATAAAAACAACCAAACAAAAAAACCAGTGAGATATTACTGTCAATAATCTAGAGAGTTAAAAGCATAGAGAGGATCACGCCTTCCCTGGTGGTCCAGTGGTTAAGACTCCAAGCTCCTGATGCAGGGAACCTGGGTTTGATCCTTGGTCAGGGAACTAGATCCCACATGTCACAACTAAAGAGCCTGTGTGCTATGGCAAAGATCGAAGACCCCACATGCTTCAACTAAAATTGCTGCTGCTGCTAAGTCGCTTCAGTTGTGTCCGACTCTGTGTGACTCCATAGACAACAGCCAACTAGGCTCCTCTGTCCCTGGGATTCTCCAGGCAAAAATACTGGAGTGGGTTGCCTTTTCCAATGCATGCATGCATGCTAAGTCGCCTCAGTCGTGTCCGACTCTGTGCGACCCTATGGATGACACCCCACCAGGCTCCTCCATCCACAGGATTCTCCAGGGAAGAATACTGGAGTGGGATGCCATTTTCTTCTCCACAGCTAAGATTGGGCACAACCAAATAAATAGAGGAAGGACATTGCTGTGTATGTTACATGCAAAGACCAAGTCATTTTATGTGAATATAAAGGATTTGAGCATCTGTGACTTTTGGTAACCACAGGGTTTCTTTGAGCCAGTTGCCTGCAGATACCAAAGGACAACAGTATTGGGGAACCAATTAAAAGGAGCCTGATGCCAAGAAAAGAAAAAAAAAATCCATTTACTAGTAAGGTGCTCAGTTGGATTCTAGAGCATTTCCTTAGAGATGTTTGTATCTCATGCGAGAACAAACAGCAAGGTGAAACTGCTTCATGTTATTATTTTGAGGATTTTTAAACCTTTTCCGTTCCTGACAAAACAATCTATATGACATGTGACATTTTGGGATTTTCAAGAGAAAATTCAATTGTCCTTCTGTTTTACTGTTTTAATCTACACATTACTTTAATTCCGTCTTCCCTTCCTTATTAAAACATGTCAGCCATTATGACCCTGCCTTCACGATGTCCTATCTGTTCCTCTCAGTCATTCCATGGTCTTCAGAACTGGAAGTGTCGTGGAATCATCACCAACACACAGCACTCAGTGCTCACTGGCTGCGATCAGAGCCAGAGAGACCCGTGTCCCCACCAGCTGTGCAGGATCCCCTTCTCCAGACCCCTTCTGAGGCCGGGGGTTCTCCCTAAGCTCTTGTGGGTCACAGAAGGAACCCTGGGGTCCAGGGAAGGGCTGCTGCTAGCACAGCTGGCACGTGGAGAGGCTGGGCGCAGAGCTCCAGCCTCCTGATGCTCCATCCAGCCCGGCGTTCCAGCGCCACATTCGCGCTCTCACAAGGATACTATGAAGCGAGTCAGACACACGTGGCTAAGAGAACCCTGTGATGATATAGATCAGAAACGTGCCATGACTCTGAAGTCATTTTCCCATATAGCGTGTGTCGGTGCTCTGGCAACTGGGGAGGGTCATCATAAACATGATGCTTTTATTTCCTCTCACCCAGCTGGCTTTTATTCCAGGAAACCGGGGGTCTCTGTGTGTTTTTATTCTTCAAAATTGTCAATGGCTCCCCTCACTCCCGTTTAAAATTTCCTAATGTTTACTCTTAGAGAAAGGATTGATTTGCTCTAATTAGAAAAGAAAGGAGGAGAAGAAATAAAGGCTCTGTAACCAAGGGGCTTGCATGATGGTGATTTGTGAGAGGCAGAGGTCATTTGTAAGATGTACTTGCTTTATTTTCTGGTTTGCTGACTCTGGTTCAAGCCCAGTGCCTCCTTGCCAGGCCACTAAGCACATGTATACGTGGACACAGGAAGGCATAAATAAAATTTATCACCAGGGATGGCTGGCTCCGTGTCCCATTATCAGTCAGCCAAGGGAGGCCAGTGGAGAAGGGGTTTTCTTTTGGGGGGCGCTGAAGAGACACCCACATAGGCTTTGTCAAGGCTGGAGAGTCAAGAGAAGCCAAACGCAAAACCAGACTTCTTTTTGTAGAGTGAACTGACTGTTAGCCTTTCCTGCACGTTGAGACCTTACTCATCCTTCACATCTCTGGGCAGGGCAGGGTGCCGCCACACAGACGCCTCGCAGCGAATATCCCAGAGAGACATGCAGAGTGTGGGTGGGAGGCAGGCAGGACACAGAGGAGGAAATGGGAGGGAAAAAGGGAACGAAGTGAGGACCTGGGGGAAAGAGAAGCAAAGAGCGGGAAGGCAGAGGATCAGGGAGGAGGGCGAGGAGGGGCCAGCTAGAGCACAGGAAAGCAGGAAGAAGGGAAACAGAAGGAAAGAACCAGAAGGAGAAGAGGAAAGACTGGAGGAAATGGAGAGAGGAAGGAGGGGAGCGAGACGGTGAGGACAGCGCAAGCGCCCCAGGAGCCCGGACAACGCGCACGGACTCGAGGGCGACCCTGGTGGCCGGGGTCCGCACGCACTTTGCCCTTCTCCAACCCCGGCTGCGCTCAGGTCTGCCCGCCGTACCGGGCACCTCATTAGTTCACCTCTGACTCGCAAGTTCCTTCATAAATACACCATCTCCTCATTTAGACTACAAGCTTTTGGAGAGCAGCGTCCTTTCTTAGATCTCTTTTGTGCCCTGGCCACTCCTTGTTCTGCCTCATCTGTAGAAAAAAAGCAGTGACTTAACCAAGCAGTCACTGGGTCCCTGGCATCCTCATCAGTTATCTCTTGGTGTGAACAAGCCACTTCCTTTCTGCTTTTCACGCGGCCAGATGGAAGTCTCCTTACCTCCAACGCTTCCTATGCCACGTGCTTTCCAGAGGCACTGTGACGTCTGGAAAACACATTCACAACAGCCTGACCAACAGAACACTCATTCACTCATTCACATACTGTGACAGGCGGCTACTCAGGAGAACACCAGAATATACGTAATATTAAAGATTATTCAGGTAGGGGGACTTCCCCGGTGGAAGACTTCACCTTCCAGTGCAGGGGGTGGTGGGTTCGATCCCTGGTTGGGGAGTTAAGATCCCATGTGAAAGGGTCAGTTGCTCAGTCGTGTCTGACTCTTTGTGACCCCACGGACTATAGTCCACCAGGCTCCTCTGTCCATAGGATTCCCCAGGCAAGAATACTGGAGTGGGTTGCCATGCCCTCCTCCAGAGGCTCTTACCTACCCAGGGATTGAACCCAGGTCTTCTGTACTGCAAGAGGACTCTACATCTGAGCCACCTGAGATACCACATGCTTTGCAGCCAAAAAACACCAAACAGAAGCAGTATTGCAACAATTTTCAATAAAGACTTTAAAAATGTTCCACATTGAAAAAAAAAAAAAGGAAAGGTGGGCAATCTCACAAGCACTATTTGGAACATTTTCTCCAACCTTATTGCCTAGCTGTCATCTGGGGAAGAATGCTCTCCAATTAAAATCTATTTGCACCTCCTTGGAACTGACAAGACATTTTGTCTATTTCACATGAATGCTTCTAGTACACAGATGCAAATGGTTTGCCCCTCTGGTGGGAAACGAACATGGCATGAGCACCCAAGTCTGTTACCAAACACAATGTCATGTCCCAAATGGCAGCTCTTTCTAAAAAAAAAAAAAAAAAAAAAAACAACTAGCCTCTCTGGCCCCATTATATGGAGTCTGGTTTCACAATCAAATCTTTCACTTTGTGAGTTTTAGGAAGAGGCTGCTGGTATGTAGGTGAGGAGCCAGACACACTTGGAGAACTGGGTCTGAATCTCTTAGTATATTATATAAATTAGGGGATGATCAGAGGTCTCCCCACTCTTAAGTGTTAAACAAAATATTCATCTGCTGATGCATAGGTGTGACTTCTGCAAGGCTTAGGATGAGCCAGTGAGTTCAAAAGGCTCTGGGCTGATGTGAGACATTCTAGGTATTGATCAGAAAGCATTTTCAAGATAGTGTTGCCTGTTTGGAAGAGCTTACTTGCCTGTGCCCGGGGCATGAGTTTTGACTCAGTAAAGCTTCAGGAAGCCATCTCCCCACAACCACCTTGGTCCTATCTTCCTCTAAATGCATCTTTCTGACTTGGTCATGTTTGTGATACAAGAGAGCTGAGCAAATGAGAGTGAGTGATTTAGAAGAGGCAGAAAAGAAAAAAAAATGCAGATATCATTATCAAGAGCAGAAACAGTATTTAACTGGAAAATGAACTATTTGGGGATACACAGTTTTAGGGACCCATGTGGAATGTACATGCCCATCCTAACTTAATTCCTGCCTTTCCTTCCATTTCTGACCATTCATATCCTCATCTCTGGCCTTCAGGGAACTCCTAAGAAAAATAGCTCTGCTACAGCCTGGACGGAGCCGTTTTCCTTGTTCTGGTCAGCATGTGTGTGCTGAGTCGCTCGGTCGTGTCCGACTCTTTGTGACCCCACGGATTGTAGCCTGCCAAGCTCCTCTGTCCATGGGATTCTCCAGGCGAGAATAATGAGTTCCCATTTCCTTCTCCAGGGATCTTCCTGATCCAGGGATCTAACCCAGATATCTTGCATTATTGCAGGGGCCTTCTTTACCATCTGAGCCACCAGGAAAGCCCATCAAAACAAGGCAAGGCAGAATTGAAATGTTATCTTAACAACAGCAGTGGTGATGGTGACTCTGATCTCAAGGAATCCATACTGTGCTAAGTGGAATTTCTACAAAGCCCTCTCAGGACTTCCCTGGTGGTCCAGTGGTTAAAAACATCTGCCTTGTCATGCAGGGGACTCGGGTTCAATCCCTGGTTAGGGAAGTAAGATCCTACATGCCACAGAGCAACCAAGCCCATGTGCTGCAACTTCTGAGCCCAAATGCCACAACTAGAGAGTCCATGCGCCACCAGCAAGAGATTCCGCAGAATGCAGCGAAGATCCTGTGTGCTGCAGCTAAGACACAGCACAGCCAGATAAACAACCAAACAAATATATAGTAAAAAGCAGGAGTCCTTTCACCAGAGTCAGCAAACATCGCTGAAGAAGCCACTCTGAATTCCCCATCTTAATGCAACATTCACCAAAACTCTGGGAAGACTGTGACACTCCATTTGTCCTGATTAACTAGAGCGGGTGCCAGGAATTAACCAGGATTAATTAACAGGATTAACCAGGCCGCTGTGCAGAAGGTCAGTGGCAGGGCTGTGGTCCTGCAAGGCCGTGAGCCTCCTGGTAGTAGATGTGATGATGGGGCCCTGGAGGATACCTAAAAGGACAAACTGCTCGTCTTCGTTTTACTTTCTGCTGAGATCTCTGAGGCTGTGGAATTCCAATCTAGAGCTGGATCTACTCTCTGGATTAAAAAATCTTAAACATCCTCTTTGCCTCACTGGGTTAGAATGAATATTTGGTCCAGTCCCTGGCACCCAGGAGTTTTAGAACACTTAAAAAAAAAATCTATATATGCATATTTAAATTTTATATATAAATATAAATGTTTTATATTCATGTATAAATATTTTGTTTTATATTTATGTATAAATATTATGTTTTATATTTATGTATAAATTTAGTTTAATATTTATGTATAAATATATACTTTAATATTTATACATGTATGTTTATATATATATTTTATATTTATATAAACACATGTTTATATATATATATAATTATTTATATATGTAATGTTTATATGTGTGTGTGTGTGTATATATATATGCTTTTTACCTCAGGCATGAGGAAAGAATTTTGACACTTCCACTGAGCATCTGAGCCAGGAGATGGAGGGCTGTCTGGAGGAGATGCCGAGCATTTTCTCTGTGAGGGTAACGCTGTCTTCATTATCTTCTAAAATGAAAGTACTGAGTCTGAGAGGAAATGGAATTCCCCTTGACTGAATCCCTTCTGGAAAAGTCCGTCCCAGGCGGACGTCCCTCCCACGGAGGGAGACCACACAGACCCCAGCTGAACAAGGGGGTGGTGCAGCCCGCCTCGAGGGTGAGAGCGGAACTAGAACTCGCGAGCCGCTGGCGTCGCACGGCACCGACACCCGGACGTCCGCGAGCTCACCGACGCTCACCGACGTGCACCGACGCGCACCGACGCGCACCGACGCTCACCTACGCTCACGGCGCGCACAGCGACCTGCGCCGACGCGGCGAGGGGACTAGCGCCATGATTACACGGGAAGGAGTGGGCTCCTCGTGAATCGATCGCTACTTTCTCAAAAGGCTTCCCGCCTGGGGTTTCTATCAAGGGAAGGGGAGAAATGTCAACAGGCCGCGGGAAGGAGAATAGCAACAATAGGAATCGTTTCTTGAGGGCTCATTCTACGCCAAGAACACTGGTGTGGGCGGTATTTCATTTACTCCTCCAGACAAAGGTAGTGGTGATATTAGGAAGGATGACACTGGAGAAGAAGGCACAGCCAAGAAGCCCTTCAAAGGCTGCGTTCAACAAAGGAACACTGTATTGCTCCTCCTCTTTTCTAAATTCACAAGCGTGTTTTCTGTACCTCAAGTCCAACCCCATCCAAGTGAGGGGAGACCACAGGGAGGGCAGTGCCATGATTCTGAATGTCAAGACTCTTAGGACCACTGGGCTTCCCTGTTGGCTCAGTGGTAAAGAATCCACCTGCCAGCGCAGATAGGAGTTTGGGCTCTGGACCCGGGAGATCCCAAATGCTGCAGAGCAACTAAGCCCGTGTGCCCTAACTACTGAGCCTGTGCTCTAGAGCCTGGGAACCGCAGCTACTGTAGCCCATGCACCAGAGAGACCATGCTCTGCAGTCAGAGAAGCCCTGGCAGTGAGAAGACTCAACACGGCAGCAGAGGGTGGCCCCCACTTGCCACCAGCTAGAGAAAGCGCACGTAGCAATGAAGACACAGTCTTTTTTTTTTTTTAAAGTTACAAAAAGACCCTTACAATCCCTTCCTTCCACAGGGACTGTCCACCCTGTCCCCAGCTGTGGGAGGCTCAAGAAGGATCTCTACCACTGCAAACTACTTTTTGTTCCAGCTGATTTCTCTCGAAGGTGAAGTGTAAGGCCAAAGAGAAAGGTTGAGCGTTTGTGGGATTGTGCGCTGGTTAGATCATCTGCATCAAGACAAGATGACAATGCAGCCCTACAGTCGATTCTGACCACCAAAGAGTCAGGATGAGTGACGTGTACTGAGGTCAGAGAGCTGTAGGCTGTGGGCCCGGTCCTGTACATCCCATGAACCTTGCTGCCCTCAATGTAAGACCTGCTTATTTCCATTGGCCTTCCCAGCAGGACACTTAGCTAGCTGCCCAGTGACAGGCCCAGCGTCTTTGTCCCTTCCAGGGCTGCCTGAGGCAGTCCTGGTTAATGCCATTGCTTTATTGGGACAGTGATTGATCACTGCAAAATAACTCTAAAATCACTGCAGATGGTGGCTGCAGCCATGAAATTAAAGTTCTGGAGGGGGATCATATGTAAACCCATGGTGGTTTCATGTCATTGTATGGCAAAACCAACACAATAAAGTAAAGAAAATTAAAAAAAAAAAGACTTTTACTCCTTGGAAGAAAAGCTATAACCAACCTAGACAGCATATTAAAAAGCAGAAACATTACTTTGCAAACAAATGTCCATCTAGTCAAAGCTATGGCTTTTCCAGTAGTTATGTATGGGTGTGAGAGTTGGACTATAAAGAAAGCTGAATGAAGAATTGATGCCTTTGAACTGTGGTGTTGGAGAAGACTCTTGAGAGTCCCTTGGACTGCCCGGAGATCCAACCAGTCCATCCTAAAGGAAATCAGTCCTGAATGTTCATTGGAAGGACTGATGTTGAAGCTGAAACTCCAATACTTTGGCCACCTGATGGGAGGAACAGACTCACTGGAAAAGACCTGATGCTGGGAAAGATTGAAGGCAGGAGGAGAAGGGGATGACAGAGGATGAGATGGTTGGATGGCATCACTAACTCAATGCACATGAGTTTGAGTAAACTCTGGGAGTTGGTGCTGCAGTCCATGGGATTTCAAAGAGTCAGACATGACTGAGTGACTGAACTGAACTTATTTCAACAGAGGCCCGTCTCACAGTTCACCTGAATTTCATACATACAGTGAGCTTTTTGTCCCTTCTTTTTTGGCCCACAAACACTTCCATGGGCTAGGATTGCAGCTGATTAGCAGAGGAGGAAAACTAGCCTCTGAGAAGAAAGGAGTGACATCATGACCTGGGTGTGCCTCTTAAGGCGCATAGCTGAGAACAACTTTTGTAGTCATTTTTTTTCAGTTTGGGGAGTAATGCTAAATACCACCACTGACACAATTTTCTTGAGAGGTGTATCAGATCTTTATGTGATTTGAGGTGATTTTCCTCTATTGTGTCGAGCCCTTAGCATAGAGTTCTGGGAGGACATGGCCAAAGGATAATGCCCCATTAGCCGCCCTGACCTTGTATCTCCCTTGTTGTGGCGACTTTCAAACCAAACTGCACTTTCAAATCCCTCATATGTTGCTCAAAGTCATTTGATGTCTGCTGAAAGTCAGTGTCATTTTCGATAACTGCTTTTCTTTCTACAGGGACAAAAGCAAGAAAAAAGACATTTTCTGCTAAAAACTGAGTTCCTGTGAAGAAGTACAGACAGACCTCTATCCGCTATTATATCCCTAACACACATCACACAAGTTCAACCTGCAGCCAGCAACCAACGTCCTGAAACTCCAATACTTTGGCCACCTGATGCAAAGAACCGACTCGTTTGAAAAGAGCCTGGCATTTTCGCAATGCCATTTGAGACAAAGGACTTACCTTTGAGTCCAGCTGCTGCATGTACGACCAGAGATATTCTATATTGGCTCCAAAAGGATGGACGTGAAGAAACGTGGATATGATGCCTGAAATGAAGAAGGCAAATGGATATTATTGAGAGGCAAGTAAAAATCTCAGGCGAATACTGTCATCTGACCCCAGTCACAGTTTTGTCAGAGCCGAGTCGTGGTCTTGCCACTGGTATCAGTGCTCGGCAAGCATTCAGTAATAGCCCATTTTGAAGACAGTAATAGTAATGTGGCCAACAGAACACTGTCTCCTGGAATGATAGCAGTTAGAAAATTGAGACTGAGAAAATACACAGATGAATAAAGGTATTTCCAAACAGAGGTTTCTGGCAGCATTTCAACTACCAATTTTATGCTTGATTTACCTATATAAAATTGTAGTTATTGGAAGGATCAAGCGATCCCCTTCCTCCCCTTTCTTCCTCTCGGTGGACTTCCCAATATGGAAATGGCTCCTGTGGCTGTGTCAGAGAGCACGCTGCCTCCAGTTCCCCTGGTAATTACCCCTGCTAGTTACAGGAAATATTTAGTCCCTCTTTTCCCTCAGTGCCACTGAAGGAAGCACAAATCCTCTGCTATTTCCCCCTGGCTGTTGCTGTTGTTTCAAGGGAGCCAGCCCTCTCTCCCCTCTCTGCTGTAATTTACAAGATCATTTTAAAAGGCCTGGGAATGGATGGTTTGGCTGGAGTCTGATTATAAATCAGAGGGCTTTTTCCATCGTGAAATTCAACTGTCAACATTGTACTGACAAATGAAAAGCTGAATGTTGGTGTTAGGGCTGAAGGAAAAGCATCACCCTCCTACCCTCCCTGCTCCCACATCCAAAATCAAAACAGTGAAAACTAGAACATTGATTCCACAGGCTGTACACTCCTGTTTGTTAAGAAAACATGTTCAAACTGACGTTTTTGGCTTCTCTTTGAAACAGGCTTTGAGATGAATCACATTTGAGGATGAGCCCCCTGATGTTCTGTCTATTGTGATGCTTTCGGCCTTGAAAGCCAGAGGTCAAAGGGAAAACCCACACTGGTATGCAACACTGCACTGGGTCATCCTTATCAACTGCAGGGTGTCCTGGGACTGCCCTGGGATAGGATCTCATGGCCCCCTGAACTCCCATGAGATACTTGGAATGCCCTGGATGAGTGTCAGTTTTTAAAGAAAAAATTCCCAGTTTATCCTTAGGCTGAGAACAGAGAACTAAGAGGTCTGCACAAGTACTCTTAGGACCTGTCCTCAGAACTCTTCAGTGTGTTTTCTTATGAAATGAGGAACATTGAAACACTTTTCCATAAAGCTAAAATCTCAGTTTTCAGAGATTGACCTTTTCCCTGAAATACAAAGAGCTACTGTTTTATTCTGATATTATGTTCTTTTTTCTTCTTAAAATGTCCTTCTCTGAAATAATGGTGATGATAAGTTAGGGATGGAGTAAACGGACAAACTAGGTGATTAAATAGTTAATCCCACTAGGGGATTGTAGGCAAAGGAAAAAGTATGGGAGACCTCTATAAATTAATGACCTCTAGGACGTCTATGGTCTCTACACACCTAAAAAATAATTTATGGAAAGATGTCATTTCAAAGTGAAAGACCGTCATTGTACTGAGACTGAAATATTTTTCCATACTGCCATGACAGTACCTCCTTGATCATAAGGGACAAGAAAACATCCCCCCTCCACCAACATAGAGGAGGAACTGATGATGGAAACGTAATGTCTACTCAAGAATGAAGAAGAAGGTAGTCCTTTCCCGTTCCTTACTTTTCCTTTGATTACAAAACTGTAGCCGTCTTAAATTCTTGGGGCATCGCAACCTCTTGCCCACCTGCTTGTAAACCTTGCATGGGAAGTATTCTAATGAATCACTTCTTATCCATCACTTTGCCCCTTGCTGAATTCTTTCTGTGCTGAGACATAAAGGACTAGAGCTCCTCGGAGCCCTCTGAAACACCACGGAGCGGTTTCAGATAGCAGGTAGCAATGGTAGTTTTAATCTAAGTGGCAAACAGCCATTTTTAAAAAACTTTATTTTGTATTGTGATTCAGCTGATTAAAAATGTTGTGATAGTTTCAGGTGAGCAGCAAAGGGATTCAGCCATCTATATATATGTATGTATCCATTCTCCCCCTAACTCCCCTCCCATCCAGGCTGCCATATAATACTGAGCAGAGTTCCATGTGCTCTACAGCGGTCCTTGCTGATTTTCCATTTTACATATAGCAGTGTGTACAGGCAACCATATAAGTTCATTTCCTAAATATGTGAATCCATTTCTGTGTTGTAAGTTCATTTGTATCATTTCTTTTCAGATGCCACATATAAGGGATGTCATACGATATTTCTCCGTCTGACTTCCCTTAGTGTGACAATCTTTAGGTCCACCCATGTTGCTGCAGATGGCACCATTCTTTTTAATGGCAAGCAGCCATTTTTAATATACTTAAGTGAAATTGTTTTGTCCCTCTCCTACCGCTTCATTTGCTAATTTGTGTTTGAACTATTTCCCTGTGCCTGAAACTCTCAAATCTGGTGAGGTGGCACTGTAAGTAATTCTGTTACCAGTAAGAGTTAAGGTATAAAAGCTTGTGAATGATTTACTTAGAAAGTGAATTTGAAGTCTTTAAAAAAATAATAATACTTTCATTTGCATTCCTTAGGCAGGAGAGAAGGGGCAGAATTCTCATGGGGAATTGTTTCTATTTCAGGATGGTGAGTAGGGCTTCTCCACTGTCCCAGGCTGAGGACGAGTGGTTCCGTGTCCGCTGCTTTCCACAGAGAGCCTCTGACAAATGGCAGGCAGACCCCTGCCCCCTGTAAGGGGGAAAGGCAGAGGACAGGGAAGGAGGGGCAGTCAGTGCTGGCTTTGTGGGAAGGCGAGGGTGTTCCTAGTGAGAAGCTCTTTGCTTCTCCTCTCGAATGGGACACTCCCAGGGAGGAAGGAAGCACCTCAAGACAGCAGCCTGGAGAGACTGGAGGGGTCCTGCAAGAGGGGCACAGGCATTCCTTTCCACTTAGACAGCAGACCGACTGATCCGGCTTTGCTGTGAGCCACGCTCAGGGAGACAGTGGGGCTGAGACAGGGAGCCGTGTGGTGCTGCAGTCTTTGCGTGAGCTTCCCATGGGACACGGGGCATCTCAGAAGGTGGATGGGCTTGAGCACTCTTACAGGTACCCCAGGGGCTCCAGCAAATAGAGAAAGCAACATTTTTCATGTTACTATCCCTACAGGACAAAGAATCATCAACATCTCCTGAGTAACCCAGCTTCTCCTGTGAATACTCTTGGGAGTGTGCCATGAAGTTAAATGCCCCCAACAGGATGGAGAGTATGGTTTAGAAGAGAGTGGGGTGGGGCCAAGGGGGAGTGACTGACAAGTCTTGGCCTAAAGAGGTGAAGTTATGAAGGAGGAAATTTAGGGATACCGGAGGTGGGAGGACCTGAGAGGCTGCTTTTCTTGCCTCTGTGATGCTGGCACCCCACACTGCTTACGGTCCCTCACCCCTAATCTTGGGTCTCTATCCCAAGAAACTTTGCCCTTAGACAGAATTTGTGTGTTCGGGTTCAGCAGCAGGAATACAGTATACAGTTATAATAAATGTATGTTGAGGGGCTTTCCTGGTGGTGCAGTGGCTGAGGCTGCGAACTCCCAATGCAGGGGGCCCGGGTTCCATCCCTGCTCAGGGAACTAGATCCAGCGCGCCATCACAAAGATCGAAGATCTCGCATGCTACAACTAAAAGACCTGGGCGGCCAAAGAAATAAGTTAAAAAGAAACGCTGCTGTTCAGTGGCTAAGTCGTGTCCGGCTCTTTGTGACCCTGTGGACTGCAGCACGCCAGGCTTCCCTGTCCTCCACTGTTTCCTGGAGCTTGCTCAGACTCACGTCCATTGAGTTGATGATGCCATCCAGCCACCTCATCCTCTGTTGCCCCCTTCTCCTCTTGCCCTCTATCTGTCCCAGCATCAAATGTACATTGAATGAATTTATCCTCTAGAACTGTGAATAGCTAGTATACTTCTTTAACATTTCTACTGTTCTGTTATTGATAAACGAGGAGAAATAAGAACCTTAAAAACTGGTACCAGTACTCACTAATGATATACTTTCTCAAAACCAGGTAACTTTAAAGTACTATTCATCAGTGATTCCTGCCCTTTACTTATGCTCTTACAGATTCAAGAGAGTAACCTGGATATTTTGGGTGCAGAAACTTCTTACTGAAACTATTTTGCTCTTTATAAAGCTAAGGGGAAAATGCTCATGTGATTTCTAGATATCTCTCTAAAGTCAGATTAGAAACCCTAATCCAGATACGAATCTTTTCCCCTAGGAGAGTATTTAGAACCATCTTAGTAGTAGCTGACATTAACAAGCCATTAGTAGTGTAAGCAGTTGTTACTAGATACCTGTGGGGCCAAAGCAGGAAGTTAAAAAAAGGTTCTCCAAGCTTTTCCTATGGATGGCAACCAAGTTACTCAGTATTGCTAGAGATGCAGTAGAAATGGGAAACATGAGTCATCATCTCTGGCAAATACTGTACCCCTCCCCCTCCCTCCTCTCTCCCCCCCTGCCCATCCCAGCAGCAGCATCAGAAGCATCAGTCATGCCATCTGAGAAAATGTAGTTTCCAGGCCCTGGTTCTGGATCAGTTCATTTTAGGGAAGCTTTCTAAATAATCAAATAAAGCTTCTTGCCAAATTGCTTTAGTCATGTCTGACTCTTTGTGACTCTATGGAATGTAGCCCACCAGGCTCCTCTGTCCACGGGGATTCTCCAGGCAAGAATACTTGAGTGGATTGTCATGGGGATCTTCCCCACCAAGGATAGAACCCATGTCTCTTATGTCTTCTTCATTGGCAGGTGGGTTCTTTACCGCTACCATCACCTGGGAAGCCCTCCTTTAAAGGAACTGGGAGATTTCCTGAGACTGGAAAACAAATGTTAGGTATAACTCAAAATCTAATCTATAAACCCAGAAATGGAAACTATTTATGGTTCCCTGGAAGACCACGAAGACCATAAGGACTTGGTAAAAGGAACACGAGGAACACAAGGGTGGGGAACTCAGTCATTACTGGACTGATGGATCTGCAAAGGGATGGGTTCAACAGCTGGTCTTGGTTCGATCCACGGAGAAGCAAGGTCTCCACGTTTAAGACTGGGTTTCTCAACAGTGGAAAATACAGCTATAAGTAGCTTATTTAAGAAAATAAGGAACAAAGGGGGCTGTCAGTACTCCTGGATTCTCAGCACAGCTCAGGGCCTAGTTTATAAAGGAACACAAGCCAGCTGTATACACCTTGTGGCAAATCCCTCCCTAGGAAGACCCATTCAAGCAGGTACATCAAGGTGTTTTCAGCTTTTCCCATTGAAGTCATCTAGCCCATTCTTGATTTCAGACCTCACTAACACCAAGGGGGCAGCATATCAATTAGATTTGTATGGATTCATTTCCTTAGCAGCATTTGGGTACCACGTCCTAGGGAGTGTCACACTGCACAGACAGACGAGGTTCCTGCTCTTGGAGAACTAATTTTCTAGGTAAGCAACACAGATGATAAACACAAAGATTAAAAATAAAAGAGGACTTCCTTGGTGGTCCAGTGCTTGGGAATCTGCCTGCCAGTGCAGAGGACATAAGCTCAATCCCTGGTCCAGAAAGATTCCACGTGCCTCGGAGCAGCTAAGCCCATGAGCCACGACTACTGAAGCCCCTGCACGCTAGAGCCCATGCTCTGCAACAAGAGAAGCCAGCACAGTGAGGAGCCTGCCCACCGAGACTGGAGAGCAGCTCTGCTTGCTGTCACTGGTCCCCGTGCAGCAACAAAGACCCAGCACAGCCAAAAAGAAAATGAGAACCTTCAGATGGTGAACCCAGTGCAGAAAACCAAACAAGTAATAGGAGAGAACTGGGAGTGGCCCCGAGCTTGGTGGAGGGCTGCTTTACCGAGGAGGTCAGTGAAGGTGAACTCCCCTGAGGGTCAGAGGAGGAGGAGTCAGCCACAGTGAGCCTGGGGAAGATGACTCAGGGAGCGCAGTGGCGGTGCAAAGGGCCCGAGGTGGAAACGAGGTGGCAGGAGCAAGCGTGGCTGGGGAGCCACACAGCATGCATTCAGAGGGAGGTGGGGGTGCCAGATCTCACAGGGCCCCAGCTTAAGGAGGCTGGATTGAGCTCTAAATATAGCAGGAAATTAATGGAAGGTTCTAAGCAGGGGCATGATGTGAACTGAATCATGTTTTAAAATTTTCATTCAAGGAGCTGTACAGCAAACAGAGAAAAAGGAAACTGGCAGGCCAATTAGAAGCGTTTGCAACAACCACTGGATCACTGAAGAAATCACAGAAGAAATTTAAAAAGATACGTGGAGACAAATGAAAATGAAAAGATGATGCTCCAAAACCAATGGGATGCAGCAAAAACAGTTCTAAGAGGGAATTTTATAGTGATACAAGCTTACTTCAGGAAACAAAAAAATCTCAAATAACCTAAACTTACATCTAAAGCAACTAGAGCAAGAGTAATAAACAAAATCCAAAGCTAGTAGAAGGAAAGAAATCATAAAGATCAGAGCAGAAATAAATGAAATAGAAACAACATTTATTTGTGGTTTTAAATAAAACCAATATTTATTTAGAAATAAATAAAAACAACAACAACAGAAAAGATCAATGAAACTAAAAACTGGCTCTTTGAAAAGATAAAGAAAACTGATAAACCATGAGCCAGACTCACCAAGAAAAAAAGAGGGTGCAAGTCAATAAAATATGAGAAAGGAAAAGTTACAGCCTTCACCACATAAATACAAAGGATCATAAGAGACTACTATGAGCAGCTATATATACCAATAAAATGGAAAACCTAGAAGAAATGGACAAATTCTTAGAACTAAAAGTACAATCTCCCAAGACTGAACCAGGGAGAAATAGAAAATGTTAACAGATCAATTACCAGTACTGTGAGTCAGAATTAAACTCCCAGCAAACAAAAGTCCAGGCCAGACGGCTTCACAGCTGAACTCTACCATTTAGAGGAGAGTTAACAGTTGCCTTCTGAAACTATTAAACAAACAAAAAAATTGCAGAGGACCTAACACTTTCAAACTCATTCTATGAAGTCACAATCAGTCTGATACCAAAATCAGATAATAAGATAAGAAAACTACAGGCCAATATCACTCATGAACATAGATAGAAAAATTCTCAACAAAATACTAGCAAACCAACTCTAACAATACATTAAAAATATCATACACCATGATCAAGTGGGATTAATTCCAGGGATTCAAGGAGATTTCAGTATCTGAAAATCAATCAATGTGATATACCACATTAACAAAGACTACAAACCATAAGATCATCTCGATAGATGCAGGAAAAAGATTTTGATAAAATTCAACATCCATTCATGATAAAAACTCTAGAAAGTGGGCACAGAAGGAACATACCTCAACGTAATATACAGATTTCTTTTTCTCTTATGGAATCCTGTTTTTAAAAACTGTATTGATACTGGCACCAAAACAAACATATAGATCAATGGGACAGAATGGAAAGCCCAGAAAGAAACCCACACACTCATGGCCAACTAATCTGCAACAAAAGAGACAAGAATATACAATGGAATAAAGAGAATCTCTTTAACAAGTGACACTGGCAAAACTGGAACACCTATGTGTCAAAGGATGAAATTAGAACATTCTCCAGCATCATACACAAAAAATAAACTCAAGATGGATTAAAGACTACATGTAAGACTAGGTATGATAAAACTAGAGGAAAACACAGGCAGGACACTTTTTGACATAAATTGCTGCAATGTTCTTTTAGATCTGTCTCCAGAAGGCTGAGCTCTGCAGGAGAACAGCTGCCCTTAGACACAGTCAGGGCTTGCTGGAGATCAGTAGAGGCCTAACCAGGAGTCTGGGGAGTCAACAGGGAAGGGCTGTGTGAAATCTGGGTCTCCCCCTAAGCCAGTGGGGATGGTTGCCTGTGCGTGGCTGCACAATGACAAAGCATTTATGAGAAGTGGAGAGAGGCAAGACTGGGAGTGGGTGGCACAAGACTGATCAAACACTTGTGTGGTTTGGTCGAATGTTTCTCAGTGCCCTGGGATTTTAAAAACCTTTAACTGTCCAAAAAGTAGGCTTTCCCACTTATTTGTTGATTATGACACCGGATCTTGTACAGCATTTTAAAAATGCATCTTTCTGCCTTAATTTTAAAATTAATTTTTACTGGAATATAGTTGCTTTACAATGTTGTGTTTCTGCTGTAACAAAATGATTCAGCTCCAGGTATACATACATCCCCTCCTTTTTGGACTTCCTTTCCATTCAGCTCACCAAAGTGCATTAAGTAGAATTTCTTATGCTGTACAATATTATTGCAGGTGTGGCTCCGACAGTCAAGAATCTGACTGCAATGCAGGAGACCCGGGTTTGACCCCTGGGGTTGGGAAGCTCCCCTGGAGAAGGGAATGGCAGCCCACTCCAGTATTCTTGCCTGAAGAATTCCAATGACAGAGCAGCCTGGTGGGCTACAGTCCAAACAGTCACAAAGAGCTGGACACGACTGAGCAACTAACACTTTTCACACTGTACAATAGATTCTCATTAGTTATCTGTTGTACATATAGCATCGATAGTATACATGTCTCTCTGTTTTATTTTTAACTAAACTGCTGAGACTGCAGTTGGGCCTTCAGTGAGTTGTCCTTGTATCTGAAATGGCCTTGGAGACGCCCCACTATCCAGAGGCACTCTCCATCCTGTGGGATGCCCTCTACTGTCCTTTCATCCCCAAAGGCACCTGCAGCAGAAGCGGCCCCTTCGCTGTGTTTCCGACTTGACTGTCGTCGTCACTACTGACTGCTTGCTTTCTCGTTAGTCTATAAAGTTCACGAGGGGAGAGAGATCCTATCAGCACCATCTGCTAACACGCGTCTTGGCGCACGGTAGGCCGCTAGTTGCTGAAACAGACCCAGAGGTGTCTGCTTCAGTATCCCCTCGGATGTTAATCTCACAATAAACTGAACCTCTGTGCATGAGGACAAAGACTCTGCCTATTAAACAGGCTGCTCAGATGATTCTTTTCCACAGTAAAAAGTGTTAGTCGCTCAGTTGTGTCTGACTCTTTGTGATCCCATGGACTGTAGCCCATTAGACTCCTCTGTCCATGGAGTTTTTCAGGCAAGAATCCTGGAGTGGGTTGCCATTCCCTTCTCCAGGGGATCTTCCCAACCTAGGGAACAAACCCAGATCTCCCTCATTGCAGGAAGATTCTTTACCGTCTGAGCCACCAGGGAAGCCCTTTTCCACAATGAAGCCTGGTAATTTTTATGTAGGCTCTTGACAAAAGTTTGTTGGCTTATTGATATGGACATTTGTGTCATGGAAACAAGACTTAGGTCAGTGACTTATTCTTTATGGTCAGTAGCTTTTAGACAAGAACACACTCCTTAAATTACTTTTCTCAGGTGCAGCCTAAATAAAGTTTTAATTCTTTTCACCGAAAACACCAAAAAGTTGCCACTCAACCTTCTCTAAGTGTTTTTATCTATAGTTCCTTCATCTGCTTTCTAATACCCATGTGTTAGCGGGATCATTCCAATTCGGATGCAGACTGGCTGTGAGCAGGTGGGTTAAATAGTGAGAGCCATGGACTTTCTGGTCATGGTAGAAGGGGTGGGGCTTGATGTGAACAGTCATCTTGGTAACATATAACGTGTGTCGTGACCCACAGAGGGGCCACAGTGATATGCAAAGAAGCCTGCCTGATCATTAAGGATGTGAGGATGGTTCTCAGGAGTATGGGGAAGTTTTGAACAGCAACTTCACAAACAGAGTTGTTGAGGAGGTTTGGGCTGTATTTGGAAGGGATTTACAATGATGACTAGCACTGACAGGGTGCTGATCAAGGCTGCTCGGAATGGAAATCTACTGAGTTAGAATTAATTAAAAAGCAAGAGAAGATGGAGTGATGCAGAGTTAGACTGTCAACATCTCCTCAGAGCCATTCGCTTATCAATAAAAAATGTTGATCCATTCTCCCTCCTAGCAATAGCCAGGGGTTTCCAGCTTAACATCGCTCCAAAGCTTTGGTTCTAAACCAAAAGTATTGACTCATTCTCTCCCACATGAATTCAACACATGCCAAATCCAACATGCAGGGCACATGTGAAATGAACCAGGAGTTCTGGCATAGACACTGGGCAATGTCAAGCTGACCTAATGTGTGGTTACTATATAGTTTTGAGAGATAAAATGCTACCCTCCCAAACTTCCATAAAAATGTAAATCTATTAGGTTCAATTATATGCCAACCTGTCTTCACAAGAATTGATTGATTCCAGCAATCAAAATACTAAAGTGCTTTCCAAGGGCCTAGCTTCTTTGGTTGACTTGGAACATAGCACCCAACACCCATTAACTGTGAAGCAGAAAGTTTGGCAGAATGGTGGAACTCCCAAGGGCCTCAGGATGGAAATCTGCAAAGATCCAAGTAGTGTTACAGATGAAATCCCACTGATCTTCTTTAATATACATGTAATCTATATCCCTTAAAGACACCACTTTTATAAAATGATCATGAGACTGTCTAGAAAGAGTACACACCTTGGCCCAGATAAATTCATGTCACAAATTAAAGTCACAAACTAGGACTACTCATTGTTTAGGAAGTGCCAGCCTCAGTTTTAAGTCTTCTGTAGATAAAATTCATTTGAGTAGCTTATCTCTCACTCCTCTCTTCCACGCAATCAAGACTTGTTCCACTTTGCATTTTTATATAAAATTTGTGTGTCCCAAGAGGGTTTTAACTGAATATATTTGCACGCAGCATATACTGTAGGCACCTAGATAGGATGAAGGTTTTGTCAATAAGCATTTCTAATACAAGGGAGACTTTCTGCTGCGCTCCTAGCCTTTTAGAGTGACTTAGGGAAGGCCTACTGTATCCTGTATATGGGTTTAGTTATTCCAAGGGCAGATTCCAGGGAAATTCCAGAATATTGCTGACCCCTCCAGATGTATCACAAGTCCAGGGGACTCCCAGAATCATTCTGCCTATAAGTGTTCTTCAGAAAAGAACCATAAGCTCCCCCCTTTCTAGCTTGCTCCAAAGCAGTTTTGAACCCACAGTCTGTCGTTCTGCCTCTATCACAGTCCTTACCTGGATTCCAAGCTGCAGGAAAGCTCTTCATGGTCCCAATATTTGGGTTTCCACAAAATATGAATGGAAACTCAACTAGCAGAGAGGCACATTTAATTCAGGGGGCAACTGCAAGAGCCACTTCGCCAATCTTAGAAACTCTTTCTCTGGAACATCTCTGGTGGTCCAGTGGTTACCATTCTGCGCTTCTAACATAGGGAGTGGAAATTCAATCCCTGGTTGGGGAACTAAGATCCCACATGCCACGTGGTGTGGCCGAAAAAAAGAAAAAGGAACTTCTCTCTATGCTGCCATTCTTTTGGATGATTACTCTCTCTCTGACTACAAAACAGTGTAAGTATCTAGGTATTTTGGGTAGGGTTTGGGCAGGAAGTCACATCTGTAATCAAACTTCCATTAAATAAAGTTAAATAAAATACTGAGGTGGAGAGGTAAAGGGGAAGTGAAGGGAAAATTAAACTCCTAAATTCAGTCAAACTGTAAATCTGCAATCTTACTTCTAGTTAAACAGTCTCATATACTGATTCAAAATGAGTTTCATATCCCTTTTATTTATTTATTTTTTGCTCAGCCCTGAACTGCAAATGCTAATATGAGAGACCAGTTTGAAAAATCAAAAGTGAAGGAAAAGTTCTGGAAAATTTGGAGTTGGTTGTACCTGATTTTTATTGAAGATCCTGATTTACAAAATTTATTCTTCTAAACAGACTTGAATTTACCCATTTTTAAGTTTTTTTTTTTTTTTTTTTTTAAGATTAGAGACCTCAGTAGAGTTAACATGTTTTACATGTAGCCTTCCCGTTTCCTCCCATTCACCTACATTGTGTAAAGCATTTTTAAACTTAAGAGGTGGCTGACTGAAAAAAAATGGTGTGTGTTGTGTGTGTCTATATAGACAGCCCCCAACTTACAATGGTTCCACTTAAGTGATTTCTTGACTTTATGACAGTGTGAGAGCATCGTGCGTTTAGTAAGAACCATAGTTTGAATTTTGACTTTTCCTCGGCTAGTGCCACAACACCCTCCTGTGATGCTGGATAGTGGTACTGAGCTGCGGTTCCCAGTCAGCCACGCGATCATGAGGGGAACAACCAACACGCTGAAAACTACTCTGGACCCCACAGCCAGTTCTGTCTTAAAGTTTCAGTACTGTAGTCAATAAACTACATGAGATATTCAGCACTTTACTATAAGTAGACTTTGTGTTAGATGGTTGCCTGTCTGTCAGCTCATGTAAGTGTTCTGAGGTAGGCTGGGCTAAGCTATGACGTTTGGTGAGTGAAACAAAAGCGAAAGTGTTAGTCACTCAGTTTGTATCTGACTCTTTGCGACCCCATCAAGTATAATCTGCCAGGCTCCTCTGTCCATGGAATTCTCTGGGCAAGAATACTGTAATGGGTAGCCATTCCCTTCTCCAGTGGATCTTCCAGACCCAGGGATGGAACTTGGGTCTCCTGCATTGCAGGCAGATTCTTTATTGTCTGAGCCACTAGGGAAGTTAGGTATATTAAATCCATTTTTGACTTAGATATTTTCAACTTAACATGAGTTTATTGGCATGTAACCCCATCATAAACTGAGGAAGATCTGTGTGTGTATGTGTAATATAAATGCTGCAAAATAAATTTATATATGTAAAATAAATACTGTGTGTTTATTTAGAGGCTTCCCTGGTGGTTCAAATAGTAAAGAATCTGCCTGCAATGCAGGAGACCCGTGTTCAATCCCTGGGTCAGAAAGGTCCTCTGGAGGAGGAAATGGAAACCCAGCCCAGTATTCTGGCCTGGAAAATTCCATGGATAGAGGAGCCTAGCAGGCTACAGTCCATGGGATCCCAAAGAGCTGGATATGACTGAGTGATTTAAGTGTGTGTGTGTGTGTGTGTGTGTGTATAAAATCTAGCTAGCTAGCTATACAGTAATTATGTAGCTGATAACTGTGTTCTCCAAGTAGAACATAAAAGAAGCAGCAATCTATACTGACAGGAAAGAAGTAAGGAAAATGGACACCATTCCCATTTTCTTTTTTAACCACCAAGTGGCCTATATTATTCAGACTTAAAGAGGGAGCATTTAATATTGATCATTAATTATGTACTATAGTCATACCCTAAAAGCACTGTGGGAGAAACCACAACTTTGTCACACGGAGCAAAAGAGAAACTGTTGTCAAGAGCCTGACACATTTTTTCAAGTAAAAGAAAAATCCAGTTGCCAGCTATACATGGGTTCATTCTGGGCTCCTGGAACCAACAGCACATCAGCATGTCTTATGAAACTCAGGCACGACTGTATATCATCACAGAAAAAAAAAAATAATTGGTTTTCCTTGGAGTATCTCTAAGTTGATGTCATATTCAATAACCCTGTAGTTGAAAAATCTATATGTGATGGATGAAGTCTGGACTGTCTTTTGAGTTTCATTTCTCCCGTGCCAGATTCTCCAGGACCTGAAGTACCTGTCGTTCTGAGGTGAGTGCCTGCGGTATTTAGAAAATGCAATCACGTGCTACTCCCGCCAGATACCGAACTACGGAAGAACAGTTTGCCTCACGTGGACCACAGCCCCATCCCTCACTCTGAACCACCCGTCGGGGAGCCCGGCCAACCTCGTAAGCTGACCCTGGGGTCAGTGCTGATGTGTGGCTTGAGTCAGTGCTGTGCATCAGGGGGTGAGGCTGCTGGCTTCTCCTCCTCCGGAATGACGACTTTGGGGACAGCCTGAAATATACGGGCTTCCAAGGTGGGGTCCCAGGCATGCTACCAACACATCACCATCAGGAACTAAGTACTAAGTACTACTTTTGTATATGCGATGGATTGGGGGCTTGGGTTTAGCAGATGCAAGCTGGTAGATATAGAATGGGCAAACAACAAGCACATATTGTCGAGCACAGGGAGCTATATTCAATGTCCTGTGATAAACCACAGTGGAAGAGTATGAAAAAGAATGTATGCATGTATATCCTTCTACTTCTCTGTCTATCCATTCTATTAATTTTTGAGAGTTTGATATTGAAACTCCAACTAAAAATCATTTATCTACTTAAAAAATTATTGTAATATATAGTGGAACTATATTTAACTTTGTTCTATATTTTCCAAGTCTCCTGTAAATGCATTATCATGCTTTAATAATTTAAAAAATAAAAGAAATTAAACAAAAGAGAATGTGTGTGTGTATATGTGTGTGTGTTTGTGTGTGTGTGTGTGTGTGTGTATAACTTAGCTGTAGACTGGTAATTAACACAACATTGTAATTCAGCTGTATTTCAATACAAATAATTTTAAAAAGAGAGAAAATTTAGAACCTTCTCTGGTCCTGGCAAAGAAAAAGTCAACCTTGATATATTTTGTGAGGCAACTGAATATGTTTTAGGCAAACACTAACTTTCTTCCTTCTTCTTTCTCTTCTTTAGTGAGCATCTTGTTTCATTTACTGTGGATAAATGAATCCAAACTTGGGCAGGGAATCCTGGTCAGCTGTCCTAGACTAGCCTGGCTCTGTGGTCTAGATGCCCCTGTATCACTGGTATTGCAGGTCTGGACTTGGGGCTGACCTCAGGGCATGGCGGCTCCTGAGTCTGGGAATCTGGTTTTGTGTGGAAGATCCCCTCGGGACCGAATCCAACCTGGCCTCCAGTTGTAGCCACATCTTGAAATCCAGATTTCTAACATGTGACCTGCAAGTTAATCTGTTTTTTCTTGTATTCAGTTTTATGGTGGATAATCAACTAATATACATTAATTGAAAAGTGAAAAGTAAAAGTCGCTCAGTCGTGTCTGATTCTGTGTGACCCCATGGACTATATATTCCATGGACTTCTCCAGGCCAGAATACTGGAGTGGGTAGCCTCTCCCTTCTCCAGGGAATCTTCTCAACTCAGGGATCGAACCCAGGTCTCCCGCACTGCAGACAGATTCTTTACCACCTGAGTCACAAGGGAAGCCCAAGAGCAAAGTCCCAACTGGCTGGTCTGCCTCTGATTTGTAATGTGTGTAATATAATCGTGATGAAGTTAATCCTATCTTTGACCAGCAGACAAAGCTTTTAAATCATCAACAAGCTGGAGGTGAATAATTTAAAAATACTGTTTAAGTGAAGTATTACTAATGAGAGAACAGACTAGGAAAACAGAATCTCCTTACCAATCAGCAGAGCTTCTTTCTCTGATTTTAAGCCTTGGCTTCTCTTCTCAGTGTTGTTCTCTCGGTCCTGGTTGACCAATGCAACTGTCAATACATTGATTTCCTATAAAGTCAAAAAACAAAAACATGTAGGTTTTTTGTGTATTCCGACAAAAGCAATGAGGTCTTTTCAAGTCTACAAAAGAGATCACAGCTTCTATTTATAACTGAAGATCAACTTTTATAAGTGGCTGACCTATTTACCCAAGAGTAGAAAAGCAATTCTAAAACTTAGGCTCCCAGCTACTGCTTCTAGTGAACGAAGTACTAAATAACTGCACAAGTGGCACATTTTGTGCAAATTATCTTACTTTTGTCCATGTTTTGATTAAACCCTGTTAGTAAAAAAAAATGACCATAGCTAACCTTAAAAATTTCAAGTATGAAAAATTTTCCTGAAAAGCATATACAGACTAATTTACTATATTATGTGAGTAATCTGTGTCAGTGTATGGGGACACAGGGCCTGTTGGGAAGGTCAGATAGAACTGGTAGGAGTGTTTAAGTTGAGTAAGGTGTATATCCTTATACACAACTACAAAAGGTAGATAAAGCAAAGGTTGGGAAATTCTTTTCTTTGAAAACTAAAAATGAGGAATTGTACAATAACCTGGTATGGGAGGCTCGACTATTTTTAGTTTTTTATGTGGTCTTTTTAATTGAAAAAGAGAAAAAGATTTAACTCATATTGTCCCAGACTTGATATTAGGACTCATAATGAAAATAATTTAATAGAAAATCAAGTTTAATGATTGGAGACCTATATATATGGGATGGCAGAATCATTAGGGTAGTTGAGTCTTGCCAGAGGGCAATTTCTCACTGAAAGATAAACCCCAAAGAAGGACCAGCCCACTGATAAAGAATTAAGGATAGGGGCTTCCTTGGTGGCTCAGTGGTAAAAGAAAAAAAAAAAAATTCCACCTGCCAATGCAGGAGACACGGGTTCGATCCCTGGTCAGGGAGGATCCCACATGCTGTGGAGCAACTAAGCTTGTGTGCCACAACTACCGAGCCTGTGACCTAGAACCCTGGGACTGCAGCTCCACAACCAGAGGAGTCACTGCAGTAAGAAGCCCGCTCACGGCAACTGGAAAGTAGTCCTCGCGCTCCCCAACTGGAGAAAAGCCACTCAGCAATGAAGACACAGCATAGCAAAACACAAAGCAAAACAAAACAAAACAAAAACAGGTAAATCATCATACGTGAAATCAACCGCCAGCCCAGGTTTGATGCTCAGGGCTGGTGCACCGGGATGACCCAGAGAGAGGGAATTGGGAGGGAGGAGGGAGGGGGGTTCTGGAGGGGGAACACATGTACACCCATGGCGGATTCATGTCAGTGTATGGCAAAACCAACACGATAATGTAAAGAAAACAAATTAACTAATTAAATTAAAAAATGGAATTAAGGACACTGTCTCCATTAGGATGGATTCTGTCAGAAGGGCAGAGGATAAGCAGGGAGGACACCTTAGATGGTTTGGCCAGTGTTCCCAGGACTGGAACTGGGTACAGGGTAGACGTTTAGCTAACCTTTATACACTAACAAAGCTCACCAGATAAAAGAATACAGGAAATTGTTGGGAGCATGTGGAGTCTGTAAAGAGCACACCCCACCTGAAGGCATTCGAATGACATGATCCAGGGCAAGTCTGGAGCCAGTTAAGACACAGAAGGTCACGAGAATGGAGAGATGCTCCTGTACGTCCACAGAAGGGATCTTGGAAACCAGTCCCAGCAGAAACACAATCCAGAACTTGAAAACAATAAACCCAAAGGTTTTATGTAGATGAGAACACTTGGTAAAGAAGAGTCACAGGCAATTCCTTCTGTGATGAAGTAAGCGTTTTAAGGGCCAGTAGAGATGTATCAAGAAAGAGGATGGAAAGACATTAACCAGGATGGTGACGATGTTATTTAAGAGAAATATACATAATCAACGTCAGGGCTGAGTCCAAACAGTCTCTGAGAAGGGCTGATTGGTTAATAGCCTGGATGTTGACGGGGGCCAAATGAGATCACCGAGCAGAGTTTAGCAGATGACAAACCCACATTAACTGCCCAAATTGAGTGGTGTCCTGGGGCATCACGTAGCTGAGGATCCAGGTTCATGGGGCAAAATGGACCACAGAGGGCAGGCAGCAGGTCAGAAACGAGCAACAAGAGGCAAGGGTGGGCCAGTCCAAGGCCAGTCAAGAGTGCTGTAAGGCACCGGTCCTCATGTCCAAAGCTGGAGTCATGAAAGAAAGGGACTTTGAGCAGCCTCCAATAATGCAGCCGTCAGAAAGGAAGCAGACGCGCCTCCCCAGGGACTGCTGCGTTGGTGACTGTCTCAGGGTCGGGTACAGGAGGATGGAAAACTCAAAGTCCTGGGATCGCCCTTCTGTGGAAGTATCTCTTCAGACTGGAAAGTGCAGCCTGTGCTCTGCTCTCAGTATACAATCCATGCTTTAAGTCTAAATCCTAGTCCGACCTTAAGAGTTTCGTATTCTCTACCTGGGATGGTACAACTTATCTATTTAGTAATTGGGGAACATCTTTTATTGCAACACTGGATCACAGGTTAGAAAGAAAAGTAACTGTTTTATTCATTTCCACCCCAAATCTCTGGAACATAGAAGGAACTTTCAGCAGTAGAAACATAAAATTGTTGTTCAGTTGTTCAGTCCTGTCCCCTCTTTGCCACCCCGTGGACTGCAGCATGCCAAGCCTCCCTGTCCTTCACCATCTCCCAGAGCTAGCTCAAACTCATGCCCATTGAGTCGGTGATGCCATCCAACCATCTTGCTTTCTGCCATCCCCTTCTCCTCCCGCCTTCAGGGTCTTCCCCAGCATGAGGGTCTTTTCCAATGAGTCGGCTCTTCGCATCAAGTGGCCAAAGTATTGGAGCTTCAGCCTCAGCATCAGTCCTTCCAATGAATATTCAGAGTTGACCTCCTTTAGGATGAACTGGTTTGATCTCCTTGCAGTCCAAGGGACTCTCAAAGGTCTTCTCTAACACCATAGTTCAAAAACATCAGTTCCTCGGCACTCAGCCTTCTTTATGGTTCAACTCTCACATCCATACGTGACTACTGGAAAAACCATAGCTTTGACTATATGGATCTTTGCTTGCAAAGTAACATCTCTGCTTTTTAATATGCTGTCTAGCTTTGTCATAGCTTTTCTTCCAAGGAGCAGGAGTCTTTCAATTTCATGGCTGCAGTCACCGTCTGCAGTGATTTTGGAGCCCAAGAAAATAAGTCTCACTGTTTCCATTGTTTCCCTATCTATTTGCCATGAAGTGGCAATCAGAATTTGCATCTTTTATCCCATACAAATTCTTTACCCTCATAGATGTAATATGCCCTTAAGAATTACACATCTACTAGTGAAGGTGTTCCAGGTGCTTAAGAGACTGAAAACTGGATACAGTAAGTGCAGCCTGGATTAGGAAGTGAGAGAGGTTATCAAGGACAAATTGCTGATGGTGTACAAAGTATACACTAGGAAGGAAACGTTAGGATGGGGATCAAGAGTTTCTTCAGAGTGAGATGAATAGGATGATGAAATAGTATTCCAAGGGCAGTGGCAAGAACACCATTCACTTGACACAGTCAAAAAGCACTCCAGACTAGAAAATGCACAATAAGTAACAATCCCGCACTTGGTAGGACAATGAGCAAGATTATCTAATAAATCTTTTCGCCGTCTACCTTTTAACTCTAATTTCTGAGATACTTAGAGGGAATCATGAAAGGGCTGGAAGAAGAGGTTTTCAATAACTGGAAACTACAGGTATCATGGAGGGTTTTTCGGAAAGGTTAGCTACTCAAAGGCAGACGTTTCCCCTTTAAGAGTCCTTGTCAATTACTTTAAGAGATGGTCCAAGTAATTTATCCATTTAGAGAAGCTCTTTTTCAATAATTTACTGAGCTAGGATTGTGCTTTGTTGTTTTGTTTTTGTTCTCCTCCACCTACCAAGCCCCTAAGAACCAAGTACATAACTTCCTCGGCCTTATAAAATCCTCGTTACTCCTTTCATTTCGTTATTCCTGTGACCTCCTTAACTTTCATGCTACTTTCTTTCTACCACAACGCTTCTCGACTACATGGTGTATACCCACTGTGGCTACTGCCTCACCACCTGGAACCTCAGCTTTCTCATTAGTCACCCCCTGAAACTAGCCTCTGAACCGCTTAGATTTTTCTTAGTCTTTGTACCGCGTGATAGTTGACATCACCCACTCAGCCCTTTTTAAAAAAAAAATTATTTATTTTACTCAGAGGCTAATTACTTTACAGTATTGTAGTGGTTTTTGCCGTACATTGACATGAATCAGCCATGGGTGTACATGTGTCCCCATCCTGAACCCCCTCTCCCACCTCCCTCCCCATCCCATTCCTCAGGGTCATCCCAGTGCACCGGCCCTGAGCACCCTGTCTCATGCATCGGACCTGGACTGGCGATCTGTTTCACATATTGATAATATACATGTTTCAATGCTGTTCTCTCAGATCATCTCACCCTTGCCTTCTCCCACAGAGTCCATAAGACTGTTCTATACGTGCCTCTTTTGCTGTCTTGCATACAGGGTTATCGTTACCATCTTTCTAAATTCCATATATATGCATTAGTATACTGTATTGGTGTTTTTCTTTCTGACTTACTTCACTCTGTATAATAGGCTCCAGTTTCATCCACCTCATTAGAACTAATTCAAATGTATTCTTTTTAATGCTGAGTAATATTCCATTGTGTATATGTACCACAGCTTTCTTATCCATTCGTCAGTTGATGGGGATCTAGGTTGCTTCCATGTCCTGGCTATTGTAAACAATGCAGCAATGAACATTGGGGTACACGTGTCTCTTTCAATTCTGGTTTCCTCGGTGTGTATGCCCAGCAGTGGGACTGCTGGGTCATATGGCAGTTCTATTTCCAGTTTTTTAAGGAATCTTCCCATTGTTCTCCATAGTGGCTGTACTAGTTTGCATTCTCACCAACAGTGTAAGAAGGTTCCCTTTTCTCCACACCCACTCCAGCATTTATTGCTTGTAGATTTTTGGATAGCAGCCATTCTGACCAGCATGAGACGGTACCTCATTGTGGTTTTGATTTGCATTTCTCTGATGATGAGTGATGTTGAGCATATTTTAATGTGCTTGTTAGCCATCTGTATGTCTTCTTTGGAGAACTGTCTGTTTAGTTCTTTGGCCCATTTTTTGATTGTACCATGTGATAGTTGACATCACTCACTCAGCCCTTCTTAAACCTTCTGCCTCACTTGCTTCTGTCACATAAGAAGTCCTGGTCTTTTTCCTCCTAAATTTTAATTTCATCTTCATTGGCTTTTTTATTCTGTCTGTTGGCCCAGGGTCTTCCCTGGTGGCTCAGATGATAAAAAATTTGTCTGCAGTGTGGGAGACCTGGGTTCAATCCCTAGGTTGGAAAGATCCCCTGGAGAAGAGAATGGCAACCCACTCCAGTATTCTTGCCTGGAGAATTCCATGCACAGAGGAGCCTGGTGGGCTACAGTCCATGGGGTCACAAAGAGTCGGACACGACTGAGCAACTAACACACTGCTGGCCCAGTACACATGGATAAAATGGTACCTTTCTTATAATCTAACTCAGGTACTTTCACCAAAGCTCAGTCACCACTTTTTCTTCTCTATTTCCTTTGGTCAGAGTTCTTTTATTCTCCTGGGTTCATCTATTATCACAGTTCACACTTTAACTTCTGTTCCTTATCATCAATTGACCCCTGGGCTTGCTTGCTTGATCACTTCCTACTTCAAATTCAAAATGAAAGGTGGGGGACTTCTCCGGTGACACAGTGGACAGGACTCCACCTGCCAATGCTGGGGACATGGGTTCAATCCCGGGTCCAGGAAGACTTCATGTGCCATGGAGCAACTAAGCCTGTGTGCCATAACTACTGAGCCCACGTGCCTTAAGAGCTGCACGCTGCAACTGCTGAGCCCGCGTGCAGCAACCAATAAAGCCCGTGCTCCCCAAGAGAAGCCCCCGCAGCGAGAAGCCCGCGCTCTGCACGGAAGAGCCGCCCCTACTTGCCGCAACTAGAGAAAGCTGAGTGCAGCTCTGACAAAGACCCAGTGCAACCAAATAAATAAATAGAAATAAATAAATCCACAACAATGAGAGCCGGTCGTGAGGTGTAGAAGGCACACTGCATGCTTAAGTTTTAAGCCTTGGCCCTTCCAAGAACAATGAGTTGACCTTGGGTGAGTTATGCATCATCTTCCAGCCTCGGATCAACAGTCTAAAAATGAGGGTGCTGGATAGGGTCCATCATCTCTGAATACATGCATCATGGAAGCCCATCAGCTCTAAACTAACTAGGAGCAAGCAGATCTCTAGAATTCCTAGTCTATTACTTCTTCCTTCTGTTTTATAATATAGGACTTTTATTTAAAGCTTCATTTAAAGGGATGTCCTCATTTTTATTAAAATTTTTTTATTATTCTTTATAAAGTCTATGACTGACTGAAAAATTAATGGAAGTGCATATTCTATGCAAAATAACATGATTTAAGAATAGGAAAAAGAGGCATTCTTTAAGGTGAAATTCTTACCCCAGTGTACTCTCTGCACTTAACCATCTGTTAAAACTCTGCGGAGGAGTGTGTGTTGGGGGTGGGGGTCAGGATAGGAAGTGTAATACTTTAATAAGTATTTGCCTTTTAAAAAACAGTGCAGAAAGAGTTCAAAAAAGTTTAAAATAAGTGCAGACTATGACTTTAGAGGGTAAGAAAAAAACAGTATATGACAAAATATGTTCATTAGGATGAAAACAAAGTTCAAAATTTATAGGAAGTAATTAACATTTCTTTAAATAAGTGAAGCAAAGTAAATTCAGTAGATAATAGTAACTACAAAATATAAAATAATTCAATGTATTAGAGCAAGGTATGTTTCAGTTACATTATTACGTTCCTATCTAATTATTTAATCTGGAATAAAAGTCAGTGTTCTCACCTCACACCAGTCAGAATGACCATCATCAAAAAAAAAAAAAAAATACAAGCAATAAATGCAAGAGAGGATGTGGAGAAAAGGGGACCCTATTGCACTGTTGCTGGGAATATAAATTGGTACAGGCACTATGAAGAGCACTATGGAGATTCCTTAATAAACTAGGAATAAAACCACCATATGGCCAGCAATCCCACTACTGGGCATATACCCTGACAAAACCACAATTCTAAAAGACACATGTACCCCAGTGTTCACTGTTACATAGTCGTACTATTTGCAGTAGCCAGGACATGGAAGCAATCTAGAGGTCCACTGACAGATGAACGGATAAAGCAGTAGTGGTACATATATACAATGGAATATTACTCAGACATAAAAAGCCAAGAATCTGAGTCCGATGTGGTGAGGTGGGTGGACCTAGAACCTGTGATACAGAGTGGAGTAAATCAGAAAGAGAAAAACAAATACTGTACAGTAACACACGTGTATGGAATCTAGAAAAACAGGACGGATGACCCTATGCACAGAAAAGAAATGGAGATGCAGACATAGAGAAGGACTTGTGGACACAGCAGAGGGAGAAGGGGATCGGATTAACTGAGGGGGTAGCACTGCCATATCGTCTACACAACCAGGGGCAAAACAGATAACTAGAGGGAAGTCGCTCTGTAACCCAGGGAGCCCAGCCCGGCACTCTGACGACCTAGAGGGATGGGACGGGAGCGGGGAGGAGGCTCCCGAGAGAGGGGAAACGTGTATACGGACAGCTGCTTCATGTCTTGCACAGCAAAGACCAACACAGCAATGCAGAGCAATGATCCTCTAATGAAAAAAAGGAATGAAAAATAAAAGACTGCATCCTTTGGAATGAGTGGAATGGCCTTATTCTTAAAAAGGTGTGCATCCAAGTCCCTCCTGATGTGGTAGTTCTTCCAACATTCTATAATGTCTAAATCCTAAAATGTCCAGTTCACCTTACCTGTCAGGACTGCGTTTTCTTCTAACCTTTCTCTATTAGTAGCGCCACCATTCTTCCGCTTGTAGGCTTTGGTTCATCCTCTCCCACCCCCAAAGACCTTTCTAGATCAGAACTCTATCAAGGACCCATGAAGCTCTCTCATGCTTCTCTCCCATTTCCACTCCCAGTGCTCCACTTAGGCTGCTTCATTTCTTACTTGGACCACTGCAGGGACCTCCTGCTTTGTCTCTTCATCCCGTTTCTCCCCTTCAGCTCGACCGTATAGGGTATTACCAGATTGGTTTTCTAAAACGCCACTTTCATCTCTTCAGTCTCCGCTTTAAAACTTAGATGCTTGGGGACTTCCCTGGTGGCTCAGTGGCTAAGACTCTGTGCTCCTGATGCTGGGTTTGATCCCTGATTGGGAAACTAGATCCCACATGCTGCAACTAAGATCCAGCGCAGCCACATAAAAACAAAACAAAACAAAAACCTTGGATGCTTTCTGATAACCCGTGGGAAAGTGCCAGATTGAGCCCGGCATCTCGGATTCAGTCCTACTCAGAGAGCTTCTCTTCTTTAGATGTCAGGTCCAGATACATTCTTAGAAAACCCTCTCCTCTGTTTCGTCCCCACGTCCTACGTCTATTTTTATGCACAGTACAGATCCCACATCTGTTAGCGTTGATTCCAGGCTGTTTGTAAGTCTCCCGTATCGCAACACATCTCCCGTGTCACTTGATGTGGCAGGTGCCCACCTGTACATCTGGCATAAACCGAGGGTCGCCTGTGCTTGTTTCTGCAAAACTGCCACCTCCTGCAGGGCACTCACATGTTGCAGTGAGCGAGGCAGCCTGGCCAAGTGGGACCCGTGTTCCGATTCTGTCCCCATTGTGTACGTACTGGGTAACTACAGAAACCATGGATAGCAACGTGTGCTATCCCCCCGGGGTGCTGTGAAGACCAAATGTCACACGCGAGATGGTGCTTTGGGAGACCGCAACCTTCTAGGAATACTGTGCCATCACGGTTATTCAGATCATTATTTCCTGTTATTGCTCTCAAGACCGACTGGATACAGAACAGGTGCATAATACATGTGTGGGGTACTCCATCTACGGGAGAATTCTGGGTAAGACCCTGACTACAATTATAAAAAAGCATGCATGCAAAAGTGAGAAACTGTAGCAGGGTTTGAACTGTAAGTACTTTCTGTTTTCTTACTGTTCCGGGGCACTTTTACTATCCTGCTATCCTATGATTCAGAAAGACAGAAAAAGATGCCGAGGACATATCGATGCCATTCTGAAGAGCCATATGGAAGCACAGTTGGTAGCCGATTACTGAGTAACACACCAAATGACATCCCCCCTCACCGCCACTCACATCTGAAATAAGGAGACCTCCACCCCGTGGCCCTCCAAGGGCTACTAGCGCGAGGTGAGTGAGAGAGTCGTAAAGATTTGCGTGGTTATGGTTCACTGTGTCGCCTCCCCACTGCTGGCACCATGCCCTAAGACTCTGGTTCCTTCTCTGCTCCTTTGTTCCACGTTTGCGCCTAGGCCTTAATCTTAGACATCACACCCCATGAAGTCAGGGGCCCTCCAGACAACAGTCAAGATGCCAACCAGCTGCTTCAGTAGACTTTACTGAAAACTTTTTCAAAATACCAAAGCAATCCATTAAGTGCCATGCCAGTCTCTAGTAACCTTCAGCTAGTCCTCACAAGATTAGAACCATGGTCAGGGAGGAAGAATGGATACTTCTCACGCTTTTCTTGGTGAGCTGGTGACTAAGATGATTAGATAGCAGCTACCCTGTGGCTGATAAATGAAAGATGACCCATAAACAACGGCCTGGAAACAAGGATATTCCCAGGTGGCACAGTGGTAAAAGAACCCACCCGCCAATACAGGGCACGCAGGAGACAGAGGTTCCATCCCTGGGTCAGGAAGAGTCCCTGGAGGATGAAATGGCAACCCACTCCAGTATTCATGGAAAATCCCATGGGCAGAGGAGCTTGGTGGGCTACAGTCCGTGGGGTTGCAAAGAGTTGGCTGTGACTGAGCATTTACACACAGAATGGTGGGAAAATGGTGGATTGCTCACTTGCTGTGTGCCCTCATTTCATTATTTCTCTTTGTTAAAAGTGGGCTGTGAAGCAGATGAAACCTGCAGTCTCTCTGGCCCCCAGATTTCATCTCTCTTCTGTGCCCTTTTCCTTGCCTTGGAGCTTCCCTCCAAGTAAGACAGCCAGCTTGGTACTGACAATATATACTTAACCCTGGATTGCAGTGCCAATAAAAATTAGAAAAGAAAAAGAAGAGGGAGGAAAAAAAAACATTTAAAAAGCAAATGGATAGGAAAAGGACTGAACACAATGAGTGGCTGAGTAAGCTTCAAAATTTCTTAAGGTTCAAGGGAATGTAAGAATGGATCAATCCCCAAGAGTGAACACAGTGGCAGGGATTTTCTGTGGCTTAGAAGTTCCAAGGCCTCACTAATCTTACCAGTTGTCAAAGCTCGGTAGCACCAGTCCTAAGGATCAGGGTCCCCCACCCAGCTTTGCTCAGCAGCCTTTGATGTCCAGGGTCTGCAGACAGGAGCCTCAGAGAGACCATCTGAGAGCAGATATGTGGCTCCTGCCCTCAGCCAAGAGGCAAGGATTTATCACAGCACTAGCTCATTTTCTTTGCCGGCATGTTCTGCCTCATTGGGTTTCAATGGCCAGACTTGGACCCTGAGGGCATGCATCATGTCCTAACACATCTAAAAGATTTTCTACAATTTCCAATCACAAAGATGAAAACTGCTGAGAACTGATTAAGAAATCAGCCGAAACTCTGATACTCTGGCCACCTGATGCGAAGAACTGACTCATTGGAAAAGACCCTGATGCTGGGAAAGACTGAAGGCAGGAGAAGGGGACAATAGAGGATGAGATGGCTGGATGGCATCACCGACTCAATGGACGTGAGTGTGAGTAGCTCCGGGAGTTGGTGATGGACAGGGAGGCCTGGCATGCTGCAATTCATGGGGTTGCAAAGAGTTGGACACGACTGAGCAACTGAACTGAATTGAACTGACTGATAAGAAAGAGAAAACTCTAGGTAGTTTAGTTACCTGAGTTAAAGCATTTCTCCTGATGGCTTTCTTTCTAGATCATCCTTGGTGATATTTATTTAATAAACACAGACAGTGCTTACTCTGTGTAGGCAGTATTATAAGAACCTTATGGGGACTTCCCTGGTGGTCCAGTGGCTAAGACTCTGTGCTCCCAGGTTCAATCCCTGGTGGGGGAACTAGATCCCACATGCCATAACTGAAATGATCCTACAATCTGCAGTGAAGACAGAAGATCCCGTGTGCCACGACTAAGAGCCAGCACAGCCAAATACAGAAATAAGTAATTCAACAAAGAACCTTACGGACACGAACTCATTCAATCCTCCTCAGGAAGACTGAGCCCTAGGAGGTCAGCACTGCTGCGCTGTCGTTTCACAGACGAGGCAAACGAGGACTGCAGCGGCTGAGGACTTGTGTAAGGCCACACAACCAG
The DNA here is from genome assembly GCA_007570785.1 of Antilocapra americana. Classification (NCBI taxonomy): domain Eukaryota; kingdom Metazoa; phylum Chordata; class Mammalia; order Artiodactyla; family Antilocapridae; genus Antilocapra; species Antilocapra americana. Next base: position 5,913,946 of record ML661908.1, read on the forward strand.
TAAGGAGCGGACTGTGGACGTGAACCCGCGCTGTCTCACTCCGGAATCTTAACCACTGTGCTGGGGTGCCTCTCTGGCCCTGGTCAGCTGCAGAATGCCTGCTGAGTACTGGGCCCCCATCCCTTCTGTCATCAGTCCTGGCCCACCGGGGAGTCAGCAGGGGCACCAGGCCAGCCGATGAGTGGTTGGCTCTGGGGCAGCTGCGAAGGCAGAGGGGAGCAGGGTAGAGAGCCATGGTCCCGAGTTCCCCCTGCCTGAAGATGTGTGTGGGGGAAAGCTGAGGTCAGGGCGTGCTCCAAAGACCAAGGGAGGGCCACGGGTGAGAATGGCTGAGAGAGGGAAGAGGTTCGGGGAGGGGGAACACGTGGGAGCTCCAGCCACACTCCAGCTAAGTTGAGGTGATGGGAGAAGACAGAAAAGCGGGGGATACAGAAGCCATTCTACAGGAAAAATGGGGACTTCCCTGGTGGTCCTTTGGTTAAGACTTTATGCTTCCAATGAAAGGGATATGGGTTCAATCCCTGGTCAGGGAACTAACATCCCATGTGCTATGCCTCACGGCCAAGATAATACAAAAAAAAAAAAAGAAGAAAAAATAAAGAATGAACAGGTTGTGTGTGTGTGTGTGTGTGTGTGTGTGTGTGTGAAGCAGAAAGTCTGGACAACTAGGAGAATAAAGATACTAGAATCAGAGGTCACAAAGAATGAGAAGGACTGGCTCCAGTAGTCGAGAAATCCTGGAGGTAGCTGGAAAGTCAACACTTCAACACATAATGGAAACACTCATAGTAAATACTCAAAACTAACTCTGTACTACTGTCGAAATCTGTCCGAATCTTGGGAAGGTAGCTAAAAGTATGGGTCCCGAGCTCAGGCAGAGGCTGGGCTGGGAGCAGCTCTGCAGCCCACCCTCCGCCTCCGCCTCCCGCAGGTGACAGCTGCCACCTGCTGTGCCCCTGCCATCCTCCGGCATCTCTGCCAGGACGTCATGCAACTGTGCTACCTGCGGTCATTTGTCTATGCAGGGACAGCGTCCTCAGGGGCTACAGGGTCCTCCGCACACAGCTAAATCTGCAACCAATATATATATATTTAAAGAATAAACAGTAGACTTGGTAATCTTTGCTGAATTAAATCAAGCAAGTCTGTTATTACATAGAGAGGAATAAATTTTGTAGATGAAACTGACTGGCAGTCACAGGATCATGTAGTACCCCTGGCCAGGAGCGATCCACCAGGAGTCTGTTGCTGTTCAGTTGCTAAGTTGTACCTGACTCTTTGTGACCCCATGAACTGCAGCTCGTCAGGCTTCTCTGTCCTTCACTATCTCCCAGAGTCTGCTCAAACTCATGTCCTAGACTGGAAGTCTAGGAGGACTACTTTCAATGAAAAGAGAAAAAAAACCAATCCAGTTGCTTTGGGTCTTTTACATACTTTGGTCCCTAAATGTAGTTGTTGTGGCATCATTTTAAAGTGAGATAATTTTAGATTCAGTCAGTACAAACTTAAATTTTGAGTTTGTATCTGCCATTAGTGCTTTCAATATGTTTTAAACTATTAACATTTTTGGGAGGTAACATTATAAGCTTATAACTCTTCCTTTTTAAAATTTAAGACAGTTCTCGAGTTCACTTTAATTTTTAAAACATTTCTTGGCTTTCTCATTATAAATATATGTGTATTTATAAACACACATATATTTTTAATATAGAACATTGACAGAATATAGATTTTAAAAAATAACTGGAATTCTAATACCTAGTTATAAGCACTATTAACATTCAGTTATCCTTCCTTTCATATTTTACATATAACCCTCCTCCCACATACATACACACATATATTTACTATTATATAATATACATACACACGTGAATGCATATATATAGTTGTGTGTGTGTGTGTGTATATATATATATAGTTCAATTCTTTTTTTAATCTATTTTATAATTGAAGGATAACTGCTTTACAGAATTTTATTGTTTTCTGTCAAACATCAACATGAATCAGCCATAGGTATAGGATTATCCCACAAATACTTTTAATAAGAGAACTCTGATAGGGGAGAGCAATTTCAATCCTTGTGATGTTTTCCATTAAATACTAAGAGCATACTGCTGCCTGGATCGCAGTTTAATTATGGCTATCACAGTTCACACCAAGCTTAAACTCTGGTCTCAAGCTGGTGATTAGATGACTTTCTTTTGGCTTAGTTTTGTGACAGCCACATTAGATAAAACTGATGTAAATGTAAGAAAAACAACTCTTTTGTCTCCCTTTAACTCCATTCAGTAAAGCGCAGGTTGCAGTGTTTTATTTTACTATATGCTGCTACAGATGTTGCCAAATGGAAAAAATAATACCCTTGATCTCAAAAACAGCTGTGTATTTCTCTTCAATACGTAAAAAATGCAACCCCTACTACTGTATCTATGCAAGTCCATACCCTTCATAGTCTGAAAAAGTACTGACGTGAAAAATCTCCTTAACCAATAAAAACGGAGCAGCAAATAGAAGAAACTCAGGCGAAATGCTTCTAAATGTATGGATGTGCACCCAGAATTAGTCAGTTTGATTCATCTTGTATGATACTGACTCTATTCCTGGTGAAGATTAATTGTATTATGGCGCTCTTGGCATGTTATTTTCCCAGTCCATTTCTCAGTATGACATTTCTTATTTTTCTCTGCTACAAAGCACCCACTATCATAATTTTCACCTGCTGAGTTTATGTTACTAATGATAATATTAAAATTCAGAGCTTTTTTTGACCTTTATAGAGGTAAATTAGGTCATGAGAATAGATGGGATGCATCTGACAAATGGGAAAGAGAGACATTTAATTATTATTAAAGTAAGATCAAATCCCACAGGGTTTGCCAACCATACTACAAGATCTCAGTGAACATTAAAGCGTCTCCCCTCCCCCTGCACAAAAATCCAATTCTCTCTCCTCAAGGCCTTCTGGCATATGCCGGCTCTGAGAAATACTCCAAGAATGAAGTGGTCTGGATTGCACGGTGCATGATGGATGTAGAATTTGGAGTCCTCTGAATTAAAAAAATAATGGCACTGATGATAATACTAAATAGTTAGCCCTTGCTGAGTGCTTGGTAGCTACCAGGACCCAGTCCTGCTATCCTCTCTGCTTTACAGATCATAGAATCAAGGCACAAGTAAGTTAATTAAAGTTAATTAGTTTCCTAAGCTCACATACCCATAAAGTGGTGGCTACAAGACCAGGCTCCAGGGAGTCGGCCTGTCGAGCTATTAGTCTACACCACCCTTTGTGCAAGTTACTTCTCAGGGAATCACAACTTCTAGACTTGGCTCAAGTCTATGATCCCAGCCCAAGTCCCTTCCTTGCTGAGAGGACCGAAGCCCGTGTTTGAGGATTTCCCTTTTCAGCGTCTGCTGTCTCCACAATGGGCCGTGGGCTCCTTGAGGACGGTGACTGAGTTGTAGTCACGTGTGCTCCCAACACACAGCGCTGTGTCCAGGACACCTCACTGCCCATCACGTGGGCTTGGGGGGGACACAGGAGCAGCCGGTTGTGAGTCCACCCACCCTCTGTGCAGTCTCCAAATGGCTGTGATTTCCTATAAACCAGAATCTGGTGATTCCTAGCTGTGTGTTTTCCTTCTGGTGTTGAATCACAGCGAAGGTCAGTCTTTAGACTTAAGTCTCTGGACACCCCAGTTTGGTATAACTCAATTGACTGAACCTCCACCACTCTCTTATCCATCAAATACGTACTGAGCCTCTACTATCTGGTTGGTTTTGTGCTAGATAAGATTCAAAGATGGCTAATAGTGTTTCCTGCTCTGAAAGAAGTTAAGAGTCTAGAGGATGGACAGGTACATAAAATATATTAAAATACAGTGTGATGGAACCATGGTTCCATCTACCAGGAGCTTGATCAAGTTCTCAACTTCAGCCCAAACCTTCCCAAACTCTAACTCTAAGGGGGATCCAACAACCTGTGCTTTAGGAAGCTCCCCTTTTGATTCTGTTGCTTACTAAAGTTTGAGTAGCACTGCCTTAGAGAATATAAAATTCACAGAGGTGCTAACCATTAGGCAAGAAAACTTATGCCAAATCAAATCTGTAAAATAAGAAAGCTGGATGAGAGAACCCTACTACTTCAATTCTAACTTTCCCCGTTGGCAAGACTTCTGTACACATCTTGTACTGAACTGCAATGAAATGTGCTTAATCTCTGAGATCACCCGCAGATAATATATAGAAGGAATCACCTAATCAGGCCAAAGAGTTTCACAGAGCTGTCTGAGGTTGCTGGAATTATGTCCATCAATCAATAAGTGTCATAAATGTATTACAGATGTGCCTACGTACACAGACTCATCACTATGTTAGGTTCTAGAATGCATACCTACATATTATGGGCCCTTAAGGTACTTACACCTGAGTTGAGGAGCCTATCATATCTGGGTGGTTGAGAATGTTTGAGACAATGATAAATTCTGTGGGAATAAGAAGAAGATGGTCATTAACTTGGGCTGATCCCAAGAAGTGGGAACTCAGCTGGGCTTAAACACAATAGAATCTGCACTGCAGGCCCAAAGCATGACATGATAGATGGAGGAAAACTGAATTATTAAAAAATAAAATCTAACTATTTAGAGTTTTTATAATGAATGATGCACCTAGCCAAATTTGACCTGTTGACTAAAGTCATTTATTTAGGAGACCAGGTCAACAGTTACTCCCAGGAGTAGGCCAACAGTTATTTCTGTTCTGACCAAGGGGACCGACCTGAGAATTGGTATGCACAAAGTCCAGGAACCACAGCCAAGCTTACAGCGGTGTGACATGCTATACCTGTGTACATGTGTGTCCGTGTGTGTATACACGTGGTGACAGGAGCAGGGAATTACACCTACAGAGGTGTGGGGGCTTTACATAGGTCATGCTTGCAGACCTCTGCCCTAGCTTCAAGTCTTCCTTCTCAAAGCTGGCATGGAAAGAAACTGCAGATTGTGAAAGTCTCATGAACATAAGCAGCTCATGAGCATACACTGAACAGTTTGGAAACTGTCCAGACAAAGAAAGGCACTCTGAAATCTCACGGGGAAGCTGACCTAACAGTAAAATAACGGCAATGCTGAGCATCATGGCCACACATCTCTCCTACAGGGGCAGTTTCAGGGCTGGAAAGGCTGAGGCTTAGAGGATTTTCTTGGGGGAGTGCAGAAAAGAACGGAAATCTTAAAACAACAATGACAAACAAAACCTATTAAGTGTTCTGAAGCTGTGAGTCTTTCTAGACTTTCTGGTCTTTCTAGAGAGAACGTAAAATGTGCAGGCCTCTCCCCTCAGCAGGGGTGGATGGAAGCTTGCCTCCCCAGCTCAACAGTCTGCTCTGCCTGAATGGGGAAGACACGGAGGAGGGTGATACAGAGGTTGGCGGGCAGAAGTTCTGAAATTTTGTGAGACAAGGCAATGGCACCCCGCTCCAGTACTCTGGCCTGGAATCCCATGGACAGAGGAGCCTGGTGGGCTGCAGTCCATGGGGTCGCTAAGAGTCGCACACGACTGACTGACTTCACTTTCACGCGTTGGAGAAGGCAATGGCAACCCACTCCAGTGTTCTTGCCTGGAGAATCCCAGGGACAGGGAGCCTGGTGGGCTGCTGTCTAGGGGTTGCACAGAGTTGGACACGGCTGAAGCGACTTAGCAGCAGCAGCAAGTCAGGTTTAAAGCCACAAGCAGGAGGCGCTCGGCCTTCCTGAAGGTGTGGTTACGATGCCCTGCACCAGGTAGCGACAGATGGGATGTCTGGTGCCTGGGAGCGCAGGGTGGCTGTGCGTCCCTCTGGGCAGGGTGGGCAGGCCAGGAGGCGGGGAGGGGTGCTGCATTTGGCCGTGAACTCATGGCTGGGGGGCGATTCTCACCTGTCAGGCCCTCAACAGGGCAGGGTGTGTGTGGGGGGGAAGAGGAGCCTCTATCAGAGCAAGAAGGGCTTGTAAGGCTGAAGGACTGGAATGCACTTCACTTGCTGGTGGGTTGTCTGAAATTTCCAAGTCTGACCTTTACACCCCCCTCCAGGAAGTCCACCAGCATTGCAGCTGCAGATTAGCATCTGAGGTTTTTTTTTTGCCTGGAATTCCATGATAAACTTATTTTGGGGTAAAGCTTCCATGACGTGGCCGTATTTGTACGACGACATACACCTTTGGTGAAGGCAGTTTCGCTTTCAGTTTGGCCGGCTCGAGTTGACAGGGACGGGCGTGGTGGTTGACAGCCTGTGCTCTTCTAGCTGTGGCTTTACAAGCGCTGGTGGCCGCAGAAAGTGATGGAAACTTGGAAAAACTCTTCCTGCGGCGGTCTGTTCTGCCCCGCCTCCCTTTTTTCCTTCTTTCCACCTGCTTTTCTTCTTTGTCACCTTCCTACACATTTCCTCAAAGCAACGCCACAGTATCTAGTGAGTTATGTGGCACTGTGATGGACGAGGTCTAGAGATGAGCAGTGTGTGTGCAGAGAGAGAAGCAGAGTTCTAGAATCCTCTTGAGACCCCAGGAAGTGCCGAGCAGGAAATCCTCGGGTGAGACCAGTGTCACGAGTGGTGAGGGGCGACGCTGGCCCCAGCCTGGGAAGAAGCATCTCCTACTTGCCTTTTTCCTGGTCCCCGTGGTGAGCAGCTATGAGGACTGCAGAAATCACTGCAGAATGTTTAATGTTCTAAAAACAACAATGGGGCTTCCCCAGTGGTCCAGGGGTTAAGGATCCACCTCGCGGCGCGGTGCAGGCGAGAACTCACGTTTGATCCCCGGTCTGGGAGGACCCTGCCTGGGGTGGGGTAACTAAGCCCCTGGGCCACGACTACTGAGCTTGTGCTCCAGGGCCTGAGGGCTGCAACTACTGAGCCCACGAGCCACAAATACCGAGGCCCGCAGGCCGAGAGTTCTGCATCAAGAGAAGCCACCATACGGCAGCCAGCACGAGGAGCCCCTGCTCGCTGCAACTAGAGAAAGACTGCACACAGCAAGGAAGAGCCGGTATGGCTAAAGATTTAAAAAAAAAAAAACCAAAAAACAAATGTCGAGGAAGCCCTACGGCTCCTAAGAAACACAGAGAACTAACAAGAGAGGATGCTTACCCCCTGGTGAGCCCCTGGTCCCCGGCGTTTTCAGATTCACTGATGCCAGTGCCAGCAGGAATGGAAGCAGCCTCAGAGAAGAAGGCACCCCGCGTTCCCCTACCATCTTCCAGAGGCCCCAGAACAAAACACTTCTGTCCACCTTCTGGGCCCCTGGCTTTTTCCATAAACACTCCTCAGCCTTCTTCTTGTTCTCTTCTGAGCAGCACACCTGGCAGGGCTAAGCAGGGTCTCCTGGGAGAAAGGGACTGCGCTCTCTGGGTTTATTAGCCTTTGAAACGATACTGCCTGCACTCCAGTCGGTCTGTGTATTTCTGTCTCCATCTCTTGCTGATGGTTTGGAGTTTCCATGTATCTGCTGGGTCATCTTAGAAAACAAAAGTGAATTTTCTATTTGGGCTTAGAACTCTTTTCATCCTTTTACTTGAGCATTCTTCTCAACTGCATGTATTCTCCCAAGAGAGTGGACGAGCCTCACTTGTACAGGGGTGGTCTCGGTCTGAGGTCCACACAGAGAATAGACTCTGCCCTCCCAGACCACCAGAAAGACGGCCCTCTAGTTCACAGCACAAACTTCTCCGATAACATGTCTCAGCCTTGTTTTTCTAAATCATTTATGAAGGCTATACAGTTTGCTTCTATCTTCAGAATGCAGACTTTCTTTTTTTAATGCCTCTTTTGGGGGGTCACACTGCACAGTATGTTGGATCTTAGTTCCCTGACTGACCAGGGATCGAATTCCCGCCCCGGCACTGGAACTGCAGTCTTAACCACTGAATCACCAGGGAAGTCCCAGAATGCAGACATTCTTGGGAGCTGTTTCCCTTTCCAGTTAAGTACCCACTCTCTGTGCTAACATGTGTGCTCAGCTGCTTTAGTCAAGTCCCACTTCTTTGTGACCCCATGCGCTGTAGCCCGCCAGGCTCCCCTGTTCATGACATTCTCCAGGCAAGAACAGGGTGTGGGTTGCCATGTCCTCCCCAGAGGTTCTTCACGTTCCTAGGGAACTAACTCATGGCTCCTGCGTCTCCTGTTGCAGGCAGATTCTTTACTGCTGAGCTACCGTGGAAATCCCTCGATGTGGTAACATCCAGATACCATTATCTATTGGTTATGTCATCACTTACCATGTAGGCGATGAGCTTTCACCTTCTTAAAGAATCAGAGAGGAGTGTGGGGGAGATAGGATACAGGTATATATATGGCTGAGTCCCTTTGCTGTCCACCTGAAACTATTCCAACATTGTTAATCAGCTATACTCCGACACAAAATAAAAAGTTAAAAAAAAAAAAAAAGAATCAGTGGATCTCCCTCTATCAGTTCAGTTCAGTCATGTCTGACTCTTTGCTGCCCCATGAATTGCAGCACACCAAGCCTCCCTGTCCATCACCAACTCCCAGAGTTTACTCAAACTCATGTCCACTGAGTCAGTGATGCCATCCATCCATCTCAGCCTCTGTTGTCCCCTTCTCCTCCTGCCTTCAATCTTTCCCAGCATCAGGGTCTTTTCTAGTGAGTCAGTTCTTTGCATAAGGTGGCCAAAATATTGGAGTTTTAGCTTCAGCATCAGTCCTTCCAATAAATATTCAGGACTGATCTCCTTTAGGATGGACTGGTTGGATCTCCTTGCAGTCCAAAGGACTCTCAAGAGTCTTCTCCAACATCACGGTTCAAAAGCATCAGTTCTTCGTGCTCAGCATTCTTCACTGTCCAACTCTCACATCCATACATGACCACTGGAAAAACCATAGCCTTGACTAGATGGACATTTGTTGGCAAAATAATATCTCTGCTTTTAAATATGCTGTCTAGGTTGGTCATAACTTTCCTTCCAAGGAGTAAGCGTCTTTTAATTTCATGGCTGCACTCACCATCTACAGTGATTTTGGAGTCCCCCAAAATAAAGTCTGACACTGTTTCCACTGTTTCCCCATCTATTTGCCATAAAGTGATGGGTCTGGACGCCATGATCTTAGTTTTCTGAATGTTGAGCTTTAAGCCAACTTTTTCACTCTCCTCTTTCACTTTCATCAAGAGGCTTTTTAGTTCCTCTTCACTTTCTGCCATAGGGTCGTGTCATCTGCATATCTGAGGTTACTGATATTTCTCCTGGCAATCTTTTTTCCAGCTTGTGCTTCTTCCAGCCCAGTGTTTCTCATGATGTACTCTGCATATAAGTTAAATAAGCAGGATGACAATATACAGCCTTGATATACTCCTTTTCCTATTTGGAACCAGTCTGTTGTTCCCTGTCCAGTTCTAACTGTTGCTTCCTGACCTGAATATAGGTTTCTCAAGAGACAGGTCAGATGCTCTGGTATTCCCATCTATTTCAGAATTTTTCAGTTTGTTGTGATCCACACAGTCAAAGGCTTTGGCATAGTCAATAAAGCAGAAGTAGATGTTTTTCTGGAACTCTCTTGCTTTTTTGATGATCCAGCGGATGTTGGCAATTTGATTTCTGGTTCCTCTACCTTTTCTAAATCCAGCTTGAACATCTGGACCTTCATGGTTCACGTATTGCTGAAGCCTGGCTTGGAGAATTTTGAGCATTACTTTACTAGCGTGTGAGATGAGTGCAATTGTGTGGTAGTTTGAACATTCTTTGGCATTTCCTTTCTTTGGGATAGGAATGAAAACTGATCTTTTCCTGTCCTATGGCCACTGCTGAATTTTCCAAATTTGCTGGCATATTGAGGGCAGCACTTTCACAGCATCATCTTTTAGGATTGGAAATAGCTCAACTGGAATTCCATCACCTCCACTAACTTTGTAGTGAGGCTTTCTAAGGTCCACTTGACTTCACATTCCAGGATGTCTGGCTCTAGCTGCGTGTGAGTGATCACACCATTGTGATGATCTGAGTTGTGAAGATCTTTTTTGTACAGTTCTTCTGTGTATTCTTGCCATCTCTTCTTAATATCTTCTGCTTCTGTTAGGTCCATACCATTTCTGTCCTTTATTGAGCCCATCTTTGCATGAAATGTTCCCTTGGTATCTCTAATTTTCTTGAAGAGATCTCTAGTCTTTCTCATCTATTGTTTGCCCATATTTCTTTGCATTGACCACTGAGGAAAGCTTTCTTATCTCTCCTTGCTGTTCTTTGGAACTCTGCATTCAGATGAGAATATCTTTCCTTTTCTTCTTTGCCTTTCACTTCTCTTCTCTTCTTTTCACAGCTATTTGTAAGGCCTCCTCAGACAACCATTTTGCCTTTTTGTATTTCTTTTCCTTGGGGATGGTCTTGATCCCTTCCTCCTGTAGAATGTCATGAACCTTTGTCCACAGTTCTTCAGGCAGTCTGTCTATCAGATCTAATCCATTGAATCTATTTATCATTTCCAGTGTAAGAGATCTATCAGTAAATCCCAATTAAGTGGAAAAGCTTCCCCATTTCAAAAGTGCTTAAATGGTGGACGAATTAGTTAATGCACTGTTAAAGACTAGTCACCGCACACTATCTGTGGCAAAATCATTTTAAAGTCCCATGGCAGACAGATTAAATAAACTACAGTACACCTGTGGCATGAAGTTTTTAGGCAGTCATTAAAAGTCAGAAATAGAAAGTCAAGTGTCATGTATTAACGCATATATATGGAATCTAGATGTCTTTAGAAAGCAGAGAGATTACTTTGCCAACAAAGGTCAGTCTAGTCAAGCCTATGGTTTTTCCAGTAGTCATGTATGGATGTGAGAGTTGGACTATAAAGAAAGCTGAGAACCAAAGAACTGATGCCTTTGAGGTGTGGTGTTGGTGAAGACTCCTAAGTCTCCCTTGGACTGCAAGGAGATCCAAGCAGTCTATCCTAAAGGAAATCAGTCCTGAATATTCATGGAAGGACTGATGCTGAAGCTGAAACTCCAATACTCTGGCCACCTGATGTGAAGAGCTGACTCATTTGAAAAGATCATGATTCTGGGAAAGACTGAGGGCAGGAGGAAAAGGGGATGACAGAGGACGAGATGGTTGGATGGCATCACTGACTCGATGCACATGAGTCTGAGCAAGCTCCGGGCGTTGGTGAAGGACAGGGAGATCTGCAGTCCATGAGGTCGCAAAGTGTTGGACAGGACTGAGTGGCTAAACTGAACTGAGAAAGGTGGTCATGATGAACCTATTTTCAGAGCAGCAGTGGAGACGCAGACACAGAGAACAGACTTATGGACACAGTGGGGGAAGGAGAGGGTGGGACGCACTGAGAGTAGCACTGAAAGGTATGCCTCACCATACGTAAAATACACAGCCAGTGGGGATGTGCTATGTGGCTCAGGGAGCTCAAACCCACCTGGAGGGGTGGGATGGGGCGGGAGGTGGGAGGGAGGCTCAGAGGGAGCGGACACGTGTATACCTACGGCTGACTCACGGTGATGTACAGCAGAAACCAACACGGCATTGCAAAGCAATTATCCTCCAATTAAAAACATCATAAATTAAAAACACAGAAATGTCATATTAAGAAAATATTTGATAACATGGGAGAATGCTCATGATTCACAATGAAAAATACATGTCGGCCATAAAACTGCCCATATGGTAAACTGTAAATCTGGGAAAAGTGTATATGTATGCGTACACGCGGACAAAGCTGAAGGAAACACAAAGTGTGAACACTCATTTCCGAGTCGTAAGATTGCAGGTGGTTGTATTCTCTGTATTTTCTTGCACTTCCCACATTTTCCACAGAAAGAAATGCTCTTTTAAGTTAAGCACGTTTGTGTGTATGTGGACTGGATCTATAAAAGTTACTAACCTTTCATTCTAAACAGTCAGTTTTGCTTCTCCATCATCACATAGGATTGTCATTAACATTTTGGGGGAAGAATGTTGGTTTCCAAAATGGAAAACTTTGGTTTCAGATCTTGGCATCAGGTGTAAAAGTATCATGTCTGTGTCAGACCATTTCACTCAGCCCTGAAATTGATGCCTCCTTTGGCTGTTTCTAACTTGACCTGGGGGAAAAGGTGTTTTCACGTCTCCAAATCCAACCTGTCAACTTTATTAAACATGTGCCAGTCCTCTCAGAGCTGACTCATTGGAAAAGACCCCGATGCTGGGAAAGACTGAAGGCCAAAGGAGAAGGCGGCAGCAGAGGATGAGGCGGTTGGACGGCATCACCGACTCAATGGACATGAACTTGGGCAAACTCCGGGAGATGGCGAGGGAGAGGGAGGGCTGGTGTGTGCTGCAATCCAGGGGGTCGCAGAGAGTCGGACACAACTTAACGACTGAACACCACCACCACCAATCCTGTTACACGCTCCAAATCCTTTAGTGGCCAAGCAGGTCCTCAGAGCTCCTGTCCCTGACCAAAAGGGCCAAGTGCAACACCAGCTCCGGCTGCAGAAATACAGGGTATACTTGGCAGGAAGGCTCCTGGTAAGGAAACCTCTCGAGTGTCTGCCAGAAACAAAAGCATGAACCCTGAAGTCAGCTTTGGTCTATCTTGACAGCAGCTCCCTTCCTCATCCTTCCCTGGAGCTCTGCAGGTGTTGGGGAGTGGGTGTACAAATAGAGTCTTCTCCCACCATCAATTCTATCCAAGAGAGCTGGGTTGGGATGGGTGTAGGTTTTTTCAGAAGCAATTTTGGATATCACAGAAAATGGCATGGCAGAAAGCTAATTCACCAAAACAAAACAAAACAAAACATCGTAAACTAGTTGGAAAGAAGGCAGTTGCATACGAGAAGGAGAGTAGAGGGTGGTTGCAGTGGGGAAGTTAGCAGCAGCAGGAAAAAAGCGACATTACGGAGGCTGTGACTGGAAGAGGAGACTGGATTTTGGATGTGAACATTTAATACGTGAACAGGGCCATATATTGTAGGATAAAGGAAATATCGGGCTTCCCAGTGTCGCCAGTGGTAAAGAACCCACCTGCCAATGTAGGAGACATAAGAGATGTGGGTTTGATCTCTGAGTTGAGAAGAACCCCTGGAGGAGGGGCCTGGCAACCCACTCCAGTATTCTTGCCTGGAGAATCCCATGGACAGAGGGGCTTGGTGGGCTGCGGTTCATATGGTTGCAAAGAGTCGGACATAAATGAAGCAACTTAGCATGCATGCATGTACAGAGCAAGGGTGATCTCAGGCAGTAGAGCTGTGGGTCCATCTTTCCCCGAAGGAAGACAAAGTGGCTACTGATTTTCCAGTTGAGCTTTACAGGGGTTTCAAAGCCCCCTATATCCTCACGCATGGTGCCTTATGCCCACCAGAGTCTCCTCCCCATGGACCCAATCCTTCCAGTAAAGGTCTTATCTCCAGAGAGTTTACGAAAACATGTCAACTAGCTACCTTAAGCCTGGTCATTATTTGCACTGTGATATCAACCTGAAGGCAGGAGGAGAAGGGGACGACACACGATGAGATGGTTGGATTGGCATCACTGACTCCATGGACATGAGTTTAAGCAAGCTCCAGAAGAAGGCGAAGGTCAGGGAAGCCTGGTGTGCTGCAGTACATGAGGTCACAAAGAGCTGGACTGAACAATGACAATTGACCTGAAGGTGGAGAATGAGTCTTGATGGAATGAGGCAGAAAATAAGTATATTTTGGTAAGAGCAGGTATGATGACAGCATCAGCTCCAAGTGCGGCAGGAACCAGGTCTATAGTAGTCACCGATGGATCTCCAGAACCTAGCATCGCACCTGGCATGTGGGAGGGTGGGGCAGTAATAATGGCCAGTAATTCCTGGCCACATCAGCACAGCGAAGCAATGCTCACAGGAACCCTGTGAGGTAGCTGCGATCATCACCTTCATTTTCCATGTGAATTAAGTGCAGGGTGCCATGGATGGCTCTACCAGACAGTAAACGATGGAACCAGGGCTAAAGCCAGGAAGCTTGGCACCCAGCTCTGTTCCTAACCTCCACACTCTCCTGCCTCCTTCAATGAAGACTTGATTTACTGAGTCAAAAAGGGGTGGAATGTGAAGCCAGAGAAGGACAAACATAATATGATCACTCATTTGGGGAATCTAATTTTTTTTTAAATGATACAACTTATTTACAAAACAGAAACATACTTACAGATACTGAAAACAAACTTATGGGTTATCAAAGGGAAAACACGGTGGGTATAAATCAGGAGCTTGGGATGAACATACATTGTGGCCATGCTCAGCTGTGTTCAACTCTTTTGTAACCACATGGAGTGGAGCCCTTCAGGCTCCTCTGTTCATGGGATTCTCCAGGCAACAATCCTGGAATGGGTTGCCATTTCCTCCTCCAGGGGATCTTCCCAACCCAGGGATCAAATCTGTGTCTCTGGCATCTCCTGCAGGCAGATTCTTTTACCACTGACCCTGCTGGGGAGCTCTGACTGTACATACGACCATATGTAAGATGGATAACCAACAAGGATCTACTATATAGTACAGGGAACTCTACTCAGTATTTTCTGATGACCTATGTGAGAAAAGAATCTAAAAGAGCATGAAGACATGTATAGGGATAACTGAATCCTTTGTTGCACTTCTGAAACTAACACAGTGTTGTAAACCAACTACAATAATTTTTTTTTAAAGGGATGGAAGCCTGTGTTGGAACACAAACTGAGGGGCTCTGTACAGCTCAGATAGCAGGAGGGTGAGAAGGACACCCAGGGGCTGGAAGGACTGTGATGTCTGTAGTCTCACCACTGGGGTCTGCCAAGCACAGGCTCCCTGGGCTGGTGCCCCAGTTCCCTCTCACGGAGCCTGTGGAATGGGGTGGAAGGGGGGCTGAGGGGCTCCTCACTGTCCTGTCCACTCCTCTGCCAGTTTACGATCAGGGCCCCCCAAGAGCAGGCAGGAAGCTGTTACGGGAGGAAAGGACAGAGCCTGAGTTGTCTCTGCCCTTTGAGACAGGGTCTCAGCTTCCTGGGGTTTTTTTTCTTTCTCCTTTGCCTTGTTTAATACATCAGAATGTATGCTTTCTCTCTTGTGCTTATGCACCTGAAAGATGAGAGCGCACCCTAAACTCCCGCCATATGATTAGAGAACCTGGTGAACAGCGGCTTTCTGCTGTGACATACTAAACCCAAAGAGTGTCCTTCCCGTAACAGCTCTTTCGTACGTGCCTCACATCTGTACTCAGACACATTGAGGATTTCCTTTCTTGTAGATGCAACGTGAAAAGCTGAAAAATCTTTTATCTTTTGTGTTTTTCTTTTATTTTTTTTGGATGGGAAATGTGTACCACTCAATGGTGGTAACCTTCACCACCACAGATTCAAACTCTTTGCAGACTGCCATGACTTCTCTATCTCCAGTGTGTGAGCCTGCAGAGTGCAAACAGAGGTTGGGAGCAGCAGCTTGCCCGGAGCAGACACAAGAGAGAGGAGGGGAAAATTCATGGGAAGGCGCTCCCCTGGCTGTCCAGTGGTTAAGACCCTGTGCTTCCAATGCAGAGGGCGCAGGTTCAATCCCTGGTCAGGGAACCGCGATACCACAAGCTGTGTGGTGTGGCCACACAAAAACAAAACTCATGGAAAACCTTGAGAATAAACTGTTCTGCATACATTGCTGGCTTAAGTAGCCACTTTATTTGATCCCTCTTACTCTCACAGCTTCTCTCTCTCTATTCCCTTCCACCAAATGTATGTATGTAAGGATCATAGGTGGCGATGGGATACCTCTGGGAGGCATTTGGGAGGAAGGTCTTAAAAAAGATGCAAGATGAGGACAGATATTAAATTCTTTTAATTCAGTAAATTAATAGTAAAAATTTGAGATTCAATTTTTCAAGTAAGATTTTAATATCTGTTACATATAATGAGCTGGGACCAGGTTAGTTATTCAGCAATCCTAGGAATTAAGAGAGAGCTGAGAGACAGAGACTAGAAGAAAAAAAATCAGAGCTTGGGCTTTTAGGAAAGAAAATTGGTTCTGGAATAACTGAAATCTCTAAAGGATCTGTGCTAAAGGCTAGTTTTAAACTTGGGTGTACTTATACAAATCCAGTTTCAAATACAGGGGAAAATCTATTTCGAATCCCAAACGCAGTCCTCTTAGAGGAAAGGCCTTGGCAATTGATCTGTTTCTGGCGCTAATGCTTGTAGATTAGTCGTCAGAATCTTTTTCTTCTGGGCACGAGCTTACAGAAGGTCTTGTGCGTGCGGACAAGGGTGAGCTTTGTCAGGGTACCTCTGCTTAGGGACTTCAAGAATACGGAATAAGGTGTCGGTCAGATACTGAAGTTGCTCGAAAAGACGTGAAAAGGACAGAAAAGTGTAAGTGACTGACGGACCGACTCTATACACAGCTAGTGTCCCATAAGCGTGGCTCTTGAGACTAAATTGGCCAATGAGTTATTAAATCGTTAAGACTCCACAAATCTTTGAGCAGATCCCTTTAGGATGACTAATAGATACGATCGGTGTGTACCTGCCACTCTAACATTCTTCCTACACAAAAGAGTAATGTTATTTCTTTATTTTTGGCTGTGCTGGGTCTTCGTTGCTGCTCAGCTTTTATCCAGTTGCGGCGAGTGGGGGCTACTCTCTAGTTGCGGTGTGCGGGCTTCTCTCGTTGGGGAGCATGGGCTCTAGGGTGCCAGGGCCTCTGTAGCTTCACCTCCTGGGCCCTAGAGCACAGGCTCAATAGTTGTGGTGCAGGGGCTCAGCTGCCCTGCAGTATGTGGGATCTTCCCGGACCAGGGACTGAACCCGTGTCTCTCACGTCGGCAGGCCGATGCGTTACCACTGAGCCACCAGGGAAGCTCCCGCCCTAACATTCTGAACACCCAGCAGTTCTGTGAGCTCCCAATCTCCCTGCCAGACTCTGTGACACAGCTCTGTGACACAGAATCCCCCAGAAACACACAGGAGCGATGCAGACCAAGATTTATGGGCATGTAAATTATGGCATTTTTTTATAACGTTAAAAAAAAAAAACGAGAAGTTAAAAGCCTAACACATTAGGCATGCAGTTCAATTAGCTCATGTCTCCATTCTACAGCCATTAAGAACCACGCTTTTGGGGAACGTTTGTTGACATGAAAAATATTCATGGTATAATGAGAAATCAGAAAGGTATAAAACAGAAGACACTATGATCATATTTTTTTTTTTTTTTTTTTTTTTTTCCCCTCTGGTCATATACATGCACGTGACTGGGAAGAACTAAAAAATAATAAAGATAGAGACTATTTCTGAGCAATGAGATCTTTCTCTACCTCTGTATGTTTTTTAGTCACTCTCTCACGTCCAACTCTTTTTCGACCCCACGGATTGCAGTCCACCAGGCTCCTCTGTCCATGGGATTTCCCAGACAAGAATACAGGAGTGGCTTGCCATTTCCTTCTCCAGGGGATCTTCCCAACCCAGAGACTGAACCCCCGTTTCCTGCTTGGCCGGCGGATTCTTTACCACTGAGCCACCAGGGAAGCCTCACTACCTACCTTTGTATACTTTTCTGTAAGTTTCCAGTTTTATACAAAGCTCCTTTTCTAATAAAAGACATTGTTTTAAGGAAGCAACTGTTACTTCTCACAAGAATATCTAACAAAGCCAATGTCAGTCCACTATATATTATTAATAAATGATAAATGTACAAAGTTCTTGTCCTTACGTGTGAATAATCATGGCTGAAAAAAAAAATCTATATGTCTTAGTCAATAACCTCTGGGCCAGAAGCTTTAAACCTCATGATCTACATTAAAATTCACCATGTCAAAGCACTGCCTACTGTATTAAATACTGCTGATACTGATGTGCGAAAAGGGAATTGATACCTGTTGAGAACATCCTCTGGGCTGGGTGCTTATATATAGGGTTTTGCTTAGGTCACTTCCAGACAAGGAAGGTGAGGTTCTAAGAGGTCAAATCACTGGCTCGGGTCACATGGCTAGTCAGTGATCAAAGTGGATTCAAACCTTCTCAGTCTGACCACGGGGTGAAAACGTCAGAGGACACACAGATAATAAAAAAAAAAAAAAATCTTAAAATTCTGTTAGTGCTCTGAATGTGTGGCCCAAATAACTACTTTTTGTTTCTCATCTTGCACCGCAGCCTAAGAGAGGTGCTGGGGAAGTTGCCTAAAGGAGTGGGCATGACAAAGAGAAAGGCAAGGGGATGATCCACCTACAGGGAAACACCTGAATAAACAGGCGACTTTTAGGGTTACAGAAACTAGCCTAGCCCTCTGCCCAGTGAGGGAAGACAAGCTTTGGCTACCAGGCTCCATCGGTCTGCAAACCTCTCCCTGCCGCCTCCCCTCAGCAAGGTCCTGCTCCTCCCCCATACTTGGCCTGCCCGAATAACATCTCTCAATGGTGGTTTTTGGTGGTTGATTACAAAACACGTCTCAAGAGGTTTAAAATTTTTTTTTCATAATTTTTTATTTTTTGGCCATGCCTCATGGCATGTGGGATCTTAATTCCCTGACCAGGGATCAAACATCCACCCCTGTATTGGAAGCACAGAGTCTTAACCACTGGACTGCCAGGGAAGTACCCAGAGAGGTATTTTTAAACATTAAAACTTTCTTTTAGAGAGGACATCAGACCTTAAAGATGATCTCTTTTCATTTTTCCCATTCAATAATAAATGTCTGTAGACATTTCGTAAGAAAGAGCTTGCAGACTAGACATCTAGTCTAGGCCTATCTTTCCATGTATCACCAATTCAATTCCAGCAGCAGAAGAGTTCATAATCTTAACAACATCCTACGCAGTTAGACCCTCACAATTACTTAGTGGTTCCATATCAAGTATCCCATTTGCTTCCCATAGTCAACCTTAAGCAAAGAGAGGGAGGTACTATCACCCCATTTAACGGATCAGGAGATTAAGGCACGCTGCCACTTTGCCTGGCTTATTGGATTAGACAGCAGCTTCCGTGAAAGGCCCAGAGGGGCTGACTTGGGGGCAGGGTTGGTGCACACAAAAATTTTGAAACCTAGCAGCAACATATCGCTGGAAGACGGGATCCTGAAAAGGGTTTTCAGGTAGGGATGGAGTAATGAAACACTGCGGGGTGAAGACAAACACTGCTTAGGTCTCACCGTTGCCTATGGAGAGCGCTGGCTGAATGGCTTCCTTCCCTAACTTTCCAGGAGGTCGTTCTTGATTATCCATCATGGAGAAGCCATAACCACCACACCTTAAGGCTCCCACGTGCCTCAGCGTATTACATCATTGTAAGATTTTGAGGTGGGCTTTGTAGATAATTTCACAAATGCGGAAAATGAAGCTCAGGCAGGTTTAGTAACTGGTTAAGCTGGCAGAGTAAGCAAGCAGCAAAGTCCGGATTCAAACCGCATCACATCACACCCACCTCACCTTCCCGTACCTGCATCTCATCTAGTGTGCTGCCTGCCCACGTGCTCCTTAGTTCATCAGTCTTTTGTTGTAGTTATTTGAGGGCAGACGGCAAGCCTTCTATTTCTTTGTAACCACCCCTCCTGCACTGAGCAGAGCCCCATGTACACAGTAGGTTCTCAATAAGTGTTATATGTCAAATATCTGTTTGGGAGTAACAGAAGTTATCAAGAGGGATTCTTTGGTACTCTGAATGTCAGGCTCTCTGCTGTGTATAATTAAAACAAGAGTGAACACGAGATGTGTAATTTCTCCCGGCTTTAGCTTAATCAGGCATGCATTACCATGTCTGACTCTGTGTTATGTGAAAAGAACTGCTCAGTAAGCATTTTCTGTGATGAGGCCAGTCAGACACAGACAGACATCAAAGAAGTTTCAGAAAAGGCAAAAACAAAACCATCAAACATGTTGAGAGACAATGATCTACATGGCGTACTGTTTCATTTGAGACTAAAGAACTTACAAGGTAAAGAGAGCATTTGACTAATAAGAAGCTGGGTGCCAAGTGGGATCGGGTACCATTAGACTTTCTCAAGAATAAGGACGCACCACGCTACTGATCTGGGTCAGAGACAGAGGGAGGTACACATTCAGGGGTTTTTCTGGGAGAAGGTGTTTGCTTTGAAACCTGTTTAGCACAGCAATCATTTCACTGTGATGGCTATCACAATCATTTCATTACCATCTTCACTGCCAGGCAAACCTAACAAATATACATGCAATATACAACTTATTATCCCGCTGGGTCTCATTCCACTTGCCATCCCAACACCACATTAGTTTACAGCTTTGAAAACATAAAGAGCTCGAATGAATTCATTGAGATTAGAACTTTTAAGACAGAGATGAGCTCAAGTACTTCTCTGTTGACATTTGGTAACCCAAGCTAATAGTACCTATTTTATTGCCAGACCACACATTAGTCATCTTGATAAGCTACTGAGAGGCAGGGTTTCTGACTTCCTTTGTGTTAAAAAGTGTCACCTTCTCGTGGGCATTTAATCAACACCAAGAAAGAAGAGCAAATATCAGGTTCGGGGTACCTACATTTGTGTCCTCGAGGCTGTGGCCATTGGTCTCGACCAACTCCTTGGTACCCTTCAACTGCAGGTTTTAAAAAAAACAAAACAAAAACCCAAATGAATAAGCAAGCATATTTATTAAGTGCATATCATCCTGTTAACTCTGATTTATCGGAGGCTACACTTCAGAAAACTTCCAACAAGAAAAAAACGAGATGGAGCATATAACTCTAACGAGTCTTACTGAAACCAGTTTGAGGCCAATATTTTATGAAACTTGATGGCTGGCAAAAAAATAAATGGGCCTTGGCCATTATTTTTAAATAATAAGATTAGAAAGCAGTTTCATAGGCATAAAATGTATAAAATTGGTTCTTAAGAATAATAAATGATTTCATTTCCTCGTTGTATTGCTATTAATTTAAACCCTGCAGTGTTTGCAAGTTGCCGCCAGCTAAATGATGTTATACTAATGATTATTCGAGAGTGATGTATTTTCACTTGCTTTAATGCGCTGTAGCGCTACTGTACGCATCTTCCTAGGGAACCTATTCGAATGACTGACGTGGTTTCTGGAGGCCTACAGGAAGATGATCTGCTGCTTTTTGGAAAGGAAGAAATGGGACCTCATCTTCTTGATCACCGAGGCATTAGAAGAAAAGCTGTTTCTCAGCTGAGATTTTTAACAGTGAACATCTGAAAATGCCCTTCTCTGCGTTCTCTCTCAGAAGGCTTAGGAGTAATCAGTTAGCGGGAGATTTTCCAGAAACCTTTAATTGGCATTTTTATTCTAGCCTGACTTGAAGCAAACACATGGAGACAGAGAACAAGGGCAAAGGTGAGCAGCCTTGCAGCTGTTTGCTGGTATTTCTTCCTGGCTTATTGTGCTTAGGAAGCAGCACCTCAGCACTCTCTTTTTCTAATGCCTAAAATAAAGCACTCACGGTCTGATATAAATGCTTAAAGTCTGAAAGAGAATAAATGCACCACCAATATGTTTGACTCAGATGGTGGTTCTTTTGGGCTCTGTGTACGTGCCAGCAGGAAAGCTTCTTTGGTTTTTACAAGGCGATCTCAAACTCTCAGCAAGAAAGCCATGCGCTCTCCAAGCCAAGAGCGGGGCTCTGCCAAAGCCGTGGCGACGTGAAGGGGCTGAGGATGGGGCAGCTGACTGCGGACCCATGGAGCCGACTAAGGCTCACTTCCACATCATCCCTCTTGAGAAAGAGATTGTGTCCAGGGGTCCTCAGGGTACCACCACGGTTGTTTCCGCACACAACAAAGGTGAGGGAGCACCAGCAAAGTGCGCGAGAATCGTGAGAAGCAAAGTGCAGCTCGGCAACAGGGAGACCAGCTGTTTCAGAGGGCACACAGGGGCTTCAAGGCCCCTCTCTGCTTTCTGATCTGCAAGTTCTCTTTCCATAGGTGACCCTCACCATCTCCCTCACTGCTCAGCCCACCTTGGAACTCGCGCTTCCGGGAGTTAAGAGCAGGGCTGGCTCAGAAGAAGGTCCTGCTATTTTCTCAGCGGAAGGAATGGACTCTATTTAAAGCCTAGCCCACCTTCACACATTTCCCAGCATGAACACACCCATTGCTCTCCTTCTTCTGCTTAAATAAATTCCATTGTCCTGCTTCGTGCTCCCCTTTCACTCTGCCGTGTATGTGTGTGTGCATGTGTGTGTCTAATCTCACTCCCCATTTGCGTGTGTGTGTGTGTATGTGTGTGTGTCTGTCTGTCTGGTCTCACTCCCCATTTGCCTGCTCCCTGCTGTGGGATCCACACATGTCCTCCTTGCCTGGGATGGTGGGCTGCCCGCTCCGCCCTCACCAGCCTACTCCCTGTCCCCTCTGGGGCAGCTCACCTCTAGATGCAGAGGTTGACATTGTGTCTGAGGACACCTGGGCTTAAGAACAGGGTGTCGAAAACTGAGTGTTAGTCGTGCAGTCGTATCCAACTCTTTGCGACCCTATAGACCATAGCCCACCAGGCTCCTCTGTCCACGGGATTCTCCAGGCAAGCATACTGGAGTGGGTTGCCATGCCCTCCTCCAGGGGATCTTCCCAACCCAGGGATTGAAGCCGGGTCCCCCACATTGCAGGAGGCTTCTTTACCATCTGAGCCACTGGGGAAGCCCATGCAGAGGTAGATGTGTTTTTAATTTACGTTTGTGTGTGGTGGGGGTGGGTGGTGGCTATACAGAGACAGAAGGAATATGTCCACTGCTTGCTCTCATCTATAAGATGACAGATGGGGGCACCAGCCAAGGGGCTCTTGGGGAAAACAGCCTGGTAGAGACAAAAGCAGCTGGCAGCATTTGGCTTCCATGGGCCCTCTCAGACTTATGTATTCTCGGGGCCTTTGCTTGAAAAAGAGCCATCCCATCAGCACAGCAGATTTTAAAATGCTTCCTCTTCAGTCGTACTCCCTAGGTCTTTAATGATTTCAGTTGTTCTGAATCTTTTCACGTTATCCATTTATCTTTTTTTTTTTTTTTTAAGGAATGGAGAATGCAGTGTGATGCTTCACCAAAGCTTACATGTGCTCACTGCTCTTTAAAAACGCATGTCATGACAAGGATACAGCAATGTGATCTGCAAAGCTTAGCATCTATTTTTATGACTGAGGTTTGGACTCTGAATCAACATAAAGGATCGGAGTCCTTTGGAGAAAGAGGAATTCACCCCTCCTCATCCCAGTAAATCAAAGAGACAGAGAGAGAAAACACAAAACAACAAAGCTCAGAGACATGTATGTTTGATCAGGTACAAATCTGGACCAAATCTGCTCCAATTTATTGGAAGCCTTTCATAATGGAAAGGAAGAAAGAACAGAAGAAAGACTGCAGGTCTCTTAGACAGTAGGTCACTGTGAATTCAGTCATCAATATTTTTTGGTTCAATCTAACTTCTCCAAAATCATACACAGTCAGACTCAGTCTATGTTACTGAATCTGTCTTAATCATATAAAATAATGATTAGTCTAAGAAAGTATTTTCCTCCAAAGCTAAAAAAACTTATAAACTATCCAACACTTTTAAGGTTCTCTCACAATTCACTTATACTTTTAGAGGGAAGTGACTGAAAATACATTTTCTTGATTTCAAACCATTAAAAAGGTAAAAATCATTTGTACAGTGACTGAGTCACAGTGGACTAGGGTCATACCTCTCCAACTTCAAATCATTTTTGAAGTGATTTATGTTGTACAAAGGACCTCCTCATATACCACAGTAAGAGAAAATTTTAAAGCAACCTAAATTTGACTACTCCCAAAGGGTTGAGGCCACTACATGTGATTTTTTTCCCCTTCTTTTTGCCATTCATTACTTCATGGGCAGCCTGTGAAGGCCAGAAATAGGAAAGTATTTCAGGAACTTGCCTGGCTTCTCCTGTGTAGATAATAGGGCTTAGATTTCACTCAGCTGCCAAGTAATCCATCTTACCCTGCTGTAAGACAATACTTTCAAATCCACTTATCAATGTCAGGCCACACTTTAGTATCAGAGAAAGCCAGGATGAAATGATCAGATTTACAAACTTGGTATAAAAGGTTTGTTGCTCACCCTGGCTAGATAAGTGCCCTGATGCTCAGGGGAGAGGTTTTTTTTTTTTTTTTTTTTTTAATGTCGCTATGAATCAGTCCTTCTCATTCAGATGTCTGCAGGAGGACCATAGGCTATGCTAAACTCATTTTCCTCATGATTAGACTTAGGACGAAACTAGCTGCTTGCTTTGAAATTTATCTGCATCGCCAATGCTTTAAAACTTAATCAAAATTCATTTGTCTCCTGGAAGAAAGTTTCACAGATCACTGGAAGG
Organism: Antilocapra americana; assembly: GCA_007570785.1. Lineage (NCBI taxonomy): Eukaryota > Metazoa > Chordata > Mammalia > Artiodactyla > Antilocapridae > Antilocapra > Antilocapra americana. The sequence goes on from ML661908.1 coordinate 5,938,206, forward strand.
CTTGGGTGGCCTAAGAGGTACCAGAGTCAGAACAGAGATGCTGGAAATGAGATTAAAAATCCCACGCAGCAAAGTTGCTGGGAGGCTGGGATGGTCCAGGCTAATCCTGCTGCAGATTAACGTCAGCCAGTGTTTGCACATGCCTCAAGCACGGGGAAGCGCGTGTCCGTGTTTGAACTGATTCACGGGTCGGAGCTGTTGCTTTCACTTACTTGTTCCTGGAGGACTTTGAGTAATGCTTGTGTGTGTGACTGCTCTTCCTTTGCTTGCTCCAGTTCTGACTTTTTGTTGTTCAACTCCTCCTGGATGGTCAGTAATTGCTGTGAAATCAAAGGATGTTTATAAGAAGACAGCAGGCCAGCTGGAATATTGTAAGATAATCATAACATCCATTCCAAAGCACAGGAAAAAATTTTGTACATGCCTTAACGTGTAATCTGGACTTCAGTTGACTTTTTAAAATGTACATTTCACCCCCTACATAGCATAACGAGTGTGCAGTTGATGCCACAGTCTCAGGCTGTTGGTGACACCAATGCACAATGCTCGTGTCAGTGTTTGTGTAGGCACCTTTGTATTCCTTTGAACAGATGCCCATTTATAAAAATACACATTAGGTAGGAAGTTAGGAACGAGCAACCAGGGGTGCCCTAGAGGGAAAGGATGCAAGCTGACCTCTAAACCCCATTCCAAAGGCACCCAGGAGAGCTCACAGACATGCCACAGAATAACCACAGAGACTTTTCCATCTCCTGAACATGTGCCCTAGGCACACAGGGAATATAGACTAACCACAGGGGCCTCCTCTAGTAACCTTAGGCAGCTAGGAGCCCATTAAGAGTTCATGAATGTTCTACACATATATGCATCCGATTATAACAGACTCAACTATGAGAAGACATACACAACAGAACCTGCTGTTATATAACTTGCAGTTGTCAGTCAGCCTTGAGCCTGTGCCTATTTGCATTCCCTTTCACTGACTGGTGGTGGGCACAACCAAAAGGAGAAGACAGGAAGTATAAAAAGGGAGAAGACAGGAGGTATTGTGAGAGGACGATGACTCCTTTGCGGTCGGCTTGCTCCCATGTCTTGAGACTATCTAATAAAAAAAATCTGTTTCCTTGAGCTGTAACTTGTCTGTTGTTTTAAATGCTTTAGTCTGTCCTTACAAATGTTTGTTGTGACAAGACAAGAACTAAGGAAGAGAAATAAACCAATCTGACATGCAGAATCATGGTAAGAAACGAAAACATTGATAGCTCAAGAGATTACATTAAAAAAACCCAACACTTAAAATAATCAGTCCATGTCCAAGGTTACATCACTTTACATCCGACCCTACAGCTAGCTTTAGAGTAGCTCTGTAAAGCCACTTCGCCAGGTGGCTGGGACCACAAACAAGACTTTTACTTTCTCTGTTATGACGGTGATGTTTTATTAGATCAGCAGGACTCAAGTCCAAACTGAAATCAATGTATCAGCTGAGAAAACTGCTGATATAAGCTGTCAAAACACTCAGCTGCGGCCTGCACTGCTATCTGGAGGCAGGGCACTGAAGGCATTGCTGGAAGCTTGAGCACTCCTTGCCCCCATCAACTGTAACTCATGCAGAGGCTCACCTGGCCTGCCAGGAGGATGAGGCTGCGCAGCGCTAATTCTTCCTAACAAGGTTCTCTGTTAATATATACACAGGCTGGAGAACACATTCAAGAGCTTCCAAGCAGGCCCTGGAAACAGTGTGTCTATTCGGAGCTTCCTGACAACCGAGGGCTAGTTTGCAAAGACAAATGAGTGCGTCTTCTGCTCCTGCACAAACAAGTCAGGCCCTAATGATATGGAAATGTCAGTGTGTAGTCATCTCCACGCCAAGGCTGCTGCTTCTGGGGCTTGACAAGCTGGCTGCAGAGCTGCCTGGCCAGGTCTGAACTACCAAGGCTGGGATAAACACTGGCACTGGATTCCTGGTGCTTAAACCTACCAACTGGAAGGATTAAATCAAATCTCTAAGACAAGAAGCGCTCAGAAAAACACACTGTGTCTTAACCCCTGGGCTTGCTCGTCCTGGCCCCTCATCTGGGGCGGGATATAGATTTAAACATAAACAGTGACTTCCCTGCAGTTTTGAAAACACTCGGCGCTTCTTATTTCACCACCGCCCCATCCCACACTGCCCGTATGAGGCAATCCACACAGCCCATGTGGGCTCCCTTTAGACGTTAGGTGGTTTAACTGTGCACCAATGATTACAGTGCGGAAACCAGGGGGCCATATGGTACCATGACAAGTAACGAAAATGACCCTTTCCAAACGGTGGGGAATGACCCTGTTTCCTCATTCTCAATCACGACCAGCCCCAGAATGGTTCTGAGGGGATCTGGTGCTCTGACTTCCATGATGCCGAGTGGATTTTTTGTGCCACTAGACAATTTCGAATCCAATCCTGAAACCTCCTGTAAAAATGAGCTGCAGAGAGCACAGGGAATTCTCTTCACTAGCTCGGGTCCACTCACTGCTGTAAGCAAAGTAGCAAAATTTAGAATCAACTGATGTCTGGCTGAAGGGGGCAGCCACGCCAAGGATGGTGCCCCTGGACAATGGGCAACCAGGCTGCCATTAAAAATGAAGTCACACAAGCATCTCTGGACACAGAAGAGACTCATAATACACTGTTCCCTGCATGAAAAGTTGAGTCATGAAAGGGTTTCACTGAACTTTGCAAAACAAAAAAGGATCTGGATACTGTCTGTGGGCGTGGATCTTTCTGTTAGTCTGGCTTATAATTTTCTGATAAGTCTGTAAGGAGCAGACACTACTTTAGTAACAACAATTAAAAAAAGTGAATGAACTTAATTAAGATTGGGGAAATGACAAAGAGGAGAACTACTTGGCCACAACTCTCAGTTGTCATTACCAACTCTGTGACTAACTCAGAGGGGAAGCGAGAACTCTTCGGGAGTCTGCCATTTCACCCACGTTACCACACTGCTTCATCCAAAACATGACTGTGTGTGCATGCGCGCGCACACACACACACACACACACACACACACACACACACACTCCCTTCCCTGGACCTCACTTCCCAGGTTAGCATCTGTCTTATCTCAGACTTCCTTGGAATCTTCCTTGGAATTAAATTGTAATTCCAATTTAATTGTTTAAATTAAAAAGTGTGATTCCAAGGAATCATCCACATTTCCTTCTCTTCTCATATGCAGACAACTGTCTTCAATGGTTTTTTATTTGAATGTGTTTTTCCAAAATAAATACTACTGTCTTGTGAGTATGCAATTGCATGTAAGTGGTTGTGCCATATTTTTTGTTTACTATGTCTTTTACTGAGCACTATTCTCTTAAGATAACCAGGTGGATATGTATGTATCTCTAACTACTGCCTCTGGTGGCTGCATAATAGTTTATGGGGTATGTCTGCCCAGTTATACCCGTTTCACTCTCCAGGGAAGCCCACTCAGATTACCCCCATTTCTTGCCTCCATCAGGGCTGCAGTGGGAGATGCTGGTGCTTGTCCCTCTGGACCTGTGGGAAACTTTCCCTGGTGTGTGTCCAGCAGTGGACCTGCTGGTTCACAGGATGTGCTTGAGGAGGTCACTGCCAAAGCTGCTTCACAAAATGGCTGTACCAGTCTGCCCGCTCACCAGTGCTGGATGAGTTACTATGCCCACACTTTACATTACCTAGCTTTCTAACATCTGTCAGTCTAATAATATCAAGATTCTTCATCTTTTAAAATCATCTCATACTTTCTCTGATTCCGTGATTTTAGGCTTTACTTCCACATGTACAAGCTGGGTTTAGAAAAGGCAGAGAAACCAGAGACCAAATTGCCAACATCCGCTGGATCATAAAAAAAGCGAGAGAATTTCAGAAAAACATCTACTTTTGCTTCATTGACTGCGAAAGTCTTTGTGTGGATCACAGCTGTGGAAAATTCTTAAAGAGATGGAAGTATCAGACCACCTTACCTGTCTCCTCAGAAACCTGTATGAGGGTCAAGAAGCAAGAATCAGAACCAGACATGGAACAATGGAGTGCTTCAAAACTGGGAAAGGAGTACTACAAGGCTGTATATTGTCACCCTGTTTATTTAACTTACATGTGGAGTATATCAATGCAAAATGCTGCACTGGATGAATCTCAAGCTGAAATCAGGACTGCTGGGAGAAACATCAGCAATCTCAGATATGCAGATGGTACCATTCTAATGGCAGAAACTAAAGAGCCTCTTGATGAAGGTGAAAGAGGAGAGTGAAAAAGCTGGTTTAAAACTCAATATTAAAAAAACTAAGATCATGACATCTAATCACATCAGTTCATGGCAAACGGAAGGGGAAAAAGTAGAAACAGTGACAGATTTTATTTTCTTGAGCTCCAAAATCACTGTGGATGGTGACTGCAACCATGGAGTTAAAGATGCTTGCTCCTTGGAAGGAAAGCTATGGCAAACCTGGACAGTATATTAAAAAAGCAGACACATCACTTTGCTGACAAAGATCCATATAACCAAAGCTATTGTTTTTCCAGTAGTCATGTATGGATACAACAAATGGACCATAAAGAAGGCTGAAGAACTGATGGACCATAAAGATGGATATGACAGTTGATGGATATAAAGTGCCAAATAATTGATGATTTTGAACTGTGGTGCTGGAGAAGACTCTTGAAAGTCCCTTGGACTGCAAGGAGATCTAACCAGTCAATCCTAAAGGAAATCAACCCTAGGTATTCATTGGAAGAACTGATCCTGAAGTTCTAATACTCTGGCCATCTGATCTGAAGAGGGAAGATTGAAGGCAAAAGGAGAAGAGGGTGGCAGAGGATGAGATGGTTGGATAGCATCACTGACTCAATGGACACGAATTTGAGCAAATCCCAGGAGACAGTGAAGGACAAGGAAGCCTGGTATGCTGTAGTCCATGGGGTCTTGAAGAGTTGAACAGGACTTACTGATTGAACACACACACACACACACACACACACACACACACACACACAGAGTGTGTGTATGTCAATGCTACTCTCAACTTGTCCCAGCCTCCCCTTCCCTGCCTGTGACCACATGTCTGTTCTCTACGGATCAGTCTGTATTCCTGCCATACAAGTAGGTTCATCTGTACCATTCTTCATAAAAAGCAGACATTACTTTGCCAACAAAGGTTTTTCTCGTCAAACTTATGGTTTTCCCAGTAGTCATGTATGGATGTGAGAGTTGGACTATAAAGAAAGCTGAGCACTGAAGGATTGATGCTTTTGAACTGTGGTGTTAGAGAAGACTCTTGAGGGTCCCCTGGACTGCAAGGAGATCCAACCAGTCCATCCTAAAGGAAATCAGTCCTGAATATTCACTGGAAGGACTGATGCTGAAGTTGAAGCTCCAATACCTGGCTACCTGATGGAAAGAACTGACTCACTGGAAAAATGAACACTTCAGTCAACTTAAAGAATGCTTTTAGGAAAATCAAATCATCTGATGACTTATAATGTCGAAAAGAGCTGCACCCTCTGGGTAGACAGGACCCCTCACTAAGGCACATGGTTGGGCAGTGGAGTAGGGGCTTATTCTCATTCCCATTCACCCATTTGGCCTGCTTCCCTATTCAGGGCAAAGCCTACACACTATTTGCAGTAGTTTTGGGTTCTTCCTCAATAAAGACCCCCTCCAATCACCCAAGCAAAGTTAGTTTTCTTTCATCTTCCCAAAGCACTTTTATATGACATATTACAGTTCATAGGAATCTCCCCAACTAGACTACATCCACCAAGGGTAGAGGCCATAACTGGGTTACCTCTAACCTATGGCAGGTGCTGGATAAATGAACGAATGAGTGAAGAGGTAAATAAATGTTTGCTCTGGTTCCCCCAGTTCTATGAGATTAAGCCATAATCTAGCAAAAAACAAAACAAGGCAAAAAAACCACACACACACACACACACACACACACACACCAAACTGAAACAAGCACAGCAACAAAAACTAGTTGATCTATCACTGGGTAACTTATTGTTCCAGGCATACGGGAATGTGAAAGCTTCAGAGGAAAACAGCAATCCCACTAAAGGCTTTCTGATTCATTACGCTGGAAGTAACAGATACTGTCCTTAAGTTATAGGGGAATATTTCTTAAAAGTCTAAGGAAGCCCAATCAGTGAATTTATAATTATGGAATTTCTTCCCCATGTCCCACCGAAAAGCAAACAGATAAACCAAAACCACCATTACGAAAAACAAAATCAACATACCCCTAGACTACTGTCTGCACTCTATCAAACCATTTTGTTTACAAAACATCAACTCATGAACCTAATATTTATGTATTCAAAACAGTGGTAATTCAGAATGGCTATTCTTTATTTGACTAGATGCCCTATAAAAACAATGAGATAGTCTGCAACTAGATAATTTAAATCAGGCTTTCTGGGTCTTTTTTCTCTTGCAATTTATGAAACTGTATAATGTTCTTTCCACTTTGAATTTTTAAGTACCAAAGTGCCTCAATTACAGAAGTTCATAGGCAGCAAGAACTTAATCAGAAGAGCCTTTCAGTTAGACTGGCTGACTGCAGCATAATTTTAATTTAACACTGGAGAGTGTGGCATTAAACAGATGCACTATTACATTTTTTGGTGGTTACAATTGACTGTGTTCCAATTAGACAATTATCCATATGCCAATCAAATGCAAACACTCAGGCGGACAAGAACAGGTAAATAAATGTGGTACTTGACATGTCTTGATGTTTCCAAGCCACTGATTTAATAGGATCATTTGTAATGCTCTTTGGGGATGTAGACTTCGGTGTGTAATGGGTCTTTCTCTCTGACAAATTCAAAGAGCATTACAAATGTTATTTGGAGCCACAGAATAAGTGAGGTCACATTTCCATTTTTATAGATGGGCGAATCATGGGCGCCCAGAGGTTAAGTCATGGACCTGAAGCCATGGTGTCTCGCAAAGACCTACCGCTTGCCCAACTCAATTTCCTTGCTTCAAACTGCACTTTCTACCCTGGCAACCACATCGAACCCTTAATATGAGATGGAAATGAGGACGCACCAGGTTTAAAACCCTCCTAGCAATGACGTCCACCTAGGCATTCACCATTTTCCACTTACGAGTGAGGCTGTTGGGGACATGCCTTTTATGTACCCTCTGTGAGCAGTATGGTGAATTTCACTTTCCTTTAAAAACTGTAACTCTCTCCTTGTCTTTTTTGCCTATGTTTTATACTTTTGTCACTAAGGTGAAGTCTTTATATAACTAAAAGACAGTATAAGGTTAGACCCCATGAAAATCACAGACCACGGCGCAAATTCACGGCAGGAAGTACACCAGCAACATCTGATGATGAGCTGTTGTTTGTTGAGTTGTTCAGTCGTGCCCGACACTTTGCGACCTCATGGGCTGCAGCATGCCAGGCTCCCCTTTCCTTCTCTTATCTCCCGGAATTTGCTCAAACTCAAGTCCACTGAGTCAGTGATGCCATCCAACCATCTCATCCTCTGTCGTCCCCTCCTCCTCTGGCCCTCAATCTTTCCCAGCATCAGGGTCTTTTCCAATGAGTCAAATGATAAGCTAACACTCACAGAACTGTGATACCTCAGGAATCTTTGGCAGGACTGGTGAGCTGCTGGGAGATGGAGGTGGTGATTGGCATGAAACTGAGAGGATCCCTAAATGGAACACTTCTTTTGTGCCTTTCATGGTGGTGGCGGAGCACTTTCTAAATTTACAGTGGTGGCAAGTCACATGAACTTATTCCACGAGGTAGAGACACACTGATTGTGACCGACAATCACACACACACAAGGCTCTGCCTGAAGGTAGATACAGCGAACAGTATTCCTGACAAAGGAGAGAAACCCCGCTCGGGGGAAGGACAGTCATGTACCACCTGGCACCTACAATGTTCACTTTTCTCCTTGGGAGAAGGAAAAAAAAAAAAGATGGAACTGAACTAGGTTGAATTTTTGGGGTCACATGAAATGCCAAGACTACTCAAAATTTATTCTAGTTTATTTTTTATTTTTACTTTTTTTTATTGTTTTTGCCATACAATGTCATGATATCACCATGGTATTCTAGTTTAAAATGGCATTTGCTTCGGACTTCCCTGGTGGTACAGTGGGTGAGAATCTGCCTGCCAGTGCGGGGGACATGGGTTCAATCCCTGGTCCGGGAAGATCACACATGGCATGGAGTAGCAAAGCCCATGCACCACTACTGAGCCATGCACCCTGGAGCCTGGGCTCCACAACAAGAGAAGCCACTGTGATGAGAAGCCTGCACACCACAAAAAGGAGCAGTCCCTGCTAGCCACAACTAGAGAAAGCCTGTGCAGCCTCAAGGACCCAGAACAGTCAAAAATAAATAAATAAAAAAAAATTTAAAAAATGCCATCTGCTTCTACCTGCAGATGAAACTGCACTTCAATTTAACCTTGAGACCCGAGGGTGATGAAGATTGTGGCTGGGTATATCCACTCCAGCACCTCCCTCTCCACCTCTAGCTCAGTGACCCCTGGGGGAGAAACATCTCTCGGAGAGAACCCCACCATTCAGATGACTGATAACAGGAATACCGGATCATAGAAATGAAATTGTGCTCCGAGCCTAATATCCTATTACACCAGGCTATACATATTTAATTCCTTGGGTCTTTCCTCATAAATCAATTCCTTCAGGCCCTTAATCTCGTCAATATCTTTTCTGATATTGAATTTTAAATGCCACTCTCATTGCTAGGCAGAAAGGCAATCTCTTGCTCGTGATGGGATCAGGTTTCATTTACAACCGAGAGATGCCTGGAGTCTGGTGCTGTTCTTTGACCCCGCTGTCACAAATCCTGATGTCGGCCGGAGCCAAACAGCCCAAGGACAGGTCTGACCGGGCTGGTCCTCTGAGAGGTCAAGACCAGGGACCTGGGGTCACATCTATAGGTGCTCTGGAACAGCTCTGGGAGGCTGGGGAGAAGGCAGAAGTGTTTTCAGAGGTGTGGATCCTTAGGGGGGGCGTCCTGCTGAAACATGGGCACCCTGCTACCCACCCAGGACAGTGTGCTATGATGGGGGTCCCCTTCTCTGAATGCATGCGTCTGACACAGCATGCATACATCAGAGTAAGATCTCAGCAAGTGGGTGAAGGGAAGGAGAGGCTCGTGGATTCTTTAGAGGGGAAGCATGCAACCCAGAGGGTTTGGAGCAGGAATGTTTCCAGGTTCCCCAGGGCTGGTCCCAAACACTGGGATCTCCCTGGTTGCAAGGAAAGGGAAAAAATCCATGAGTTCTGTGAGCTGCGCAAAATTTCCAGAGGGGAGCAGGAGTGATGAATGTTAAGACTTCGAGAGTGTGGGGAACACGGGGAACTACTGCGAGGAGGATTTGGGGGCCTAAGTATGCGGACCGTGGTAGGGTTCCCACAGTGGGGCTCTAGGCGCTGTTGGACTCTGTACAGGAAATAAGCAGGTGCAACTGCACAAAACTGAAACTAACCAAAGGTCCATCTACTGGCTCTCAGTGTGCGCCAGCAATTCTCACAAAATCGGACAAAACACTCCATCCTGATAAAAATCCTCTGCTGACCTAAAACCTAAACAGCTGCTGCCTTTACTCTTAGATTTCAGCATACATGTAAGCTTCAAATGAGTACTGTTCCATCCCTAACCCTTTAATAAACATGCTTTATGTAGAAACTAATTTGGAAAATGCTGGTGTCACAGTCTGCTCCCCCTGCAACCTTCCCCACCCCCAGAGACTCACACAGGACTCAGCCAAGCTCAGTTTTGGGGTTTAAAAGCACTTGAGCTCATCTAAGACGCACAGTGTCCCCAATCCCTGCAACACGACACATATTCCTAGATTTCTACAGCAGATTCGAAATAAACAATGAGAACACAGTTGCTGCAAACACTAAGAACTAGAACTGAGTTACTTTACTTCATTTCACAAGACCTCTTCAAGAATTTTTATGTCAAAAATCTGAAACAGTGAAATGTGGGGAGCACCTCCTTGTTGAGTGCAGAACTGATTTCTTATGTTAAATATTTTTACTGAAATTTCATATTTTACAAGTTGAAATAAATTCCTTCAACATTGTTAACTGCTTGCCTTTTAAAGGACAAATCAAGAAAATGTTACATCAGTGGCACTAATAGTAGTTGTCTAAACTGTACCTTTTGCATTTGGTTTTGTTAAGATCCATGGGCAGGAGGAGAAGGGGGTGACAGAGGATGAGATGGTTGGATGGCATCATCAACTTGATGGACATGAGTTTGAGTAAACTCTGGGAGACAGTGAAGCATAGGGAAGCCTGGTTTGCTACAGTCCATGAGTTTGCAAACAGTCACGGCTGGGCAACTGAACAACAATAAGAATGCAAAGATCCACGTATTTACCGACATTTACATACTGTAATATATTAACTATAATAAAAATATCAAAGTTCAAACTGTTAAGTGAGCTAAAAACAATGCTTTAATAGATAGTTGTGATTTTTCTACTTTTTCATTACATTCTTTTATTAAAAAACTGTGTGGGCATCATATATGTGAAATTCAATATCAGAAAAACTTCACTGTATTTCTTTCTTGGCCATTATTATTACTTGTTTCATGTCAATGAAATGATTCAATGATTATTACTGAACGTTGATTAATACTGAAAAGAAGCCTGTCAAGTGGAGTAGGAGGATGTTTAAAATCAAATCCTCCCTGAGATTAAGTTACACCAGGCACACCCCTGGCAGGCAGCCCACTGTCTGGGCAGGAGAGGAGATCATGACCTTGGGGTGGAGGACTGTGTCATTAGACAGGGTTTGAGAGACCATTTCTGTTACTTGGATATCCTCTTGGGAGGGCCTTATGTGAAAGACAAGATACTTTTTGGCATTTGTACAATCCGGTAGAGTTACTTACCATGATACATGATACCCCAATAAGGCAACATTATGAAAACAAGTACAGCCAAGGTTTGGCGAAAAGGTGAAAAAACCAAACAGACAAAAAAAGCCCCAGATCATCATCTCAAGGTTAATATGGTTAGCTCCATTGCTTACGTGCTGTGTGACCTTGAACAAGCCACATTTCTGCTCTGGTTTCCCCTTTCCCTCACAACTGTCTTATGAGGAATGATGTATCATTTGCGAAGCAACACATCAATTAATGTCCTGCTTCCTGGACTCATGGAGATAGCAAGAAGGGTTTAGAAAACTATAAAATCTGTTTTCTCTTCTTCAGATGATTTTTCAATAGTGTAATCTGCAGGGTCAGTTTAACCTCCTGTCTTTTGCTTTCTTCACATGTTATACAAAGATGACAACACTCACGAGTAGGATATTATGAGACTAAAGAATATCCATTAAATGTGGGCGGCTCCTTGAGTGGCAAAGGGTGCCAAGTTAAATGAAAGCGCTGTCACTATCCTCTTTGCAAAAACGGAGAGACTAAGGTCAAGTGACTTTTAACTTCCATGAGTGGGCACTCTTGGGCATTAATATTCAGAGACAAGGTCTGCTCTTTAGGCCCTTCCTAGCCAGGCCGGTTGTCCTCCTTCAGCCAATTTTCAAAACACAGGGCCAGCCAACATGAATTAACACCATTCATGCAATTCCCAAGAGAAGGTGTCGACTGCTTTGCCAGAGTAGGAATACAGATCTGTGATGTTCTCTGTTGCCTCTGCTGGCAATTCTGCTGCAAATGATAATCCAATTTGCTGGGATTTATTTATTCTTATCACTTTTTTGGGGGGTAATTATATAAGGTGGTCATCACCCCAGCCTCTGGGCACATGTACAGCTGTTAATGTAGAAATTTAAAATATTAACATGCTTTCCAGCCAGGTTGGCCCATTTACTTCAAACAAGCACGGAATTGCACAGCTGGGTCTTGAATCGCGCCCCAAAGGCCAACAGAGATTTGTTCTTTCTCTGCAGAGTTTATAACCCAGTCATGAGCAAGCTTGTAGCTAGAAAATCCTTTAATGGATGACTTGTGACCAAAATTCGGTGGCCATCTCTGAAGGTGACTGATGCAAAGTGATCTGGGCCTCATTCAGACCAGCTCACGGAGAGCAAAGCGTGCTCGCTGTGGCATCAACAACAGATACCCCCACCATCACTGGCCACCTGGGCTGCAGTTTTAGAAATGCACATTTAAAAACAATTATTTTCAAATGTATTTGTTATGAATTGAAGGACAATTACAATGCTGTGTTGGTTTCTGCATCTACATGGATCAGCCACAGGAATACATACATCCCCTCCCGCTTGAGCTTCCCTCCCACCTCCCACTCTGGGTTGTCACAGAGCCCCGGTTTGAGTTCCCTGAGTCATACAACAAATTCCCACTGGCCACCTATTCTACATATGCCAGTGTATATGTTTCCATGCTACCCTCTCCAAGAAATGCCCATTTTGAATTAATGGTTACAGGGTAAGCACGTAAGTTGTGGTTTTGAGAAATTTTAGTTGAGTCCCAGTTGGCGAGAAAGTTGTGATGATCTAATGTGTGCTGCATATAAATGAGAGAAAATAACAGCTAAAAGTTATATCTATACATCAGCCACAGATGTCTGACAAAGGACGGACATGGGTCATCACCTATGTTACTTAACTCTCAGTTAGTGGAAGAACTTCAGTGAAGCCAACTCAATGACAACAATATCCTCAATTTCCCTTTGTTAACACAAGTTAATGTTTTTAAGGTGAGGAGACTCACACACCCAGGGGCAGGGTGAGAAGATGGGGAGAAGTGCCCCTGAACTGAGGACTTTGGACCTTTAGGTGGCCCTGCAACAAGGTTTGTAAATACTGGGCACATCCACCTGCCACAGAAGACGTGAGAGGCAGAGGACGTCTGCTCGTCCCCCGAAGTTTCCATGTTACTTTAATACCCTGAGGCTGGTCTGGAAGCCCACATTAGGAGTCTTAGAGTAACTGGAACCTTCTGGAGGTCTCCAAGCTTCACCAGTTTCCTGCTCCAGGGCCACGTCCTGGGGAGATAGGAGAGGGCCTCACCACATAAGAACAGTTTCCCTGGACGTCCCTGGTGGTCCAGCAGGGGACATGGGTTTGATCCCTGGTCTGGGACGATTCCACATGCCGCGAGGCCACTAAGCCCGTGCTCTGCAACAAGAGAAGCCCCTGCAGTGAGAGGCCTGTGCCGCAACCAGAGAGTAGCTCCCGCTTGCCACAGCTGGCAGGCAGCGACGGCGATGCAGACATAGAGGACAGACTTGCAGACACGGGGGCAGAGGGCAGGGAGGGACGAACTGGTAGAGTAGCACTGGAGCACGTACGTTACTCTATGTAAAATTAGACAGCCAAGGGGATTTGCTGTTTGATGCAGGGAGCGCAAATCTGGTGCACTGTGACAATCTGGAGGGATAGGGTGCGGCGGGAGGTGAGGGGGGGTTCTAGAGGGAGGGGACACATGTGCTCCTATGGCTGATTCACGTTGACCATGACCAGATCGACGGAGCCGACATGACAGTGTAAAGCAATTATTCTACAATTACATATAAATAAATCTGAATTAAAAAAGAAAGCCCACACACCGCAATAAAGACCCAGCGCAACCACAAGCAGCTCATATAACTCAATGCCAGAAAAACCAGCAACCCAATCAAAAAGTGGGCAGAAGACCTGAACGGGCGTTTCTCCAAAGAAGACATATAGATTGCTAATGAACACATGACAAGATGCTCAACACTGCTCACTATTAGAAAAATGCAAACCAAAACTACAGTGAGTTATCACCTTACATTGGTCAGAATGGACATTGTCACAAAATCTACAAACAAGTGCTGAGGAGGGTATGAAGGAAAGGGAAGCCTCTTGCATTGTTGGAAGGAATGTAAATTGATACAGCTACTATAGAAGACAGAATGGAGATTCCTTAAAAAACTAGGAATAAAATTACTACATGAACCAGCAATTTTCTAGGAATATAACCCGAGGAAACCAAAACTGAAAGACACGTGTACCCCAATGTTCACTGTAGCACTATTTACAATAGCTAGTACTTGGAAGCAACCTAGATCTTCACTGACAGATGAATGGATAAAGAAGCTGTGGTACATATATACAATGGAATATTCAGTTCAGTTCAACTGCTCAGTTGTGTCTGACTCTTTGTGACCCCATGGGCTGCAGCACACCAGGCTTCCCTGTCCTTCACTAACTCCCGGAGCTTGCTGAAACTCACATCCATCGAGTCAGTGATGCCATCCAACCATCTCATCCTCTTCCTCCCCTTCTCCTCCTGCCTTCAATATTTCCTAGCCTCAGGGTTTTTTCCAAGGAGTCAGTTCTTTGCATCAGGTGGCCAAAGTATGGCAATTTCAGTGTCAGCATCAGTCCTTACAATGAATATTCAGAACTGATCTCCTTTAGGATGGACTGGTTGGATCTCCTGGCAGTCCAAGGGACTCTCAAGAGTCTTCTCCAACACCACAGTTCAAAAGCATCAATTCTTTGGCACCCAGCTTTCTTTATAGTCCAACTCTCACATCCATACATGAAAAAACATAGCTTTGACTAGATAGATCTTTGTTGGCAAAGTAATGTTTCTGCTTTCTAATATGCTGTCTAGGTTTGTCATGGCTTTTCTTCCAAGGAGCAAGCGTCTTACTTTCATGGCTGCAGTCACCATCAGCAGTGATTTTGGAGCCCCCCAAAATAAAGTCTGTCACCCTTTCCATTGTTTTTCTATCTATTCGACATGAAGTGAGGGGACTGGATGCCATGATCTTCGTTTTCTGAATGTTGAGTTTTAAGCCAACTTTTTCACTCTCTTCTTTCACTTTCATCAAGAGGCTCTTTAGTTCTTCTTCACTTTCTGCCATAAGGGTGGTATCATCTGCATATCTGAGATTATTGATATTTCTTCAGGCAATTTTGATTCCAGCTTGTGCTTCTTCCAGCCCAGCATTTCACATGATCTCTACTCTGCATAAAAGTTAAATAAGCAGGGTGACAATATACAGCTTTGATGTACTCCTTCCTAGATTTGGAACCAGTCTGTTGTTCCACGTCAGGTTCTAACTGTTGCTTCTTGACCTACACACACATTTCTCAGGAGGCAGGTAAGGTGGTCTGGTATTCCCATCTCTTGAAGAATTTTCCACAATTTGTTGTGATCCATATAGTCAAAGGCTTTGGCGTAGTCAATAAAGCAAAAGTAGATGTTTTTCTGGAACTCTCTTCCTTTCTCAATGATCTAACAGATGTTGGCAATTTGATTTCTGGTTTCTCTGCCTTTTCTAAATCCAGCTTGAACATCTGGAAGTTCATGGTTCACATACTGTTGAAGCCTGGCTCAGAGAATTTTGAGCATTACTTTGCTAGCGTATGAGATGAGTAACTGTGTGGTAGTTTGAATGTTCTTTGGCATTGCTTTTCTTTGGGATTGAAATGAAAACTGACCTTTTCTAATCCAATGGCTAGTTTTCCAAATTTGCTGATATATTGAGTGCATCGCCTTAATAGCATCAGCTTTTAGGATTTGAAATAGCTCAACTATTTCAAATAGTTGAGGAATTCCTTCACCTCCATTAGCTTTGTTCACAGTGATGCTTCCTAGGGCCCACTTGACCTCACATTATAGGATACCTGGCTCTAGGTGGGTGATCACACCGTTGTGGTTATGAGTCATGAAGATCTTTTTTGTATGGCTCTTCTGTGTATTCTTGCCACTTTTTAATATCTTCTGCTTCTGCTAGGTCCATACCATTTCCGTCCTTTGTGCGCCCATCTTTGCGTGAAATGTTCCCGTGGTATCTCTAATTTTCTTGAAGAGCTCTCTAGTCTTTCCTATTATATTGTTTGCCCATATTTCTTTGCCTTGATCACTGAGGAAGGCTTTCTTATCTCTCCTTGCTATTCTCTGGAACTCTGCACTCAAATGGGTATATCTTTCCTTTTCTCCTTTGGAATGGAGTATTACTGAGTAATATTCCATTTTCCATTGTCTTCTTAGTAATGGAATATAACTCAGACATAAAAGAGAACACATTTGAGTCAGTTCTAATGAGGTGGATGAACCTAGAGCCTATTATACAGAGTGAAACAAGTCAGAAACAGAAAAACAAACATTGTATATTAATGTATATATATGTAATCTAGAAAGATGGTACTGATGAACCTATTTGCAGAGCAGCAATGGAGACGCAGACATGGAGAAAAGACTCATGAACATGATGGGGTGGGGAGGAAGGAGAAGGTGGGGTGAATGGAGAGAGTAGCATGGAAGCATATACACTACCATCATCAAACAGTCAATGGGAATTTGCTGTATGACTCAGGGAAGCGAAACTGGGGCCCTGTAATAACCTAGAGTGGGGTGGGGAAGGCAGTAGGAGGGTGGGGACATATGTATAACTATGACTGATGCATGGTGATGTATGGCAGAAGCCAATGCAATACTGTAAAACAATTATCCTTCAATTAAAAGTGAATAAATTAGAAAAAATATATATATTTAAAAAGGAACAGTTTCCCTGAGCTGCTTTAACCACCTGCAGGCATCCTCGGAGGCAGCTACTTAGCCTCTGGACTACCTCAGGCTTGCTGGTCTCTGAACTGTAGACTGTCTTCAAGGGAAAAATGAAAAAAGACAAAACCCCAGCAAGAGTAGCGGCAGCTGCAACAGAAAATCTCAACAGAGACTGCTACTGTGAAACGTGCCACGTGTTCTTAACATCTTGGGCTGAGATCTATTGGGTAAAACGAAATACAGGACCACCCATGTTGCATAGATCTCACGGACGCAGACAGAAAAATACCATTTCGAACCAATTCTCTCCGCTTCTGAAACATTAAACATAGGAGCACTGAAGAAGCGAGCTGAGTCTCTCAGACCCTTTACAGTAAATGGTGTCGGCGTGGCCGTGAGTGGTGACGGCAGAAGAGGCTCCCGAGGTGTAAAAATTAAGAGACATTAAAGCTGTAGTTTCATACTTGGTATCAATATCAATCCACCCCGTGATGATGCCTTCCTCCAGCCTCCGCAATCCCTCAACTAGAGATCAGAGATTGCGTGCCGTTGAACAGTGCAGGTGGGAAGTCTCCCTGTGTCCTTTTACTGAAAGTTTCAGCCACAGGTTCTGCCAGAGTCAGCAGAAAGACCATCGACTAACAAGGATGGTCAGCATGTGTGGTATATAGCCAGTTAACATGCATTCTAGAAATAGGAAAATCAACACCAAGATGAGTGTTAATGACTTTAATTTTTTTCAAAAGGAAACAAAAAAGAAACCACATTTTTATCGTCTGCCAATAGACCTTGTGTAGCAATGATTTTTGCTTTTGGTCCAAAGGACAATGTGTAAATGTAAATCATGATACAGGCAAGTGACATAAGGCAGTTACATTCTAGTCCAAGTGATTATATCAGGATTAAGAAGGATTATGTAAGGATTACATTGGGAAGGTTAAAAAAAAAAATCACTTGTTTTGCCACTGAGTTCACTGTGGATAATCTTGTAACAAGATAGGAAGGCTTTCTTTTGTTCCAAGTTGTTACAATCTTCATTTTTTACTTAGTTTTATATTAATATTCTGAATGGATATTCAGTAGTGGTTAAAAAGATTGTGTTATTCTGACTTAACCTGTTAATGGGGTTACATTATATTAATAGACTTTTATAATATTGAACCAACCTTGAATTCCTGAAATAAATCTAATAGGGTGGTTTATAAAATACTAGATTAAATTAACTTTTCAAAAGGAATTTTAAATCTAAGTTCATAAGTGAGACTGACCTGTAATTCCTCCTTTTTTTCTGCCTTTGTCCTGTTTTGGTATCAAGTGTACTATTTATACCAGCCTTATGAGTTAGTTGGAAAGCTTTTCTTCCTCTTCTATTATCTGAACAATTCTGTAGAAGATTGGCATAATTTTCATTGAATGTTTGGTAGAACTTTTCTGTAAATCCAGTTTGGATCTGTTGCTCTGGTGTGAGGTTTTAAGCTACTACCTCCAGTTTTTAAAATGAGATCATCCAGGCTTTTGATTTTTTCCTGATTTAATTTTTTACCACATTTTTTTCTTTATGAATCTTTACATATATCACCTGTGTTTAAAAACTTGTCGTAAAGCTAGTCCTGATTTTTTCATAGCTCTTTAATCTCTGTTGTATCTACAGTTGTAACTCATTTTCTTTAAAAATATTATTTATTACTTTATTCTCTTTATGATCACTGTTGCCAAATATTTCCATTCTATTAGTCTTTTCAAATAAGCAATAACTGCCTTTACTGATCTTCTGCAGTGTATGACTCTGCTACTTTGGTAAGTTCTGTGCTTATCTTTACTTATCTTTCCTCCTTTGTGTTTATTCTTTTAAAATAAGAATTCAATCCTTAGTTCTGTTTCCCATTTTCTTTTTTCCTAAAACAGACCTTTAAAAGTTTAAAATTTTTCCTCTAGGTTCTGTTTTAGCTGCATCCCACAAGTTTTGATATGTTGTATTTTAATTATCAATTATCAAGTATTTTAAAATTACAATCCAGATTTCCTTTTAGGCCTGTGGATTTATATGTGTGCTTTAAAATTTCTAAGTATACAGAATTTATTTTAGTCATCTTTTGTGACATTGATTCTTAACAATTTTATTGTGGTCAGAAAATACAATAGCACTGCTTTGAAATTTATTGAGATTTGCCTTAAGCTCTAGTATGGAATTAATTTTTGTAAATATTCCAGAAATATTTGAAAAGTACAGTTTTCTGAACAGGTCCTGCTAATCAAGAGTGCAGGAATCAACACAATATTGTAAAGCAATTATCCTCCAATTAAAAATAAATAAATTTTTAAAAAGAGTGTAGGAGCTGAATGCTATGGAAATGCTTCATCTACTGTGAACATCAGCAGGAACAGCAAGAGGAAGGGAACAGCAGAGCAGCTTTAAAAAATGGCTTTGTTCCCTGTCATCTTTTAAGGTCTTTCACTAAAGAGTGGGCTTGGCATGTTGCCATCGTCCTTTTAAAGTCTCAGTGTGTGATATAACCTCACTTTCAAAAGATTAGGAAAAATAATTAGTAAGAAATTTTAAGCACTGTGCTACCTGGATTGGAGCTTTCTTACTGCTCTTTCTAAGCCTTGGTTCCTTGATAAGCATGATATACATGTCAGCTCTCAGGATGCAAGGCTCTCAAAATGTCTGGATAGCAGAAAACAGAAATGGCTGTTTCCTGAGGTGGCAGTCATTCTTTCAGAGCCCCAGGGCAATGTCTGTAGTACTAGATGAGGTCAGTGACTAATAAGTTCCTAGCATCTAATAGCAGCAGAGAGCATCCATGACTTCTAAAGACAGAAGGACTCAAAAAAGCCTTACACTTCAACAAGACTTGTCAGAAAGTGGGTTCTATTCAATCAGTGAGATGAGATTATTATGTATTTGGGTATGACTAGAGAAGTAGCAGGTATCAAGAATCAGGGAAGTTGGTTTACAGGTTTTAGTGGCCGAGACTAAAACGTGTGTGGTGAGTCAACAATTTGTTCTTTACTTCATTCATTCTTTACCCAGAGAGTTGTTGGATATACAAAAAATAAAAATTAGCCATAAAAGATTGACCAGAATTAATCTCTATTCCAGTATCAGAAGAAAAAAGAAACTGACAGTTATTTAACATGTTGGGGGAAGGGTCAGAGTCCCCTGTGTCTCATTTCATTTTTCCAGGGGGGTAGGAGGTCAACATGAATGAACACGAAGGGGAAAGATTCTCAGAATGCAAGCATGAGCAGGCAGAGCGACAAGCCAAGGATTGAAAACCAGGAGCCACGAGGAGCAGGAGGTGAGACTGGGGGTTGGTGGTAGGGCTTACCTCAGTGACGTCAGCTCTATTTGATTAACATTAGGATATAAGTGGGCTGGACTCGGGGCTCAGCAATGCCCCTCTTAGCTTTAACAGTCTGTATTTCAGTTCTCTTGTGGTAACCATGGTGGTAACAATCTCTTGCAGTGCTGAAATCGAGCCCATGCCCAGTCCAAAATTGATATGGAAAGCAGAATTCCCGTCATCATCATACGCTACCTTGCTTTTTATACTGTGGGTGCGCCATGAGAAATGACGAGAAAATTGTGAACTTAAAATCAAGCATATCAATCACGAGCTGGGCAGAAAAAGGAGACTAAAAAGACCAGCCTAATCAATTAAGATCCAAGGGTTCATGAGGGAAAGATCAGCCTTGAGAGTGCTCCTTAAGTGATCTGGTGATCCTTGGAAAATCTGAGCTCATCTTATCCTGTGTAGAGGGGTAAAACTTCATCCAGAACACTCATTTTCTCCTTCTCCCTAAATGATAAACAGGACGATTACCTGGGGAAAATCATCTTGTAAAGAGAAACACGGCACAACACTCTTTTTACGGACTTTACAGTTATGTCATTACCAAGATTTTCCTGAAATAAACTGTGAGTAGCACTGAAGAAATACAAGCCACTAGGGAAGAAATATAAACCCAGGAGAAAAACAGACAAGATACACAGAGAATTAGTGAAGGACAAAATTGCAGGGCACCACTGCGTTTAAATTATTGAAAAATGTCTAATGTACTAGTACAGGAAATGGCTTTGGAAAACATGTAAATCACGGGTGGAAACATATATCTCTAATACCGGGAATGAGGGCCGTGGGGCTCGCCAATGAGAGTCTTCTGACTGGAATAGGCGAGTTATACCAGCGTAAAACACAGTGGTAGTGGTGGTGGTAGAGGACATAAAAAACAAATGTATGCATGGAGGGGACAGCAGAATGAACTACACATGTAACCACAATAAATTACAAAGCAAACGAAGAACTAAAAAAGTGATAATAAAGGCCTGAAGTGTCATTCTGCTCGTCTCTCATTTATAAGTACCGTTTGTAACGCCCATTTCTTGGAAACCTATAACCAGAGCACGAATAAGACTTTCTCCTTTCATATCTCCCACAGTACTTCCAGAAAATAAAGCTGCTGTGGCCATTTACCAAGTGTGTGTGCACACGTGTGTCTGTGTGTGTGTGTGTGTGAGATGCAGAGTGGGTGAGACGGACAGACAGACAGACTGACCCAGAGACACACAGAGGGGAGACAGAAAGCGCCGAAACCGGAGAGGTAATTACCAAACTGAGGAAGCTGCATCGAGTTAAGAACTTCGCGAGGCAGGGTCTTTCCAGCGATCAATTGAGCGAAGTGGGTGGTTTACCAAGTGAGGGCCAGATTGGGCACTAACTTTGTTTAAGCTTCCCTTGGTGACTATTCCGGGTGCTTCGTTAAACAGAGGAGAAGGCATAGTCTTTAACTAACCATCCAACATCTTGGTACTGAATTCCCAGCTCCACTCTCGGCTACAGTTCCCGAAACGTGAGCTGACTGTGTCTGGCTAGCCCACTAGTCAGTGTTTAGAAAGGAGAACACTGCGTGTTTATGCGCACAGCAAGAGACGGGGAGAGTGTAGGTGAATGTCGACCACAGTGACACCCCGAACGATGTGTTTCCTTTTATACGCTTCTTCTAGGTTTCCCAGTGTTCCTCACTGAGCACACACTGTTTTGCAAGATGGAAAATAAAACAAAAATTAACATGACCAACCTAGACCCAGACAAACTGCAGCTCCCACCCACACCTGTACTCCTCTGTGTTTATTCTCTTACTCAGCTGAAGATTCCCGCCCCCCGCCCCAAGCCATTCTGTTTTCTTCGTTTCCATGCGGTCTTCTTTCACTCCCGCCACACTTCCCTCTGCTTTCTCTTCACAGCCTTCATTTCTGATGAGGAGGAAATTGGCTGCCCTTGCTAATCCTCACGTTTCCTCTCCTAACCAGCTGCACGGAGAAAGCCCCAGAGCACAGTTCCCTCCCAGCCGCAGCCCAACTGGAGAGATGGATTAATTACATCAGTCTGGCTGCGGGCGTGACACCTGCTGTACGCAGGCGGCCGTGTGTGCGTCAGGGCCCAGGGCTTTGGTGCGGATGAGCCTGTCTCTGCACGGGCAGATGCTGAGGAGCGAGGGTCAAGGCCAGGACACAAGGATTCATCTCAGCGTTCATGGCTGCAGGGGAGACCCAACAGTGGTCAAGTAGTATGTGTCTGAGGCCAGAGTCCATTTTGATTTACTGCATTTAACAAAAGATCCATGGCGCTGTAAATCTGGGACTCCTGGCCTGGAATATGGCCTATCCGTCAGGAGGCAATTTCTAAAAGAGGTGGTGGAGGGGAGGGTCATTTAAAGGTCATCTTCCAACTATGGCCGACAGTGTGGGGGGAATAGCCAAGTTCTTTTATCCTGGGGATGGCTGTGAATCTACCAACAGTCCATATTTCCTAGGGCAGACGTTGGGGAAAGTGGCAAAAGGTAGAAGCTGAGAGATTTTAATGGTCTGCAGGGCGATGCCATTATTTCTACCCCTGGCTCCTGCACTGATGTGTCCGCTAGTCTCATTAATTTTTAGAAGAGATGATTACTAATGAGGATGCATTTGATGATCAAATTAATTACCAGTAGAGCAGGAGCATGCAGGGTCAGCTGAAACCTCCCAGAGTTAAACTTTATCAGGGCTTCTCTTCCTTGTTCCAGAAGTGGAGAAGTTTATTTTCATAGTTCAAATTGAATAAATAAAAGCCGCATGTGTATTCTTTTCTTCTTGCTGGTTCTTACTCTACCCAGGTAGAAATCAAGGGCTGGGACACAGAGTCGGAAAACAGGCAGTGGATTTTGGCCAAAAGTATTTCTAACGAGCGAGGAGCTCTGGAAGGTGTCCCGCACCCCTGGTCACCACAGCTCAGAAGCCCCACTTGTCTGCAGGGTCCACTGTGGGGAGTTATGGGGAGACAGAGAATGCCATGGTCTGGCAGGACTGGCTTGGAATTCTGACCCGTCCGGAGCCTGGGCAAGTCACTGCCATCTCCAGGTCTCAGTCTTTTCCCTGAGAAACCACAATGAGCACACACTCCTGAGGTGTGAGCGCTGGGAAGAGGATGAAGGCATTTCTGAGAGGTAATTGTGGGCAGTGGGCCCCTCAGCCACAAAGGGGTGGAGGAACAATAGCACAGGCCACCCGGGATGGGGAACCTCAGATCTGCATGTCTCCAGACTCACGCTCCGAGTCCTGGGTCTTCTCTTGCTTGCTTGTGCCAAGTCTGACTTTCCAGGGCATCTTTCTGACCCAGGGCTCAAACCTGTGTCTCTTAGGTCTCCTGCACTGGCAGGCAGGTTCTTTACCATGAGTGCCACCCGGGAAGCCCCGGGTCTTCTCTTAAACCTCCACACTTCTTCATGTTGGCCCTGAGAATGCAGCAATCACAGCTGGCATTTGTGGAATAGCTTTCCCAAACACATTCACGTACATGGCCTCATTTTATGGCTGCAAACGCTGATGGAGGTGAGCAGGGCCTGTTTTCCAGGTTAGGAACCTGAGGTCTGAACAGGCTGACTCGTGCAGAGTTGTGCAGGAGACGGCCAGGCTGGACAGCCTCTCCCTCCCACCAGTTCGGTGTTTCCATCTTGTGCAAGGCTCAGCGTCCCTCATGCCCACGAAGGCAGCCTATCTATCTCCTTCCTCATCAGAAGGCATGACTCCCCATGGCCTGCCCGTGTCTGAAACTGCTAAGAACAGAGCGGTTTCTTCTCCACGTGCATCACTTTTGGTCCTTTGCATCTTGTCCAGATTCAAACGGGCAAGTGCCTTCTCCACTTCCAACCCCCTCAGCAGATGTCAGGTGGGATCATCTCAAATGCGCTGGGCTTTGCGATGGGAATGAGCCAAGGACCCATGCACTGGTTTCTATTTCTGGTTCCAAATGTCCCCAAGCATCCCTTCAAGAGTCTCACTCTGCAGTGGGTACCAGATGTCCTTCCAAAGTGCCAGGGAGTGGGATCTGCAAATGCTAGAAAATGTACATGCTGCCAGCAGGACAACTGAGGTTTAGCTGAAGGTAAGGGATTATCATCACCATCACACAAGCTGCTATTACAATGCGCCATCCCAAGGTCCGACTCCTTTGGCTGCCAGGTGGCTCAGTGGTAAAGAATCCACCTGCCAAGCAGGAGACATAGATTCAATCCCTGGGTGGGAAGATCCCCCCTGGAGGAGGAAATGGCAACCCACTCTACTATTCTGGCCCAGGAAATCTTGTGGACAGAGGAGCCTGGTGGGCTACAGTGCATGGGGTCACAGAGTCAGACACGACTTAGCAACCAAACAACAACAAATCCCAAGGTACTGGTTGAAGAACAGGCAGAAAACGAAACAACAAACTCTGGGGTAGTTAAG
Source organism: Antilocapra americana (assembly GCA_007570785.1). Taxonomy (NCBI): domain Eukaryota; kingdom Metazoa; phylum Chordata; class Mammalia; order Artiodactyla; family Antilocapridae; genus Antilocapra; species Antilocapra americana. The sequence goes on from ML661908.1 coordinate 5,962,476, forward strand.
TAAAAAGGAACAATGACCACGGTGGACCTCAGACTCAGCAGCTGTTGTGAACCCTGATGTCTTGCCTTGGAACCTATGTCAAGCCACACCTGGAGAGATGTACATGTTTTTATGACTGTTCTGATTTTAACAAAATGTCAAAAATCTTTAGTACGAATGTGGGAAACGTCTTGTGAGTTGTTTTTTGATTCAGCAAGAAAGAGACTGCACCTGGGTAGCTGAAATAGAATAAACATGGCTTATGTCTCTGCTTGTAAAAATTCCAGGTGTGTGTGTATGTCGTTCTGCACCCAATATCTTTTGAACTTTTTAAGACTAAAGGATGTTTTACTACTTGCCCATAAAAATCTAAAACCCAGACCCTTTCTCTACACTGTAATAATGCGATTTTCTTGCCTTGTCCAGTAATACCAAATTATTTTCTGCACTGATGTAAAATATTTTCATACAGTCAAGATATGGATGAGTAAACAACCAAAATTTCCAAGATACTTCTTCAACTGAGCAATTTCGAGGTCCATGAGCTCTTCTTAGGAGGAAAATCCTCATAATACACTGCGACTTAAATTCCCAACGAATCAGTCTTTAGTTTTCCACAGTCTGCACCTAGTTCACAAAAGCTCTTAAAAGTTAATTTACCACTATACAAGTGGTGAATTCCTTCTTGTAGAGAACTTTCTCCTCTTCGCCTTCTTCTGCGTCACCATGTTTTTAACTCCAGAGGAAGATCTGTCCTTCCACTGCCTTTTCAGTGTCTCTACACGTCCTCCTTCCTCCATCTCCAGCACCTTCTAATCGTCTATTCTTCGCAGGCCCACTGAAGCTGAGGCTTGCCTTCCTCCATATCATTCCTTTTTCATCAATTCTGTGCCTCATTCTCGCTTCTAGGGCAACAAGCCAATATAGACTGGCGAAAAGTCACCCAGTTAAGCAGTACCTCTATTTTCATTCATGAGGGTAAGTCCATGAGTCACATTTTTAAAGAGCCAACTTAGGGGCTTCCCGAGTAGCACAGTGGATAGGAATCCACCTGCCAATGCAGGGGACGTGGATTCCATCCCTGGTCCGGGAAGATTCCATGTGCTACCGAGCAACTAAGCCGGTGTACCACAACCACCGAAACCTGTATGCTCTAGGGCCCGTGGGCTGCACCGCTGAGCCCAAGGCCTCAGCGACTGAAGCCCGAGTGCCTGGAGACCGTGCTCCCCAACAAGAGAAGCCACTGCAATGAAGAGTCCGTGCACCGCAAACAGAGGATCGCCCCTGCTTGATGCAGCTAGAGAAGAGCCTGTGCGGCAACAAATTATGAGCTATAATTAATTAATTATAATTATATAAATTAATTATACAGTCACAGTTAAGTAACTAATAATAAAAAGAATCAACTTAAAAATCCAACTGTCACCTTTTTCAGACTATTCATCTCCCTGTTCTCCTCGCCTAAATCCCTCTAATTTGTGTATCTGCCTTCCTCATCTTGAAGCATTCATCTTTATTCCAAAATATGCTGCCTTAAGTTTCTATGTTCCTAACTCCTAGACATATAGAAAATGTGCTCTCCCTTCTTCTCTTGTTTGTGCAAAGCCGGAATAACATGGACTGTTCCCCCCAAGCTCCTGTCCCCTTCCACTCTCTAGGCACCACACTAACCCAGGATTCGTTCAAGGACTGGGATAAAACCAAGAGCGCCTGAAACAGGTTCTTGTTCAAAATGTCAGACCCAGTCCATGCGTGTTTGCTTTGGCTTTTTCTCTCCTCCACAGACAATTGAAATGTATGTGAATGAATAAACTTTAAAGAACAAAGTGAATGCAAAGGAAACACCAGGGAATTCTTCTTGTAGGACAGACTCTGGCATTTGTGGAATTCCCAACTCTCCTGAAAATGAAGCCTGCCCGTCAGTGAGCCACTGAAAGGGAGGCTCTGCTGTGGGGGAGACCCAGACTCAGCCATCAGCAAACCACACAGCATCTTGGAACGGTGGCCTCAGCCCTTCATCCCAGATGCAGACAGGCTACTAAGCACGACCTCCCATGAGAAGAAATCTGGAGCACGAAGGAGACAGATGGAGACACAGAAATGAAACCAGCAGTCCTGGAATAAACAGAAATGGCTCAGGAACAAAAAGAACTTGAAAAAAAATTCTAATTGGTATTCTTGAAAAAATTGAGAAGAGACGGTCACCAAAAAATAAGACTGCATGAAAAGATAATAAACAAAGAACAGAAATAACATTTGCAAATAAAGTAATGTGATGATCAAATAGAAACTTTAGTGGAAAGGATAAAAGATAAAGTTTAAACAGATCATATGAGGAAAAGGATAATGGATAGAGAGCACCGGCCTCGTAGGTGCATTATCTGACTGCTGGGCATTTTCAGAAAGAAAATACAAATAGAAATCAGCAGTATACTAATGCATATATATGGAATTTAGAAAGATGGTAATGAGAACCCTGTATGCGAGACAGCAAAAGAAACGCAGATGTATAGAAGAGTCTTTTGGACTCTATGGGAGAGGGCAAGGGTGGGATGATATGGGAGAACGGCATTGAAACATGTTAATTATCATATGTGAAATCAATCGCCAGCCCAGGTTTGATGCTCAGGGCTGGTGCACCAGGATGACCCAGAGAGAGGGAATCGGGAAGGAGGAGGGAGGGGGGTTCTGGAAGGGGAACATATGTATACCCATGGCAGATTCATGTCAATGTATGGCAAAACCAACACAATAATGTAAAGAAAATTTTAAATAAATAAATTAATTTAAAAAAACAAAAATAAATAAAGGAAAAAAGTCTTTGAATGACAACATATGATACACTTGAGTTTTAATTAAACGTTCAGAAATTGAAAAAAAAAAAAGAAATTAGCAGTGAACAGCTACTGAGAGAACAGAGATGCCTGTTGCATCTGTGTGTGTTCTCTGCCTGCAGCACCTCGCCCATGGTCTTTGTAGCGCCATCTCTGAAGGCCACTGGGAACAATGGGGCTGCTGACCTTCATAGGATTTGCACAATGTTTAAGGGACATGCTCTTCCCCCCCTCCTCAAATTTAAAAAGAAGTTATCTGAAGTTGTCTTGGGTAAGTTCATTTTACTCACCTTCCTCTAAAATCTTCTAATGATCAAAAACACCCCCACCCCAGCATAACCAGCACGCTCCCCGCAGTCATCATCCCTGAAGCCCTGGATATGACTCCTGCTGCCATAATAACCACCTAACTGTGACCAGTGCACGCCAGACCTCCTTACATGTGAGGCTGGGGAGGGAAGCAACCACAAGCTTTTCACTATCTCTTAAGAAAAAAAAAAAAAAGACAACTGAATAGTTTAAAGAAGATTTCAGAAGAGATGCTTAACTTTCCTTATAGTGGTCAGATGCCCTCACTGGTGTTCTCATTTCAACACAGTTTTCATTTATTTATTTTATATATATATATATATATCCCACAGGCCAATCCTTGATTATTTGACAAAACTAGCTGGGACTACATTGTATTTTAGAGTCATGTTATTATATTTCTTTGTCCTCTTCTGTACAATTAGTCTAGTAGGAGTTGTAATATATATACAGAGAATTCCACATATGCTCCTCTTGGAGCATAAAGTGGGGGAAAAAAAACTGTTACTTAATTTCTGAAACAGTGTTGATCATAACAGGACTCTTTCCCCCAATTTTTTTTTTCCTGGTCTCCTTTGCTAAAAGCTGTCAAGACAGCTGACTAGCTCTAGTCTTTACTAATGTCAAGCCAGAAGCGTAAGAGAGTTCTACATGGGCCAATGGTTTACTGACCTTAAGACAGCTGGTCTTCAGATGACATTTGCTAAGAGCATTAAAGAGCAATGGCTGAAAGTGTGTATGAGGGAGCCTTCTGATATAACCGTCATTAGTCACTCACAGTTTTAGGACCGGCAGCTTATAACGGTATCCTGTTGTTACCTAGATATTTACCAGCCCTATCAATAGGACTTACACATGGCTTTAAAAAGAATTCTGATTTTTAAGTTGCTTCTTTAGAAATATGACAAACTGACTTATTCTCAGGAATTAGAACACAAATCCTACTTGAATGAAGGTGTGGTTAAAACCATAAAAAGATACTACTATACACTTCTTACAGTGACTAAAAAAGAATAAAAGAAAACTAACTGGCCCCTCCAAGTGCTGGGCGACAAGGACACTGGAATTCTCATGTAATCTTTCGGGAATGTACATTAGGAAAGACATTCTGGAAAGCAGTTTAGCAGTTTCTCTTTAAAAAGTCAAACACACCATATGACCCAGCAATTCTATATTTACCCAAGTGAGATGAAAAATTATGTCCAAACAAAAAGCCTGTAAATGGAATGTTTATAACACAGTTATTCACATTGGTTTCAAACAGGAAACCATCTGAATGTCCAGTAACTGGTGGCTAGCCAAAGTAAGGCCCTTCCTTACAATGGAATACCATTCAGCACAAAGAGCATGAAGGACAGACAGACACAGCAACAGGGCTGCGTCACAGATCCATTGTGCTGAGTGACAGGGGCCAGACCCAAGAGTCTGTATACACTGCGTGTGGGCTCAGTCGCTTCAGTCGTGCCCAACTCTGTGTGACCCCATGGACTGTAGCCCACCAGGCTCCCCTGTTCACGGGATTTCTGAGGCAAGAATACTGGAGTGGGTTGCCATTTCCTCCTCCAGGGGATCTTCCTGAGCCAGGGATCGACGCAGGGATCGAGCGTTTCTTACATCAACCTGTATTGGCAGGTGGGTTCTTTACCACTCCTGCCACCTGGGAAGCATATACCATGACTCCACTCATATGACTTCCTTGAAAAGGCAGAACCACAAGGGCAGAAAATAAGTCAGCGGTTACTAGGAGTGGGGTGGACTAAAAAGGGGCATAAGAGAATTTGGGGGTCATGGTGGTGATAGAATTGTTTTATATATTGATTATGGCAGTGACACAGAAGCCTCAAAAAAGTCTTTTTTATTCTGTGTAAATTTTACTTCGATAAACCCAAGGAAACACTTCAGTGTGGTAACCTGAAGACAAATAAGAATTTCAAATATGGATATGCTTTCCTTGGATACCTAAAGATGCAAACTAAAGCCCACGAGCTCACTCTCCCCATGGCAGAGACAGGTCAACTTTATCACCAGCTTCAGATCAGGTAAAGGCTATTGTGTTACCATGGATACCAGCTACTACTTCGTTTTGTGTGAAACCTCTAATATGAAACTGTGACTCACAGGCAGGGCAGGGATAAGACTGAGAAACACCCACACAAATTCACCCGAGGCTTTTTTCACTTTTCTGAACCCTGCCCATAATATTTCCTGTATGAACTCATGAGAAACCATGTGAAGTCAGGGGACATATCCTTCAGGGACGAAAAGAAGAAAGAAAAGATGAAAAGACACTTTCTGGCTAAACTTGAAGGCAATTTGAAAAAATTGTATGCTAGTCCTAAGGCTATTAAGACTGCTTATATTGTTTTGTTTACCGCAGAATAATTTTCCCTAGATGGATTGCTAAAGCAGCGACATGCAAGAGGCCAACGCCCTCCTCTATCTGCTGACTTGCCTGGGAGATGATGATTTTCTGATTTATAAAGTGGACAGTGGGCAGATTGAGGGTGGGTTTTAAAGTTAGAATTCTTTAGCGGGGCTCAAATCAACAGGTTGTGGGAATTCATTCAAAGTGGGTAAGGTAGGAAGATGACTCTTAAGAAGCACATATAGTTAAAAAGTTCTATTAAAGATGCGTTCCACAATAATCACCATGGGTCCACCTAAGGGCCAGTGGGAATGAAAACTGTACCTGCCGCCACTGACTCAGTGCTTCTCACGTGCTAAGGAGGTGCCACACAGACCCCTGGGGCATCAGTTCTCCCCACACCCTGACCTGCTGTCTCCAGTCCAAGATCCCAGAGTTCCCCAGAGGCACTAGGCGAGTCCTTGCCTCTGTACCTCCGTCCCTTCACTCCACCATTCAACAAATATACTTTGACATCTCTGCTATGTGTGCTGTTGATGGAATGGTGTCCCCCTCCAAATTTAGAGTCACATACAGATGTGAGAGCTGGACAGTAAAGAAGGAAGAGTGCTGAAAACTGATGGTTTCACACTGTAGGGCTGAAGAAGACTCTTGAGAGTCCCTTGGAAAGCACGGAGATCAAACAAGTCAACCTCAAAGGAAATCAACCCCGAATACTCTTCGGAAGGACTGACGCCAAAGCTGAAGCTCCAATACTCTGGCCACCTGATGTGAAGAGCTGACTCATTGGAAAAGACCATGACGCTGGGAAAGATTGAAGGAGGGAGGAGAAGGGGATGACAGAGGATGAGACGGTTGGATGGCATCACCAATTTAACGGACGTGAACTTGAGCAAACCTTAGAAGATGGGTGAGGGTCAAGGAAGCCTGGTGTGCTGCAGTCCAGGTGGTTGCAAAGAGTCAGACGTGACCTGGCGACTGAACTACCACCACCACCAAATCTATATGGCAATGGCCCAAATGCCTGTACTTAGAATGTAAGCTTATAGAAACAGAATCTGTGCAGGTGTCATGAGTTAAGACGAAGTCATATTTGAACAGTGTGGGCCCCTTAGCCCTGTACAAATTGTGACCCAGGCACACACGCAAGGAGATGGTCATATGAAGATGAAAGCAGGGAACAGGAAGGACAAAGCTTGCCCACAAACCCACAGAAGCCAGGGGAGAGAAGGGAGCAGACAGACACTCCCTTGTGTCCTACAGGGAACCAACTTTGCCAGCACCCTGGTCTTGCACTTCTAGAACTGTGACCATAACTTTCTGTGATTTCGACCAAACCAGAACAAACCAGAACAGACCTCCAAACAAAACTCCCCAGCCCCCAAAACAAAACTAACATAGGAAAGCACATTTTCTAAGGACAAGCTGCTGCTGCTACTAAGTCGCATCAGTCCTGTCCGACTCTGTGCGACCCCACAGACCGGCTCCCGGGTCCCTGGGATTCTCCAGGCAAGAACACTGGAGTGGGTTGCCATTTCCTTCTCCAATGCATGAAAGTGAAAAGTGAAAGTGAAGTCGCTCAGTCCTGTCCGACTTGTAGTGATCCCATGGACTGCAGCCTACCAGGCTCCGCCGTCCATGGGATTTTCTGGGCAAGAGTACTGGAGTGGGGTGCCATTGCCTTCTCTGTCTAAGGACAAGGAGATTCTGCAAAAGTATAAGAGGATGAAAGAACAGAATTGCCCCATTAAGGGGCTGGAGCTCAGTGTGGACCGGGGCATGCTTCTTCCTGATGGGCCAGCCTACCCTGGCCTCCTGACTTCTTTCACATTTGAACCTTCAGCTGCCTTCAAAGTTTTGATCCACTTTTCAAGCAGCCAGGGTCATCTTTCTCGGATGAAAAGAGGGCCCCATTGCAGGAGATCCGAGATAGTAGTTTGTTGGCTAGATCTGGCGTCCTGGTCCTTGGAGAAATGGCCAGACGCTCCTCTTGGCAAAGGCACCGCACGCCCCTGATGGGGACAGATGGACGACCCCAGGAGTCCTGCATGGCAGCTGTTACACCGATCTTCAAGTGCGGGGGCCCAAGCCCCGCCTGTAATAACATTTTCCTGGCTGGCTCTGACCTCTGAATCTCGCTGATTTGTCTAACACACACTGTGAACATCAGTGGGTCAGGACTCAAAGCCAAGAAGGCAGAATTGCTTTTAAATGGCAGGAGATGCTTAAGACAGGATTTCTGTGACTTGGTCATGAACTTGTTTATATCCCGATTGGTGCTTCTTTCTCACGTCCCTTCCTCTCTTTTTTCCCTCCTTTGATACCGCAACCTATTTTTGGCGAAGGTTTCAGCGGCAGTTACCTCTCATCTTTAAGACACTTCTGTAGGCAATTCAGTCTCCTGCTCTTAGACAGCAGTCAATATAGACAGGGGAATTTGAAAAAATATCCTACTCACTATATAATTTTCCATCAGCCTGCTCGTTTTTCCCTCATTTAATGAAAAACAATCTTTCTTCCTCCCTCCCCCCAGAAAGGAGAGGTTAAATTGATATATTCAGAGGAGTAACACAAATACCCTTGTGTGGCGATAATTTCAGCTATATTATTCTAAGATAACTCAAAGGCCCAAACCCCTTACGTGTGTCACATATCAATCGATGTTTTAAGATACAAATCTAGATACGACTCTTTGATTTGACCCTCTGCAGCCACTGCTTGGGCTGTCCCAGCCCTTGAGCTCTCATTCCCTGTAGTCCACGTTCCTTCTCCTTCCTACAGAGCCCATCACTTCTGTTTCTTTCTTACATCAGCTGGAAAGACCCAGATTTAATTTGAACATGCCAGACTGAGGCCCGTTGCTCTTTAATAAAAAGCAGAGACGCTGACCTCTATCTGAAGCTGCCCATCGCCCTGAATCCCAGTCCTTCATCCATCCCAATAGCAAACATTTCTGAAATACAGAGTGTTTTCATAGAACTGGTCTACATCTTAAGTATCATCCGGGAGAAGGGGAAATAAGAACAGTTTATGTGTTCATTGGTCTCGAAAACAAACTCGCCACGCTTTTATAAAAATCAGTCTGCTTGCTTGTAAGTGGAGACGTTCTAAGATTACACAACACTGGTGTCGTGATGGGCACGGATTTTCTAAGGATTTGCCAGGAGGCAACATTTCACGTGTGGAGCTTTCAGCCCCTTAGTTTCTCTTCGTCTCCCACCTCCAGGGTGTAGTTATTGATACCACAACCTATTTCTTTGTGTGGCTTCTCCCCTCTCCTCCCACAAAACATCATCGGGACTTTCCTGATCCCACCAATCAGCTTTCCTGCTGTCCTTTTCTCTCCTCCAGCGTCCCACCACCCTGCGTCCCCTGAGCACACGTGCCCCTTGCTCTCTTGAGCAGAGGCGCAGGGACCTACCTGCTGCATGCCTTGCATGGTCTGCTGCAGGAACTGCACCTGCTGGTCCTTGGTCAGGTTTTCCTCCGTCCGAAACAGCTGCTCCTTCTCCTGCTTCAGCAGCTCCACCTCGTTCCGGTAGGCATCCAGCTGCCATCGGAGGCTGTCATTCTCCTCTTTAAGTGCATAGGCCTGGGCGGCCAGGGCTGCAGGGCAGACAGAACGAGATGAGAAGGAGGGCCTTCAGTGCTGAAGGCAGCCTCGCGCCCCAATTTTTTAATTTTTTGTTGATGTGGACCATTTAAAAAGTCTTTATTGGATTGGTTACAGTAATGCTTCTGTCTTATGTTTTAGTTTCTTGGTGCGGGGCATGTGGGGTCTAAGCTTCTCCACGAGGGATCGAACCCACACCTCCGGCACTGGATGGCCAGAGAAGTTCCCCCTCACTCTGATCCTTCACATTTGTGCCAAACACAAACGCCCGACCCCGGGGTGCTGCTTTCTGTCTGTTCTGTCTTACGGGTGCTCATGGGCACAGGATGAATTGCTTCTGAATTCTTGTCTCTTGACCTCTGCCCCCACCCTAGGCTCCTTCTCAGAAATTGATGTGGGTTGGTGGTGATGAGAGCGCTCAGAATTCCAGGCAAATACTCTCTCTTCCTTGTGACTGCCCTCTCCCCTTTGGCAGGATGGCTTAGCTCCCTGGAGGACCACTTTCTTTCGCATCATTCATGGTCCCCCAGGTGGGGGCATGCAGCCACAGCCGCCCAGGGGAGAGAGGGTACTGATCTGTACACTGTTCCTTCCTGCTGTACTGTCGGGACAGGCAGAATGCACAAATTTGTTAGTTCCTTCTAACCGCTCTCAGGACGGAGACCTGGTTCCATCTGTTTCACCAACAATTTCCTACCCTCCTCCTTCCTGAAACCTGACACTCTAAGTGGAGGTTCAGAGCCCACTCACCTCTCCACTCAACTGAGAAACTGGCACAGGTATTCAGGGCCTTACACATCTCACGGCTCCAAAAATTAACTGAAGCGGAATACTGGCTGACCACTTGGTGGTCCCCAGCAATCACAATAGCTTTCTGAGCTCTCACCATATAATAGACGCGGGACCACACACTCACTCATCTCCCCCATCAGCTTCTGTTGTGGGTGCTGTTCTTACTACTCCACTTTATAAGATGAGAAAAATGAGATACATGGATGTTAGAGAACTTGTCTGATTTCACAGAGAAAGCATCATCAACAGCCTTCAAACCCAGGTCGGGCTCCAGAGTCTCTGCTCCCAGTCACCGGGCTATTCTGCCAGCCCAATGGGTTTAGTTCTGAATAGATTATTTTAAAAGAATCCCCAATTCTCTCTACTTTTTTTTTCCCACCAGTCTCCCATACTTTCTCTGCCTCCTTCAGAAAATGCATTTGTTACTTTTGTAAGCAAGATAAAAGGGAAGATATTTCAAAAGTCTGTTATCAGAAGCTTCTTTAAAGACATGACATCGGGTTTGTAAGGACATCGTGTGAAGCCTCTCTCCAGCAGATTCTTGGTCCAGGATCATTACCACCCCCCCCAACAATCCCCCAATTCCAGAGCCAGATCAAGGTCAGTCTCTTAGGTCACGGTTCCACCATGAAGAGGTGACAGATGTGTACAGAGGTGCTCCCCAAATCCACTGAGTTCTCGCCTCAAATAACCACCATCAAATTACATCAATAGTGGTTGAATAGTTGAGTGTTCCATGGTATTCTACTTTGTAAAACTGATGATGTATATAGTACACGCTGAAATACTAATCAAACAGGACATGCAGTTAACCAGAAAATTCCCTACCTCAAACCATCAGGGATCAACCAGTCAACTAGCATTCACTGCAGAAGCACTGTGCCTGAGCCTGTCTGGGCCTCTTGGATCACAAAACAAGGAGGCAGACTATGTCTCTCCTCTCAAAGAGTGTGAGATACAATAGAAACCTACAAGTTTGAAAGGAACATACTCAGAGGAAGAGAGAAGAGTCTAAAGCCTGACATGTGTGTGCTATGTGCTAAGTCTCAGTCATGTCCAACTCTTTGTGACCCTGTGGACTGTAGCCTGCCAGGCTCCTCTGTCCATGGGATTCTCCAGGCAAGAATACTCAAGTGGGTTGCCATGCCCTCCTCCAGGGGATCTTCCCAACCTAGGGATGGAACCCACGTCTCTTACATCTCCTGTATTGGCAGGTGGGTTCTATACCACTAGTGCCACCTGGAAAGCCCATAGTAGGCACTCAAAAAATGTTGGTTGGATAAATAAATAAGCGACCAACTTGTCAGGGTTTATGGCAGGGGAATCGATCCTATAGGAATTCAGAGGAAAGAAAGGAAAAGGCAGATGAGAATAAGAAAGGAGGGCTTTGAAGCCTGAAAACCCACAGGCCGGGGAAGGGCGTCTCAGTCAGGAACAAGAGCTGAAGCAAAACCCAGAGATGGGAACGGAAGGCAGACTACTTGGGGCAGGAAGCAGAGAAGCTTGATCAAAAGGCAAGAGTCTGTCTGGAAGCAGTGAGAGAAAGGTGAGCCGTGCTGCATGATGAGAGAGGATGGAGGCCAGCTGGACCGCTGGGGCCACTGGGGCGGCCAGTTGAGAACTGCTGAAGGTGCCTGGCAGTGGAAGATGTGACGAAATCGGTGATTTAGGAAGATTGGTTTGGCAATGGTGCATGGAATGAACTGGAGGCTGAAGAGGATGAGTAAAGGAAATTTTATTTGCTGTATATGTATGTGCAAAACCCAAGAACTGCCAGTTTTACAGTTTTCAGGGAGTGACTCATAAATCAAAAATGACCCAGGGTCTACCTTGGAGTATGGGCTAAGTGTGTGCACGTGTGCTAAGTCGTCTCAGTCGTGTCTGACTCTGCAACCCTAGGGACTGCAGCCCACCAGGCTCCTCTGTCCATGGGACTCTCCAGGCAAGAATACTGGAGTGGGATGCCACGCCCTCCTCCAGGGGATCTTTCTGATCCAGGGATCGAACCTGTGACTCCTGCAATGCAGGTGGATTCTTTACTGCTGAGCCACCGGGGAAGCCCAGAGTATGAGTTAGTGGTTTTTAAACATGGTGCGGCCCAACATCAGATCCTGTCCACACCCTGAGGTGCCGACTGCTGACAACTCAGCTTACCAAGCCCTAAGGAAATGGTTACCAGGCATCATTTAAGAGAGGGATGTTGTAATAGGGCAAAATTACAGAAAATGCAAATGACAGAAAAAGTGTTGGCGCTACAGAAGCACGTTACTACATTTAGTAGCATTCAAAGACACTTAAGTCATTTCCTTAGAAGCTCTATTTGGCCCCTTCTCAATTCAGAGTGGCATTTTTATTATCATAACTGATAGCAGGTGTTTGTGAAGAAATCGATTAGTATGCAGAGATGGAAATTACATTTTCCAAATGAATTGCCGAGTCTGCAAGATATGCTGAAATCTGGGTAGCAAAACGCAAGCAGCTATAAAGCATGTGCCAGCAACATTATTTAAATAAATTGTCTGAACATAAATACATAGAGGGAAGTGCACCATCCATTATTTTAGGACTTCTCTTAGAATGGCACAGCTGACGGCTCTCCCTCTTGGCTTGAGCTGAGTGACCCTACTCCTGCCAAGTAGGATACAGCGTCGTTTGCATTTCTGGAATAGGCGTGTGATATCATCATACTAAAAAAGATGAAAAAAATTCAGCAGGTGTAACTCCATCCACTCTTATCCCCCCCCAATCGATACCATAGCCAACCCCATCAACATTTATATAATTGGGGCATATAACTGATTTACAGTCCTTATTAAGTGATTTCAAGCTTGATATCTGCAAAAAAAAAATCTTGGTTTCTCATGTGGCCGCAAAGTGGTTATTTTCTAAAGGGTGAGAAATTGTCTATTGACTCCACTTAACTTTGGGCCACCTGTTTGTAAACATTTTTCAGCATCATGCTGCATGGATCTGCCCCTCAAATGAGGCTTCCTGGAAGAAGTTAGATTATGTTTCTTGGAGCAGAGCTCCAAAGGAAACAAAAAAATCCTAATCATTTCTAACTTAATATCATTTCTCGGTGGATTCAAAATTCAGAAACTTGAAAGATCTACCTTTTCTTTTCTCTCTTTTTTTTTCTAGGATACTGTATTAAACCGTTTTGAAAATGTTGAATGAAGCTTCCACGATAAAATTTACCCTTGAATTACATTTGATTATAATACAAACAGCAACAAACCTACCATTCAAATATGCAGGATTAAAAATAAATGACAGTAGGCCTCTTTTTGTAGGAACTCCTGTGGAGTATGCATTGTGTTGCAATAAACAAAATATTTAACATGTGGATTACTGACTTTCAATAAAATTTAAAGAAAAAGAATATAGTGAGACACTTTAAATATAAACTATTCTGACCATAACTGAATTTTGCTTTGGTGATTTTAAGTGAAAGTCGCTCAGTTGTGTCCAATTCTTTGTGACCCCATGGACTACACATATAGTCCATGGAGTTCTCCAGGCCAGAATACTGGAGTGGGTAGCCTTTCCCTTCTCCAGGGTATCTTCCCAACTCAGGGATGGAACCCAGGTCTCCCACATTGCAGGTGGACTGTTTACCAGTTGAGCCACTAGGGAAGCCCAAGAACATTGGAGTGGGTATCCTATCCCTTCTCCAGTGGATCTTCCTGATTCAGAAACTGAACCCAGATCTCCCGCATTGCAGGTGGATTCTTTACCAGCTGAGCCACCAGGGAAAAAACACTGGTGTATCCAAGGGTGTCTACAGATTATCATTCATTCATTCACCAATCAAAGCCACATGCGGGGAGCTGTGACCTCCATGAGGGTAAAGCCAATGCAGGCATCGGCTTATACTGGCTGAGGACCTTAGGAAAATTCTGTTATAGGGATTTTCTGATTGGATCAAAACAGAAATAAAGACACTGGAAAAACCCTGCTAAACAAGATTAAATTGCATTTCAAAAATTAGCACTAGACTACTAAAATTAACAAAGCGCATGAAAGTTGATCCAAAGATTGAATTGCACCACTGTAAATGAGGCTTAAAGGCATTACGGCACCTCACTGCACCCTTGACTAGATCCTATATAAACCATTATTCTTCATATTAATTATGGTCAGAGTGACCTCCTCATCTGACTCCTCTATTACTTACTGTGTTTCCATGGGAACAGATAACGGCATGCTTAACTTCTTTAAGTAAATAATCTGGTGAAAGCCTTGAAATCTCTTTCTTAGCAGCCTGAGCCAGCCTCAGAAAAATAATTAGCACTCTATGGAAATATGTAAGTTATTTTGGGTTATGTCCCAGTAAGCTGACAGTATGTTAATATCTTTTTCCTGCTCAGGCAAGATGTAACTAAATAATCAAACACTATAACATATTGTTTCTAACAATATCTGGATTTCTTGAGAACTGTTTGTCTTGGTGTCATTGGGGGACTCTGTGTTTAATGTCCCCCCCTCCATTCTGCCAGCTGTCCTCCTGGAATGCCAGGAGGACGCTGCTGAGCTGTTCATTGCCTCCTCATGTGCAAAGAGCATCTTTCCCAAGGATTTCATCAGCCGCGACAGATATAGGCACTTGCGCTAATAGGTCCAGAGCCCAGGATGACGGGATGGGTTTGAGACCTGGAAGATACGGCCACCGTATCTGTTTGCCTTCCAGCTCCCATGGCCCCGGGCTCCTAGGGACCAGGCTCCATCTACCTCCCTGCGTCTGCTCCTCTTCTTGAAGGGTGCCTGGGATATCCAGTTGCTCTGCTGTGGCACAGAAACCATGCTGTGTCATGCTTTTCTCTGCTCGGTGAAGCTCATTCTTGAGGACTGACCAGGCCAGGTACTGGGGTATGACTGGTTCTCACGGACGCAGCGTGAGGTGCGTGAGATGTGCCTTCTCTTCTTGTTGCTGAAATAGGCCTGGGTCTCTGAATCACTGCGTGGAGGAAAAGTGCCCAGGGACCAAGAATACCTGCTTTGGACTCTACTGTGCCCAAGAAATAAGCTTTCTTTGAGTAAAGCCACCTGAAGATTTGGGACTTAACTGTAAAGCAGCTGACACTATTCTACCCCAGTTTCCCAAACACTGGCTTGGCTCAGAAACTTCTGGTGGGTGTGTTACACATGTATCTCTAGGTCCTCCCCCCAGCGTTTCCAATGGGATTATGTCGAGGATGCAGCCTGAGAATCTGCATTCCTCCAGGTTCCCCGTGATGCTGACGCTGCTGACGCTGAGACCACACTGGAGAGCAGCAGCTCAGACCGTGGCTCCGTCTTCTCCTCGGCTTCTGAACTGGGGCTACAGTTGGCCTGTTTGGACAAATACTTCTGAGGGCACCACAGGCTCAGCCTGGCATTCTGGGTTCATTCCTTGACCTTCTGACTGAGCCCCAACCCCATGCTCTGCACCAGGGTAGGCAGCCCTGTCCCAGCTCTGTGCCCATGCCCCAGCTCCCTCCTTATAAAAAGGGGGAGATCTGAGCAGGAGATAGTCACTACCACTTTCCTTTCCCTGTTTTTTTTCACCAACAGTACCAGCAGGCATAGCAGTGGTAATGGTTAACATTAATAGCAGGAGTAATAGCTAAGGATGTCATGTGCCTAAGCCGATGATTTGCACAATCTCTTTCTGCCCTCGTGGAAACATGATATAGTAAATACGACTATTATTTCTCCTTTCCAGGTGATGGGACTAAGTTTGAGAGACATGGAGGTTACACAGCTGGCTGGCGGGGGCAGGGTTTATTTTCAGCAGAGGGCACTCCAGAACCTGCACTCCCGAAAGTAATACCACTGGGGTGGCCTCCCAGGATAAGTGCTGCAGCTTGAGAGCAAAGGGAACCAGCGGTCCTGCTGGAACAACCAGGGCCCGATTTGTTCCTAACAGAGGCAAACACTGCCTTGCTGGCTCTGTTTGGCGACTGTTCCACAGGAAAGGGGCTCTGTTATGGAGGCAGAGGGGATGAGAGTGTTTTAAAACAAGCACACACAGATCTTCTGCAGGAGCTGTTTGGGAAAAAGCCATGTGGAAGTTAAACTACGGCTTCTGGAGTCTTGAAGCTCGACTCGATCCACTCGGCAGGGATCCTGTTTTCTGTGCTGTGTCTCTCTTCTATGAAACAGCTGCACTAAGGCTATCAACCATTGAGCATCTGGGTTTTGGACAGTTAGTGAGGCTCCCTGACTTGACCACAGGTGGACGGCTAAATTTCTGAGCTTCTGTTGTGTTCCATTTCCTTACATGTCTGTGTTTTACATACTATTTTGATGACTATAGCTTTTGTGCCAGTCCATACTATTTTGATGACTGTAGCTTTGTAGTATATTCCTTAAGCTCCACTCTTCTTTCATAGAAAACTCTAATTCGAAAAGATACATGAATCTAATGTTCGTAGCACACTATTTACAACAGCTAAGACATGGAAGCAACTTAAGTGTCCCTCACCTTAAGCATCCATCACAGATGAATGGATAAAGACGATGTGGTATATATACGCAATGGAATATTACTCAGCCATAAAAAAGAATGAAATATGGCCATTTGCAGCAATGGACCTAGAGTTTATCATAGTAAAGGAAGTAAGCCAAAGACAACTATCATATGATCTCACTTATATATGGAATCTTAAAAAAAGTAAGCTTATTTACAAAATAGAAATAGACTCACAGACATAGAAAAGCTACGGTTACCAAAGGGGAAATGGTGGGAAATAAATTACGAGTTTAGGATTAAAACATGTACACCAACATATAGAAAACAGATAACCAACAAGGACCTACTGTATAGCTCAAAGAACAATATTTAGTATCTTGTAATAACCTACAGTGGAAAAGAATCTAAAAAAGCATACACACACACACAGATGCTTGTGTGTGTGCTAAGTCGCTTCAGTTGTGCCTGACTCTTTGTGACCCTATGGACCACAGCCCGCCAGGCTCCTCTATCCATGGGATTCTCCAAGCAAAAATACTGGAGTGGGTGGCCATGCCCTTCTCATATATGAGATATATATATATATATATATATATATATATGTATGTATGTATGTAACTGAGTCACTTTTTGTACACCTGAAACTAATACAATATGGTGAACCAACTGTATTTCAATTTTTTTTTTTTTAAAGGCTCTATGAAGACAGCCGTATCCAAGTCCAAGGACTCAGGCTGCTCCTGTGGTCCTGAAGGACGTTCCAGGGCATACCATATCCATCTGAACGCCCCTCTGCTGTGCTTTTCTCTAAGTGTCTTCAGCTGGAGTAAAGGTGGTAGAAACCCTTCTTCCCCCAGATTCCCCTGGTCTGAATGGGCTCAGAAAGGTCCAGGACAAGGACCAGATGGCCCTCAGATGACCAGACAAAGCCCTGGCCCCTCGGGCTGGTGTCACCGCTGCGTGCCTCCCAGCAACCCCGCACAGGGCTGGGGCGCATCAGACGCCTGCCTCGCAGCCAGTCTCCTGCGAGGCAGCCTCTCCTGCTCCCGACAAACTAAAATCGATCTGTTTCCCAGCAACACCTGTATCGCCACTGAAGCAGCAATCTTCCTCCAACTGCTGGTGGAAATTCCTTCTGTTACAGTTTTTCAGGATTATTATTATTACAACTTAGCATTGACATAACATTTTCTGTTTGCAGCGTCTGTGCATTAGCTGTGATTAGGGAGAGCTCACCAGAAGTGCAACGCACTGTCTATTTCCATCTTTGTGTGAGGTCAGCGGGATAAGGGTAATTTGAAGAGTGCAGGTAAGCTGGATCCTGTTATTATAATGGCTTATGCGAGTCTGCAGGCACAACTGGCAGCAGGTGACTCAGGAAAAGAAAAAACCAAAAAAATCTCCCATCGCCCTGTTCACAGAGCTCCTCCTAAGGAAGCGATCTGCCGGTGGCCGTGACTACGCTGTGCCTCGGGGCCACTGACACTGCTGAGAACTGACCTCACACCTTACCGCTTTTCCATTGCTATTATATCTGATACCACCGCCCCCCCCCGCCCAACTCTCCCATTCACTGTCCTGGAGGGAAGTAAAGGAAAGGAAGAGGCACCCTTGTTTCTTCTACTTCTAAGAGCAGGGTGAGTCTGCCACTTAGCAGGCTGACGGATGCCCCGAGGGTCCTCGGGGATGCAGTCCTGCCAACCTCAGCTCCTCGCCTGCTCCAGGCGAGCACACCTGCCTGACCTCGGGGGCTCGGTGCCCGGTGATGGGGGAAAATGAGACAGGCAGGGATGGACCTCAAGGTCCCTCACCAGCTCTCCCCTCCCCGTGCTGTGGTGGTCCGACCAAGGGAGAGGCTGGGAAAGGAGGGCTGGTGGGGGCCGGGGGCAGGCCCTTTTGAAGAAGGGGAGGTGGGGTTGGGCCTTGAAGGCAGGCTCACACTGTGACAGGCTGCAGGATGTGGGAGTGGGCCCCGCGCCATTCACAGGGGACCTGAGGAGCCGGTGCCCGGCGACAAGCGGGGGAGGAGGTGGGGAGGAGGCTGGGCTGCTCAGGGCCCCACATCTGTGGTCGCCACAGCGGGACAGGTCAAGAAGGGCATTTCCACCAACTCTTGTTTTTAAAATCATACTTCCGTTTGCTTTTCCACTTTTGGTCCCTATTTCGATTTCCAAGGCACACGACCTTTCTTCCCCCCCCCCAACTCTCTGAAGGCTTTACAGTTTGCCTTTGAAGGCCCTCAGACTTAAGACTGAGATCCATCCCAGAATGACGCAGGTTTTCGGGAACAAGGGCACCACCCTGGCCATGCCCTCGCCCCCTAGACTGCACCCCTCTCTGTGGACGGTGCTCTGCCCTCACTCGAGGTTGGTCCCTCCAGAGAGAACAGCTTCAAACAGCAAGCCTTCCCCTGAAGGCATTCACACCTCTCCCTTCCTCGCCTCACTCTCCTCCTGACCCACAGATTTTTCTCTTTTAACAAACGGTCACTTCCAATTTTCTTCAAGAAACCTTTCCCTCAAGGAGTGACGTTTTTCTACTTGTTCTAACCCCCTCCACACACACTCTCTCTCTCTACGGCTGGTTTCTACCGCACAAGACACACCTCACTCTGAAGTGTGCCGCGGAGGTCCCCCCAGGTGTGAAGTGTGTGCTCAGTCCTAGACAACGCCCTTCCCAAGCAAGAGCGGCCTTCTCCACAAAGAGGTTATTAAAACACCAAGTACCTGGGGTCACACAGATGGGCTACAAAGAAAGCCTCTCCTTCCCCTCAGGTTTTGTGCCGAGCATAGACTCTATCCGGTCCGGGAGCAGGAACCGAGGCCGGTGGGAAGTGGTGGGCAGCGAATTCCCCTCCACACGAGCCTTGTCACCGATGCCGAGACCAGCTGAAGCCCACATATATCCGGCACTGGGACAAAAGACTACTGCTTTCTCTAGCTACATAACCAAGGTGGAGCGACACGGGCATGTGTGTGCCGCCAAGTGGTGTCCGACTCTTTATGACCCGTCGCATGGTCTTTGCGACCCGGTCAGGCCCCTCTGTCCATGGGGTTCTCCAGGCAAGAATACTGGCGCGGGCTGCCGTTCCCTTCTCCAGGGGATCTTCCCCACCCAGGGATCGAATCCAGGTCTTCTGCGCTGCAGGCAGATTCTTCACCGGTGAGCCACCAGGGGAGCCCGGAATGACATGTCACCAGGCCAGCAGTCCTCCGCGTTTGCTCCGCACACAGCTGCCGCCTGTCCTACCTTGGTGTCTCGTAGACGAGAGTTCCTGGACCCATCCCAGCCCCTCGGAATCTGAGCTTGTGACACGGGGTCTGAGGTGGTGCATTTCAGCAAGCTTCGAGGGTGACTCATGCCAAAGTTGTAGGACCATTTCACTAGCCTTTAGGGACCAGATCCCTGATTTCTTTGTTAACGCGCTTTCAGGCTTCTGCTTCTTGCAGTATTTTTTCACACCTGTTTTCTCTCAGCCCTTTCCTAACGGCTTCTGTTACTGTGAGGAATTTTCCCCTCTCTAGCTTTTAGCGTCCAGCTTGGCTTTCCAGGATTTTCTGCCTTCTGCTCTGCCTTCTCACATTTTGCTCATCTATCTCCCTGCTCCTCTGAATGCTGCTTACTGCCCTTCCCGTGATGATATTGTGACTGAATGCTTTCATAAATCCTCCAGGCAGTGTCTCCAAAACACATTTCTCTGATCTACTAGATGTGGTTGGGTATTACTTTTTCTTGTGGCCATATTTCTGGAGGGATCACAGCTGCAGCAGGTTCGTGGCCTGCACCCAGGAAAGGCTGGGCTGCACTCTCGTGCTCAGGGGGTGGGGGGCACTAATCACCCTTGACCAAAGGCCCTTGGACCAGCCTCTCACTAGAGGAGCGGAGACCCTTCCTGCGTGCGAGTTTTCCCCAGACTGGTCGGTAGGTCCTGTAAGGCCTTCCTCTTTGGCCAAGGCCCAGACACCCCTGCTTCCCTCTCTCACCGTTGATGGATGAGAAAACAGTCCCTGGCTGCTCTCCCAGCATAGGAGAAGAGCAGGAACTCTGTCCTTGGCTCCCATCCCATCTTTCTGCATCAGGCCACTTTCATTTTTCCTCCCAGCAAGGCTTTTTTTCCAATTAACCAAGGGCTACTAGGATGCATCGCACACAGACATGGGGGGAATTCTCCACCTGGGTCATGCACACCATACTTAAATAAAGTACCTCCCTTTCTTCTCTCTTTGGGCCTTGACCATTGCCTATCTCAGTTGCTTCCTCCCGACTAAATATTTTTATCTTCTACTTCATTTTCTTCTTTTTCTCTCTTTTTAGTTGCGGTATAGTTGCTGTATAATGATGTAATAGTTTCTGCTGTATAGGCAAGTGAATCATTATATGTTTACATATAACCCCCTCCCTCTTGGACCTCCCTACCTCCCACTCCCCATGCTACCCCTCTAGGTCCCCACAGAGCCGTGAGTAGAGCTCCCTGTTTGTTACCTTACAATCTATCTCTCTTTTTTTTTTCTTAACCTTCTTTTCCATCTATAATTGACAACCATCAATTCTCCTGTCACAGGCCAGTGGTTTCCAATCCTTTGCACATCAGACCTGTCTGAGGAGTACTGTAATAACAGATGTACCTGGGCATTAACCTCCAGGCACTAGTGTTGTGCAAAGCTTCCCAGGTCTTCCCTGCTCACAGCCGGGGCTGGGAACCGTTCATTTCACCTTCTGTGATTGCTCAGCGGTATCTGTTCTCCACCTTGTCATGGCACCACTTGCAAAATGCCCTGGAAACCCTTAATTGGTTTTTTCTTACAAAGTCAAGGAAACCCTCTTGGGATGAACCTTACGTTACTGCCGAGAATGCTGAGGCTTGGAGCAGGGACCTCACTGGCTGAGCCGGGCTGGAAACACCTTGAAACTTCCTCTGGGGGCCTGTTACCTTGTCTGGTTCGAAGTTATTTCTGAACTCTGTGTGGTGAATCTAACATCTCTCTTCCAGCAACACCAATTCCCACTCACGCAGGCCACTTTCTCAGAGCTTTTCTAATGGTGTGACCACCCAGGTGAGGTGGTCTTCAAAAGAGCATCAGGGTGAGGTTGGCATCCCTCAGTCAGGCCCAGAAAATGGGAAGGAAATGTGAGAAGCCGCCTCTCAAATACTTATTTTCCGGGACTTCCCCGGTGGTCCAGTGGTTAGGACTCGATGCTTCCACTGCAGCAGGTATGGGTTCAATCCCTGGTCGGGGAACAAAGATCCCACATGCCATGAGGTGTGGCCAAACAAACAAAACATTTATTTCCAAAACTCATATTCTCTCCTCCAGCCAGATGCCTTCAGCTGGACACCTCTTTTCGTTACTTCTTTTCATCCCTAGAGCTTCAGTGAGACCAACTTCTGCTTTAACAACCTCCGCATTCATCTTCTTGGAGTCCTTGGGCAGGGAAAAGTGTGTGTGTTTCATAAACTGTCTGGATGGCTAAATTATATCATATTTTTCCCTGAGAGAGAGTTGTTCGGATATTAAAACCCACTATATATTGAGTATGATTGTGCTTCTCACATCCCCACAAATAGCAGTTTTTGCTCTGCTCATTAAAATGAGGTTTCTGATGGGGATAATTTTTCAGGTAGCAATGTTTTATTCTTACTGGTGACGCCTTAGGATCCCTCTGCAAGTGCTAAAGCCCCAGTTCAGCACTATTAATCAGACACTAAATGCTTTAAAACAGCTCTGCCCCTTTTTCTAATTGAGAAATAGTGCTGTTTGGGCAAGCTGAGAAGGTGACCTTGATTGAATTAGAAAGGGCAGGGACAGAACAGACTTCAAGCTCATATTCAATGATTTTAAAGAAATGACTTCCCTCCAATTAAGCAGGAATTAGCATGAAATATTTTGTTTCTGAAAGGTGAAAAGAATTCCCCCGAGAAAGCAGTTCTCTCCTTACTAGCTTCTTATTGAACGCGGGAGAGAAGGTGCCACGGATGGTTTTACATCAAGTGCTTTGTTAACATGGTATTGATGGCCTGGCATCAATTGCACTATTCCTTTGGAGCCTAAATGTTATATAGAATGGGCAAAAAGTCCAATCTAAGTTTTGATTTCTATTTCAGCAGCTCAAGGACCTAACAACTTTCTGTTACTACCAAAAAAAAAAAAAGCTCTTATTTTCCCATCTGCAATCATCTCAACCTAGTTCCAGGAGAAAAAAAGGTTTCAAACATTACCTGACACATTTCTTTGTTGTTTTCCCTTTTAGCTCCATCCGTCGCCTTGCCAAGTCTCCCATCTTTTAATGACCTGAGAGAACATGCCCTTCTTCCTGCTCTAAACAGTAATACGCAGATGTTTCTGCATAATTCTGCAAGAGGCGCCTACAGAGAAGTGAGGAGGGACAGGACACACGTGGTGATTGAGGGACTACCGTGTGCATCTGAGGGGCAGCGGTCCCAGGAGGATGCTGGCCGGGCTGTGCTGCATCCCAGCGACTGCTCTTGTCAATCTCAAAGTCATGAAGACACAGAGTATACGATATCTAAGAGCGAGGTAGAGCAGTATTAGAAAGAGAGAAGGGGCTTTAAAGCTATATGCCAGTTATGAGACTTGGGGGCAATTAATCAACCTCTGTTAGACCTCAGAGTTTTCATGAAAAACATGGTCAGTATGGTGAGGATCAAACAGATAAGAGATTTTTTTCTTTGTCTAAGCTGAAAAAATATCCTTCAACAGATTAAAAAATTAGTTGAATTTCTGATCCTTTGTCTAACAAATTCTTGTCCACTGACTGTGTATCCTGCAAGGTGCTGGCCATTCAGGGAGCTTAAAAGATCCTGACCTAGGCCTGAAGGAGTAGATGGGTAGAAAGTCTTCTATCTCACCATTATTTACTTAAAACAAACAAAAACCAACCAAACTTTCTCCAGGATGACAGAATTCAGCTGAATAGATTTACCCTTCTTTTCAGATCCTCTCAGCATTCACGGCTCTGCCTGTTGAGAGTTTATCTGCTAGTTTTGGCTGTTACTTCTGAGAGTAGAGAGAGCAGGCACAGTATGGACCCAGAATCCAGTGTTATTTCAGAGAAAGGAGATCTCTGATAGCTACTGGGATTTTTCAGAGTAGGAAAACAACACTCTCAGTTCAAAGACTAAGTCTCAGTCTTACAAGACTTTGCTCCTTTTCCTCTTTAATACGGCACTGTAGGACATGATATCATGGTCCCACATATGTTGTAAGAGTTCACTAAATATTTGTTTTTGTTCTATCATTGCTTTGTATTATGGCATTGCTTAAGACAATTTCATGGAAGCAAAGGGCTGAGGATGGAGAAATAGCTAGTTTTACAACTTTCAGATTATATAACAAGAAGAAAAGTCTAGAATGGCAGGTGGAGACATTTCTTAAAACAACTGAATGGTAAATCACTAAAGAAAAGAATAACAAAATTCTGTGAAGCAATTATCCTTCAATTAAAAAAATTTAAAAAAAGAAATTAATTCTCTTAACCTGCTTCCAAGGGATTTGCCAAATTCATGTAACCACTTAAGTTTTGCTTAAAAACTTGTAACTACAAAAAATCACTAATACAAACTTGCAGAATTTATTCAGTATTCCAGCTACTTATTGTTGAGGGTAAAAACTACATTTTTGTCATGAAAATTTTGGATATGGGATAAGAAAGGAGAGGACCTAATACTTCTAAGATCTCTTTCCAATCAAAACATGCCCGAGTCTGTACACCTCAATAAGATTACTACTGTAGATGCTTTCCTTAAGACTTTTATTTTCCAGATGGATTGAGGGGTACATCTCATAAAGAAGAAGCCTCAGGAGCAAGGAAGAGTGAGAACACTTCAACAGGTCGTGAAATTAGATGGAAAGTCAATGAATGATTTTCAGGTAGGCACTCCCAGTCCCTGGGCATGCAGAGAAAACGTGAGATGGGAAATCAAAGAACTAATATTGTAGCTCTGATCATCCTCGATAAATCATCACATCTGTGCTTGCGGTTTGGAGTAGTCTTATTTTCCTCTTTGCCTTTTTGGAGACTCAGGGAATGGAAGACTCGAGCTTCCATTGGAAGACAGTGTATCCCTCTGGTTATCAAAGGCATGCACGGTATGGCACGATTTCTCCCCCACATAAATGCTCCACTTCTTCAAAGCATGGCTTCTTCTTGCTCAAAGCCACAGAACAGGTTGTTTTTGAGGAAATAAATATCACTCGACTTGGAAAGGGACTGTGCCAGTTTCCTGAATATTTTTAGAACCTGGCACTTCTGCTGGCACAGAACACTTTGCCGAATGCACTGCCTGCGCTGAAGCGAACTTCTTTCTAGTCAGCAGAAAATTCCAGGAAGTCATGGGAAGACTAAGCGAAAGCCGCAATGAGCTTGGTCAGGATGAGCATTTTCAGGTAATGAACACACCCAGTCTATCTCTGCCTCCAAATGGCCTCACGGCGCCATGCACGAGGCAGGCACTCAATATCCTTGGTTGATTTCACTGACTCTGTTGATGCCACTCAAAGCACCTGAGGGATATTCTGGAGCCTTTCCCCCTCTAACACACATGGAGTGGTACCACAGAAAGATCATCAACCTGGAAAGAAGGGAACTAGTACTGAGTTCTAGACCTTCTCCTTAACTATCTTGGGCAAATAACGTAACTTCTCAATGTGGAGCTGCACACCCCTATCTGTGCAAAGAGGAGGGCATACAAAATGATTCCTAAGCGTTTCTTCCACATCTGATGAAGAGACTCATCATTGCCAATTTCCTTGTGATGAGGACCTTCTCTGGTGGTCCGGTGGGTAAGAAACCACTTTGCAGTGTAAAGGGATCCCAATTCGATCCCTGGTCTGGGAAGATCCCAGACCCAAGCAACTAAGCACAGCTACTGGGCCTGTGCTCTGGAGCCTGCGAGCTTCAACTACTGACGCCCGTGTGTCCCGAGCCTGTGCTGGGCAACAAGAGAAGACCACACACTGCAGCGAGAGGAAGCCCGTGCACAGCAACCAAGACCCAGCGCAGTCATAAACGAGTTAACATAAAAAAAAAAAAAGAACCTAACATACCTGCCTAGATTAGAACTTGAATGATGTCTTGGATCTTTAGTTTAATAGCTATGTAAATATGATCATACTTAGAATAGGAAACTGCAAGACAATGTGGTCTAGGAAGTTGTAAAATATAGAAAATTAAATGTGATAATTCTGTTTGGGTTTTTCTGATAGCTCAGTTGGTAAAGAATCTGCCTGCAATGCAGGAAACCCTGGTTCAATTTCTGGGTTGGGAAGATCCATTGGAGAAGGGATAGGTTACCTACTCCAGTATTCTTGGGCTTTCCTTGTGACTCAGCTGGTAAATATTCTTGCCAGGAAAATCCCATGGACGGAGGAGCCTGGTGGGCTGCAGTCCATGGGGTCACAAAGAGTCGGACACGACTGAGCGACTTCACTTTCACGCATTGGAGAAGGAAATGGCAACCTACTCCAGTGTTCTTGCCTAGAGAATCCTAGGGAGGGGGAGCCTGGTGGGCTGCTGTCTATGGCGTCACACAGAGTCAGACACGACTGAAGAGACTTAGTAGCAACAGCTGGTAAAGGATCTAGCTGCAATGCAGGAGACCTGGGTTTGATCCCTGGGTTGGGAAGATCCCCTGGAGAAGGGAAAGGCTACCCACTCCAGTATTCTGGCCTGGAGGACTCCATGAACTGTATAGTCTATGGGGTTGCAAAGAGTCGGACAAAACTGAACGACTTTCACTTTCACTTTCCCTGTCCAGGGCCTCTAAGTATCATAAATGGCAGGTGGAATTTCTAAGCAAGGGGAGAAATAATTACTGCTACTCCTTTACATTACCTTTTCCATTAGTTCTATGGCACTTAAATGTGTATGGCTCACTGAAATTCTCCTGAATGTCTGTCCTCATTGTCGGTCTTCCTACAGCAGACATTAGCATCTTTAGGTCTATGATTAATGAAGCTTATGGGCAACACTGTTAGAAGTCAAGGTGCAGTCACTGCATAGGCTGTCTTGAACAATGCAGTATAAAAGCATAGATTAGGAAGACTGTGTTCATGAACAGTACATTAAGGCTAAGAAGCTGGTAGCAGCATCTTTTAATATGGTCTCGCATCGATTCTTTTGGCCAATGTCCTACTTTAACAGTGTTATAGTCACACTTAAAGATTTCAGATGGAAAGGTAGAGAAGAAAATCAATAGATACGATCTTTCCACTAACAACCAGCTACATATCTGTATAGTTTTCCGCCATGCTCACATTTAAGGGACCTGAAAGATGCTATGGGGAAGGCTGGCCCAATTTTGAGGCTTTAATAACCTTAGGTGTCTACTCTGACCACCCCAAAGACTACAGCTTCAAACCATGAAAGATTTACAGGAAGGAGTCTATGACCCAGAAAGGATATACATGCATTTGCTCTATATTTTCTGTTACATCAACATATAAAAAAAGCTTTAAAAAACCTCATTTGCCATACAAACTGGTCTGACTGAAAACAAAATCATAGAGACTTGCTTCTGAGCTTTAAAAATATATACAAAGATGCTTACATAGTTAGGCTGTGCACAAGAAATAGAATTAAAAACCAAAGTCTTTTGTCGTGTTATAACTAACACAGTTTTACCTTTTATTATTGGCAATCATTAGATTCTCCAAAATTAACAAGTATTTTTTATATAAAAAATAATTTCATCTTTAAAGTGCTACATGCCGCCGGAGGGTAATGGATTGACCTACTAAAAGCATTTGCTATAAGGACCAACTAGAAAGATAGGTGGGCACTTAAAAAATTACATCAAGGTTGAAAAGAATAATTCTCATTTTGTAATCAGAAATTCCAACTCATTAGTTACAAACTAAGAGGAAAAATTAGGAATAAATGCCACTAAAGAATTCTTTTTTACATTTAGAAAGGAAAAAGAAAAGAGTCACAAACTTACCCAGATTCTGTCATCTAAACTCGCTCAAAAATACTCTGCTGTTTTTTCCAGAAGTTGTGCAAAACCCACTTAAATTCCAACAACACTGTGTTAATTTTGCTCAAATGCAAGCTGAAAACATATTTTAACATCCTGTCAGAATGAGATACTAAGAGTGTCGATAAAATGACACTAAAATAAATGTAAATTTAGATTGCTGTTACAAGTAGCTGCCTGGCTCTGGGAAGATGCTAGGTTGCTATAGTATTTTCCATAGCAACTTTGCATCTTATTACATAAATATTCCCTCAGTGTCCTTAGAGCCTGCTAAGAAAACAGGATTAAATCTACTCGTCAACGTAATGACCCCGTAATCAGACCTTATCAGGATGAAATGCCCAGAAAACACAATAAACTGTAATCTAGATCACAGTGCTCCTGGCATCCGAGGACCACAGGCCGGCAGGGGCGGCTGTGCTGTGACCTCAGGCCGCCCGCCGGTAACTTGTCTGTACTCCTTCTGGGTCACGGTCTCTGCACCTCTCCTTTTCTAAACATTGCTCGGTAAGTTCCCCACTTTTCTCTGCTGCCCGCCATCTGCCCAGCTGCCCAGGTGCCTTTCACCACACTCTGGGGGCTCCTGTCATCAGGCAGGAAGCCAGGGCTTCAGAGAGCTCCAGTCTGCTCTGCAAATGCAGCTGGGCTGGAAGTGCGTGCTGGGCTCTCACCCAGGAAACCAAGCAGAGAGCCCACTGGGCTCCAAGCTAGGGACCAGGCGCAGACGGCCAGAGACGCTCAGCCAGGGCTCCCTGGGCTCCCTGGAGGGGCCACACAGCTAAGTGACTGAAACATTAGGGAAAAACCCATGGTCTCCAAGACACAGTACAATTTCAGCAACATGAACCGATTCGACACGAAACACACGATGATGCAAAATTTGTGCATATCTGAGAGTGATGTTGGGAATATGGCATTGTTGTGTGCTACAGAAAAACAAGATTATAAAGGGATCTGGCTTATAGAGAGTTTAAGCTCCAAATGTGAATTTGCACAGCAGATAAGCACGGTCTCGTGGGACACGTGTGTTGACGTGACAAGCTACCCTCCACCACAGGGTTGGGACTTCCCAGGTGGTGCTAGTAGTAAAGAACTCACCTGCCAATGCAGGAGTTCTAAGAGATGTGGGTTTGACCCCTGGGTGAGGAAGATCCTCTGGAAGAGGGCATGGCAACCCACTCCAGCACCCTTGCCTGGAGAATTCCCATGGACAGAGGAGCCTGGCGGGCTACAGTCCACAGGTTCTCACAGAGTTGGACACGACCTAAGCGACTTAGCACGCACAACGCACACCTCTTACACACAAAAGGTAAAGAATGATTTCTTTACTTCTCAGAAATACATCCATCATGAGACGAGAACCGCAGCTGCACACCAAATCATCAGGGAACTGAAAAATCTGCCCCAAATAAACATCGATTTGATTTCCTTTGGCAAGATTAGCAAGATTAAAATACAAAGGAAGAAACGGGAAAAGCCTGGACTGCTTGCAAATGAAGCTCCATGTCAAGAGACAAGGAGCAAAGCTGGCTGCTCAGCACACTCTGAAGACTGGTTTCCTCATCTTGAACCCATGTAAGTTGTAGTTGATCACATCTCCTTGTCTGGCCCTGGAGGTCCCAGAAGACATTCAGTTGTGGTAATAAAATGCTCATCTTTAACTCGGCAGCGATTGATGGACACACATCACTCTTATTTCTCTTTTGGGTTACCATCACATGTGAAAACAGGAAGTAGACAAACACCTTAGGTGAGTCTCTGGGGCTGGTGTCTAATCGGAATGTCTCTGCTGGTTCTCCTTCATGGCTCTCAAAAGCACTTCCTTCCAGGAAACAAACTGAATCAGAAAAATGAAGGCAGTTCTGGTGTTCAAAGAGATCAGGGATAGTCAGAGAGAGTTTTATGATCATTAATCTTTTAACCTGACTTCTGGCTGTATATGAAACTTCAGACATACTGAATACTGCTGACTCAACAGAATCACGAGTCCCTAATTTGACTCAGTTGGTTGAAAGAGCTGGAAAACCCTTGTTTGACTTCTTATTGGAATTAAAAAGAAGTCTGTACCTATGATGTGGTGAGTCTCCATGGAAAACTGCCAACCTGGAAAACACTCCTCATAATTAAGAGTATTTGTCCCTACAAAGAACTCAAGAGTTTAAATGAGGTGTAGTTAAAATCCAAGAGTGTCTGTACATTATGGAATGGTTTAAGGGTTGTCTATTAAGCGAGGGCTGTTTTAGTTTTACTTTTCTCAAATCTGTGTTCAACATATAATGTATACTCCCCAAATACTGGGTGAGGTACACACACAGGAAGCGATGCTCATTTTGCTTTATACTGAATTTAAATCAATGGCTTAAAACGTATTTGGCTTCAGGCACTGCATTTCTATTAACTTAAAAAATGTTCATATTTCTCTTCAAAAAGTATCTCATAGCCTGGAGGGCAAGACAGACTGTCTCTCTCTGTACCCCTGGGTCCACAGTGCCTTAACAAAAGATTGACAAATGCCTGTTGATCATTAGGTTAATACTGAGTTTCAACTCTCTGGTCCAGAGCCTCTTCAGCATGTGGCACGGAATTCCAGGCACGCACAAGTTCTGAACGTTGTGGAGAAATCAAGCATCCCTGTTTGAGCATGCCACTTAATGCCTGACATTTCAGTTTAACTGGAACAAGTGTTCTTAGGGCTACCATCCTCTGGTCAACTTACAGGATGGCACCATCAAAAGCAGAGAGGAAGAAGAAGATGATGCGACCGAGGTCAACCAGCTTTTATGGAGCACTCACTTGGTGAAAGGCCCAGGACCAGGCGTTGGAGGGTGATTAAGATAAGAGGCAGAGTTAACAGCCAGAGTTACTTGTCATGCGCTAGTTGGAGGGGCTTCACAAGACGCACTGAACTCTCGCAACACTGACGCTGATCAGGTTCTGCCGAGGGAGGCCTTACGGTTTAGGACAGACTTCCTCTCTCCTTCCCTTCCTTCCAGCACACTCCTGCCCCTCCTCCACTGGCAGTCTGGAGGGAGGAAGGAGAAAGGGTGAGGGGACCCACTGAGAGAGAAGCAAGCTCGGGGCAGGGAGGGAGAAGGAGGGGGCAGGAGAGAGAGAGAGGGAAGTAGGAATAGACTTGGCTTTAAAAGTTTGGCTTGATTGCAGCAGGAGGCAGACTGTGCAACAATACATTTGAATTTTTATCAGGAATTATCTTCAGGGGTTTTGGAGCAGGATGTCAATCTTCCTGAACAAACACTTTGATACATCTGTCTTGATTTTCAAATGTATTAACAAAACTCATTCTCATTTGCATCAGCATCTCAGTTTGGCTCCAGCAAACTCCTTTCCCCCTTTAAGAGTCACCTGCTGGGCCTCAGTGACCAGCCTGCCCAGAGTGATATGGATGGGACAAATGGTCTTGGGCAACTCTGGCCAAAGACATTGTAAGTTACCAGGAGTGGCAAACAGCCAAAGTACAAGGAAGCATTCTTCTTAATCAGAAGAGCAGAGATGGACTGAAAAACTTTGATTAAGAAAAAGTTAAACTCAAGGTATCATAGAAGTCTTTCCTTTTCTGAAAACCAAAGTCAATTCTCTCCATCTCCCCATCAGAAATAAAACCTGTGGAGGTTGGTTTTTTTGTTCCGGCAGGGAGATGGGAGGGCAGGGCTGGTAGGAGGCTCCCAGGAGGGGACTCTCCCCTGGCATTTCTAAGAATTCCTGGGTCAGCTGCTTCCAGAAAGGTCTGAGGCAAAATCCCAAGATTTCAGAAGAAGAGGAAGGGCTAGGGCCTTGCTTAGAGCAGGGAACCCCAACCTCCAGGATCTGATGCCATATGGACCTGAGGTGGAGCTGATGCAATAATGATCCAAATAAAGTGCACAATTAGTGCAGTGTGCTTGAATCACCCTGAAATGACACCCCCACCCCTCAGTCCATGGAAACATTCTCTCCCATGAAACCGGCCTCTGGTTGGGAATCACTGCAAAAGATGCAGAAATTTACTTCTATTGTGAGTCTGGCAAATTTCCCCATCAGTGCAGTAAAGTACTGTCTTCAGAGGCCTGCTAAGGGGTGACTAGACATGCAAATTTGTACCTAAAAAAATGAGTGGCCAGTTACCTAAAGAGATGCTCCTGAAAGACCCGCTTCCCTCAGGCTGCGGGGCCCCAGCCCCCCTTTTTGGCAGATCACAGGGATCTTTTGTCAGAGGCTTGGGCAAAAGATCACAGGGGAACCTTGCTGTCAGGCTGTGCCCCCTGAATAGGCAGGGCTGAGAGAACCACCACCTGCCTTTTGGCCGGGTCTTCAGGGCTGGGTGGGACAAGTGTGGTTTTCCCTTCCATCTCATCACTTTCCTCATAAACCACATGCCATGTTCTCTGGTCCATCTCATGTGGAAAAGCACAAGAAAGACTCTGAACTCCTTAGGGCCTGGCATTTGCTCTCCGGTTCTTTCATCTCTGCCCTTGGCACCTGGTGTGGATCATGTACTGTGCTGAGTTCACTGATTCTGCTGACCAAAGGAACACGCCTGGAGAACGTTCTGCAAGTTCAGGTCTTATGAGATGCCTGGGGGGAAAAAAGTCATAGCGGCCTGGGGAGGGCTCTTTGGTCAAACTTCCTGGGAGCATCTTTGTGGTCCTGACTGAGAAGAGAGGTCTTTGGTATCTTGCGGATTCTTCTTGAGCAGAGATTGCAGGTCACTCTATAGGTACACGCTTGCTACCAGTCTGTAAGATTTTCTCTGTGGCCTATTATTATTCTTGTCTTCTGAGCAGGCTATAAAATTATACATGTTTCTTACCTGAGAAATTGGTAGGTTGTTTAAAAAGAAATGTCACCCTCCTTAAAAAAAAAAAAAAAAAAAAAGGTCACAATTTCAATCAGAATTCCTGATTGAGCCTAGTCTTTTCTTCTCCACCTACCTTGTAAGGATGTTAAGGGTCCAGGTTTTGGGCAAACTTGCCCCGCATCTAGAAACTTCAAAAATGATCAAAGCCTTTTTTGAAAAAAAAAAAATTACTTATTTATTGGAAGAGCTCATTGAATTTAAGAAAAATCACACCCAAACTCACTCTCTTCTTCTGATATATGAAAGTGAGTCTGCACATATGATATATGTGCAGAACAGAAACGCTGTGCAAAAGGTGGTTTCCTCACATAAGCAAGTCCAAACCCAATAATCGAGCAATCCTGGGAAACGTGACATCAGTTTAATAAGAGACATAACGTGACACATTAAGTGTTTGATTCAATTTTCAGACAAAAGAAATGTGGCTTCAAAAAATAGTGCTGTGGTGCCTGCTTTTATGCTAGGCTTTAAAAGATTTAAATGAATGGAATTTGAGGATAAAAGGGTAATTTTCTAAGGCCTGGGTTCTCAAACTTCAGCCTGTATCGGGATTCCCCACAGGGCTTTTTAAAATCACAGATTGTTGGATCTCACAACCCTCCTCCCCCGTCCCCTGGAGTTTCTGATTCAGTACATCCTTCCCTCTGCCCACATCCCCTAGAGTTTCTGATTCAGTAAGTCCTGAGTAGGACCCAAGAAGCTACATTTTGAATAAGTTCCTAGGTGATGCTAATACTGCTGGACTGGGGAACAATGTTTTCAAGAACCTCTGCTCTAAGGCAACTCCTCTCTGTATACTTCTGTGCAGGAGGTTTTTCTTGTGATCATCTTATGCTTCAGGTATTCTCTTCTGAGGCACTGCAGAAACACAGCGTTCTGACAGCTTTAAATTTTTTTTAATTAATTAGTTTAAAAAATAGAAGTACAGTGGATTTACACAGCCATGCCACTCTCCGCTGTGATTCAGTTATACACATAATACATTCTTTTCCATGATGTATCCCAGGAGACCAGATGTATTATAGTTGCCTGTGCTTTGCAGTAGGGTCTTGTTGTTTATCCGGTCTAAATGTAATAGTTTACACCCACCAATCCCAAATTCCTAGTCCACCCTCTCCTTCCCCCGGCTCCCCTTTGGCAACAAGTCCATTCTCTGTGTCTGTGAGTCTATTTCTGTTTTGTAGATAGGTTCATTTGTGCCGTATTTTAGATTCCATATATAAATGACATCGTGTGGTATTTGTCTTTCTCTGACTCACTTCACTTAGTATGATAATCTCTAGTTGCATCCATGTTGCTGCAAATGGTATTATTTCACTCTTTTTTATGGCTGAGTATTATTCCATTGTATAGATGTATCACCTTCTCTTTATCCATTCATGTGTCGATGGACATTTAGGTTGTTTCCAGGAGGCATAACTCTCCCAGACTTCAGACAATACTACAAAGCTGCGGTAATCAGAACAGTGTGGTATTTGTATAACAGCAGACATATTGACCAATGGAATAGAACAGAGAGTCCAGAAATAAATCCACACACCTACAGTCAATTAATCTCTGTCAAAGGAACTAAGAATATACAAGGGGAAAAGACAACATCTTCATCAAATGGTGCTGAGAAAGCTGTACAACTGCATGTAAATCAACGAAGTTACAACACACGCTCATGTCATATACAAAAGTAAACTCAAAACGGGTTAAAGACTTAAACATAGGACATGACAACATAAAACTTCTAGAAGAGAAAATAGGAAAATCATTCTCTGACATAAACCATACCAATGTTTTCTTAGGTCAGTCTCCCACGGCAATAGAAATTAAAAAATTAACAAATGGGACCTGATCAAACTTATAAGGTTTTGCACAGCAAAGGAAACCATAAAAAAAAAAAAAAAAACTGAAGAGACAACCTACGGATTGGAAGAAAATATCTGTGAAAGATGTGACTGGCAGAGGCTTAATCTCCAAAATATACAAATAGCTCATACAAATAAATAACAACAGAAGACATCCAACCCTATTTAAAAATGGACAGAAGACATTAAATAGAAATTTTTCCATAGAAGACATACACATGGTAAGCAGGCACATGAAAAGATGCCCAGTATCTCTAATTATTAGAGAAATGCAAATCAAAACAATGATTTTCATTGGTACCACCTCACACCGATCAGAATGGCCATCATTAAAAAAGTTTACAAATAATAAATACTGGAGAGGATATGGAGAAAAGGAAACCCTCCGATACTGTTGGTGGGAATATAATTTGGTACAACCACTGTAGAGAACAGCCTGGAGGTGCCTCAGGAAACTAAAAATAGAACTACCATATGATCCAGCAATCCCACTTTCTAGGCATATACCTTGACAAAACTATAATTCAAAAAGATCCTCGTATCCCATTTTCACAGCTGCAAGACAATAGCCAAGACATGGAAGCAACCTCACCGACAACTTTGAAATCCTGATGACCCGATCATTTTGTAACCCTGAGTCTTTCCGTTAAAAAGGCCTGGGAGAGGTGACTGTTTTATTCCCTTTTTGGCAGTGGTGGCAATGGTGGTTGTTTCCAGGCCCTTTAGGCAACACTCCTCCCCTGAGACAAGCCATCAACCCTGGTGTCTCCTACCTCTGAGTGAGCATTTCCCTTGCGTGCTTTTATTGATATGGCACCATGGGGATTACACACAATTTGAGAAAAAGAGTTTTAAATTGGCATCTCAGATTAGTCAGAGCATATAAAGCAAGGTTCTCTCTAAGCCTCTCTCCTTTTTATAACTTAAGGATTGATGCCCCTTTCTTGGTACCAAATGGGGCCATCCCTTTGATTGTAGGTTAGGAACTAAAATTCATTGGAAAAAAAAAAAAATTAATTCTCCAGCATGTTGCTTTGGAGGCTAGAAATCTTCTTTAGGGATTTAAACATTTCCCACGTAAGAAGTACGCTGACTGAAACCATATTTTATCTGTATTTCAGCATCAGCGGTGGCTGCCACACTCTGGAAGAGGATTTTTATGGGAACAGGCAAATGCCCCCCCCCAAAAAAAGTCTTAACAGCCCCAGACTCATGAACATAAGAAATGACTGGGACGATTTAAATCCTTATGTTCTCAAGAAGGAATTTCAGATTCCATTAATAAAACGCAGAGTCACTCAAACATGCAAAGTTTAGCGTGACTCAAATAAAAGTGAGAGATGTGACCACCTACGGTAACTCACAGGGGTGTGGTGGTGATCAGCGTTACCTGACTCATCGACTCTCATTTTTTTAGTGGGGCTGTCACAGTTCTCATCATCAGACATTTCCATCTCTTCTTCACGACGGATGCCCATAAGCTGCTCACTCTGAGCATTCCGAAGTTCCTGGAAGCAGAGGACCCGCAGACGTCAGAGCCATGGACATGTGACACGGCTTTCTCAGTGGTCTCTCGGTGTATCAAGACTGATACAACTATGTCTTCACCTCCCAAACACTGCCCCAGCTAACCCAGAGGGGAGTTCTGCAAGGGTCTGGGCTGTGGACAGACCGAGGGACTTGGTATCTGATTTGCGAGAAATCCCTGCTCACCAAAGGTGAGTCAAGGACTCTTCAGCAAGTTATTCAACCTCTTGAGTCTTAATTTCCTCTCTGGTAAAAATGGGGGCAATAACATCCACCCTGGCAGGGCTGTTTCGATGCTCCCAAAGAAATGTCTATTATCAGGAATGGCACACAGGAGCGACTCAGCTAGTGATTAGGGATGCATACAGGAGAATTTTAAAAGGCCTCGTCTACCACTGACCCACTGGGGTCACTAGGGATACTTCATCTTTCTTAGGGTCAATTCACTCTCTGAGATAGTGTGACAAGAGTTTTGAGGATAAACAAGTTAATGCATGTGACATACTCAGTATCATGTGAGATTTGGTTCATTAAGCTGAAAATGTTCATGTAGAATGATGCCCCTGCATGTGTACATGTATGTGTGCATGTGCCCACGTGTGCTCTCTCACACTCACACACACACACACTCTTCAGATATCCAAAATTGCTGCAGGACAAAATAAAAGCAGATGCCTTCTTTTCTCGTGTCTCACGTTATCACAGGAGTTTACTGTTTGTGATGTAACGGTTGCTTTAGCATCCCTTTAAGATCTAAGGGTTGTATCTTTCTTTGTTTCCTAGAGAAGTGAATGTAATGAAGGCATTTAATTTCTTTGAGTCTCAGTCTACTCACACATAAACGAGATAGTAATACAAGGCTGTTTGAATGGAAAAGGGTTACACTAAAAATCATTTTTAAAAATAAAGAATTATATAATAAATTGTTTACTACTGTGCCTGAAAATCAGGACACTTAATGGTTTACATTAAATTAGTATATTACTATTTTGCATCAAGCTGGATATTATATATTTGTAAATTCTTATCTATTCTGTTTTCTTACATGTTCTGGCCTCAAAGGGGGGAGAAAAAAAAAAAACAAGAGCAGGGCTGCATTATTGTTTTTCTCCCCATGTAAATCAAAGTCTCTAAATAAAAGTTAAACAGTAAAAATAATTTCAGTTTATAATAAATAAATCTATGACTCACAATAAAACTAAATCACAACACTAATGTATTAATGGCATGACTTTAAAGACAAAGTGCCCTTTCAGTGGATGGATGTGTCTGTATCATTCTGTTACAGATTCTCTCAATTCTCCTCTCTCCACAGTGCACAGATTTTAACTGAAGCACAATGGATGGGGAATTAGGTTTTGCTAATCACTCTCGCATATTCAGCTCTGAACCCCAGGAACCACTACTGCAGAGACAGGGAAGTCACCCAAGACAGGGAAAGGGAGAGGCAGAAGGGAGGTCCCTGGGACAGGACCATCATCACGGGGCAGTCCTGAGCCCACAGGGATGCCCACAAGGATGAAGGCAGCATTCCCTTATTTGACTGTGCCACCCAGCAGAGAGAGGTTCCAATTCCGCCTTAAATAACACCATCAGAGCTCGGAGGTGGCTGTCACATGTGATTAGTGGAGGGGTTTTTAGATTGTGGACAGCTAATCTTTCCAGTGACAAGGAGCCCACTTCCCCAGGAGGTGGCCTGAAAATACTCGAAACAAAGAAACTTCAGGTGGAAAGAATAAAGGAGGCTGAAAGGGTCTGTTGTTTGGTCTTTACAATTAATGACAAACTGTCATACAGTCGCTGTTCTCGTGGGGAAGGGTGATGGAAAGGAAAAAAAAATTGAGGGGGAATAAAAAGCTGTGGGTGTTTCCACAGGGTGCCTCTGGTTCAGCAGTAAATCACTAGTACACTCTAATAAATCTGTAAAGGTGTTGCCGATAATTAACAGATGCTGTTCACAGGAACGTGGAAAAAAATCAAGCCAATTATCAAGCTTATATGCAACTGAGAAATCATCCACAATGTTAAACTGCCAACTGGTATTTAATCAGTTAGGCGACATGGAGGAGAGAAAATCAAAGGTAATTTAGAATTCTATTTCCTGGTATATCAAAAGAGGCGGTGGGAGTGGCAGGGAGACACAAAGACCCTTTCCAGGAGCATCTCTCTGGACTGCTTCACCGTTTCTGCCTCCCAGAAGGGAGCGAAGCAAGCAGGCTTCCTTGGGACAAAGCTGGAAACCTCTATGTGTCCAGTTCAGGAAAGGAGAGGATGGCCCTACACAGGAGGCGGTGGCAGGGCTAGGGGAGCAGGATCAGACACGGCAGGAAGCCGGATGGGTCAGTAATGGACGGTTGCTGGCACGCATATACTAACGCCAGACTTGTTAGGTCTGGGTTTATCCAGCATCAAGCCACCTGCCCTTCTCTTAACATTTCTGCTAGTAAGTCTGGTTTTGTGTGAAGCCAAAAAAGTAAACAGTTCATGGGCAGATCATTCCCACATCTGAATCGTGCTTTATGGATTCCAATGAGTGTTTCAGAACACTCATCTTGGATGTTTCATCACTGATTTCCAGGACTCTTTCCTCCTGAAAATCAACCCTGACATAGGTCCCAAGTCAGTGTCTGTGAGAGTCTGAGATGAGCTCCCATTGGATTTATGCCTGCCTCTCCCCCCAACACTGAAGAGAAACCCCACCTCCTCCTTATCCATCATCCTGGGCAGAGGAACAGAATTGTATCAGTCACCGGCCACGTTCTCCAAATTTGTGAACAAAATAAAAAATGTCCTTCTTCATAATAAACTGCACTAGCATTTTAAGTGTCCCATTATTGTGAAGTCATTCAGTATTCACCATAATAACAGTGATAATAAAGACTTCATTTGGTATGCATGTGGATGAAACATCTAGCGCCATTGGTATTCAACTGTAATTCAGCATTAGTTAATGGGCACTTAAAATGCTACCCAGATGATTGATTCCCCAGCACTTTGTGGTTCCTCAAACTCTACATAAAACACTTATTTTCCAAGTGTGAGCCAAAATCATTAAATAAATAAACCTTACCTTCTATAAGTTTGGGATTTGGAAAGAGGGGGTTATCATTTAGAGAGCTTTAATATTAACATGCTAGAGATGGATAAGCATCCAAATGAAAGACATTCTCTCATTAAAAAAAAATATAAAGAAGCAAACAAAGACCGTATACTTACTTTTAAATTACAGGTTCAAAGCGTACACTACACTGCAGGGTTAAAAATAACATCTGGACGAGCAATGACTCATGACAGTCTGGTTCTTCTAGGCGGCAGGGAAGGTCGAGGTCTGAGCTCTTGCCTTGGGGTAGATACTCACACTTCACACATGCATTGATGCAGAAAGGTGGGCAGCGCTAGCTGGGACATTGACGACCCTGGGGACATCTGCTCTGGGGAGGGATCTGATGAGACCCAGTGGCTGGCACAGGGGACTAAAACATTACTTAGGATGAGAAAAGGCACACTTCCATTTCTAGCCAAAGGGCAAATGGTAACCACAGTGCCATAGAACACTGAGAAAAAAAACAACTCGGTAACGTAGAGACCAGTTTTCTATCTTATGTTACACTTTTTTGGCACCATGATTAGTCCAAGTGTCCTGGCTTATTTCTGAGCTCTTGACTCTGAATGGGAGAGATGCTTTTCTCTGCAGGAAAGAAAAGCACTCCATTCTCCAAGCATCAGCTGCTTTTATGGACCAGGGGACCAATCTGAGCTGGATGTGGAGCTGACAGTGAGACAGGACACAGGCCGGCGGATGGCCAGCTGTAACAGAAACCAGCACGGCTGCAGCCACACCCTTCCCTGCCAATCCAGCTGTGTGACGGTGGTTAAAAAGTAATAATAAAATCACCAACCTCAGAGTGCTTTCGCCAAATGTCTATGTTCTTGCGCTGAGCTTTCGAGAAATGGTCCCAAGCTTTTTGTCTGGTAGAAGCGTTGAAAACGGCCACAATCTGCTCAACTTTGGTGAACAAGGAAGTCAAACAAGACAAGTAATTTATGTTGTGATCACTCTAGGGAAGCAAAGCAAAGGCACTAGGAGTCTATAGATGATGTCACAGTAGAAATAACATCATCAATATCCATCCGATTTGTGCCTTTTTGTACTTACATGTTAGCAAGGTTGGGGAGGTCTCCCTTCAAGTCTGTCTCCACCACTTTAGGTTAAAACAAGTTCTAAATATGGCTGGGGAAAGGGCATGGACATCTGCACCCAAGCCTTCTTTTCTTTAGCTCATGTCTAAAAATATGACTTGGTGGGTCTGTTGACGTAGATCTATGGATACACAGGCACTGGTGGTGGCATACAGATACAGATCTACAGATCCAGGAACGCCTGGGATGGGGGCCTGAGAAGTGAAGCCGAGGTGGAGTGGCTGAATGAGGAAGAGCCAAATATCCATCTTTCCCTCTGTTGGCCTCCGTCTCAAGGGCCCCGTTGCAGCCCTCTGAAGACATTACCGTGTCCAAGTTCCAAGTCGGGGCATGAGTAGTGGTGTCACACTTCCCCTCGATCTTAAGGCCATCTTTACTCGCTGGTCCCCCTTTCTCCCCTGTGGCACCCACTGCAGCCAGCCCTCCAGCCCTTGGGCAGTAATCAGGAGCCATTGCCTCCACTCCAAGACAGACCAAGGCTCTCACCCAACCAGCAGCACACCGTATGCAGATCTTAACGCAACACCATACGGCGCCCTCCGCGGGTTCAGCATGGCCACGGACCGTTCTCGGTGGCTCCATTCTCACTTTCATAATGCTCCCCTCCCTCAGGCTCCCAGCACCCTTGAAGTTGTACTTCTATCGCTCTGACTTAATGGAGCACTTCTGTGGCTTCCGGGCGAGGTGCTATGTCCATGGTCAGTGCTGAGGGGTGGTGAACACAGCTCTCCAGGGAAAGGAAGGGGCTCTTAGCAGTGGAGGTTAGAGCT
This sequence comes from Antilocapra americana, assembly GCA_007570785.1. Taxonomy (NCBI): domain Eukaryota; kingdom Metazoa; phylum Chordata; class Mammalia; order Artiodactyla; family Antilocapridae; genus Antilocapra; species Antilocapra americana. The sequence goes on from ML661908.1 coordinate 6,003,023, forward strand.
GGGGCCGACCGACTGCAGATTTAATTTTTCTCAAGCAGTTATCAGTCTGCTAAGCATGGGATTAAGGAAATCATGGCACTGAATGAACTGTGTGGGTAAACCTGAACTTCTAAACATTTTGGAAATGTTAGGAAAGCACAGGTAAAATCAGCTTCATATGGATGCTAACGCTCTGCTTAACATAAATCTTTCTTCAGTGATTTCCCAGGGCTCTATTATAAAAAAGGACATCAAAGCTCTTCCAAATCTTCCAGGTGTCCAAAGGATGTCAAAGAGTAATAGAATAATCCCCACAGAATAGCAGCACCCGGTGCCCCAATTTCAAACAAGAGCCCACAAAACACACGTGTGTGTGATGGAGGAGCAGAAGAAAGCAGATTTCCTTTACTGTCTACATGCTGCGGGCTAAGTCGCTGCAGCCGTGTCCAACTCTTCACGACCCTATGGACTGTAGCCCACCAGGCTCCTCTGTCCAGGGGGGTTTTCTAAGCCAAGATTACTGGAGTGGGTTGCCATGCCCTCCTCCAGGGGATCTTCCTGACCCAGGGATCGAACCCGCGTCTCTCGTGTCTCCTGCACTGGCAGGTGGGTTCTTTACGACTGAGTCACCTAGGAAGCCCTACTACATGGTAAAATATCTTCTAATATTAATGAGCAATTCCTTCTCACTCTGTGGGTGATTTTCACAGGGCCTTTCCTGTGAATGGTCTTCTGCCTCAAGGGAATCCCAACTCTGAATTTCCTTATCAACCTTCATCCTCCGGTCACCTGATGAATTCGTTGTGCTTACTGGGAACAGGAGGATCTGCGGCCAGCTAAGCTTTCACCCACCTTGAATACACTCGGTTCCCCTCTCCTGCCTCACGTAGAGGAAGGAACAGTGCCAGACAAGTCCAGCCCAGCCGCCCCCAGTGCTGACCTTCCCCTGACCACCCACCTCCAGGGCTCTGCTCACGGCTGGTGGAGACCTCCCCCCCCCCCCCCCCCCCGTCCCACAGCTGCCTAGGTTTCCAGCTGCTTTGTCTGCAGGGAGGCTGCGAGAATCTGGGGCTTCAAGCTGCCTGCTGCATGGGCAACACAGAGCGGCCGGCCCAAAAGGCCACGGTGGGATCCACCGTCTGATGAGACTGTCTGTCTGTGATCGTGGGATTGTCAGAGAGTAAAGGGCGCCACTGCTTTTAATAGCAGAACTCCTACCAGCATCACGGTTAGATGATGGTGTCCTGAATGGTGGGTGTCCTGGCACCAGGCCTGGGGACAAAGGACAGGAAAGGTTGAGACTGAGTATCTGGAGGGTGAAAGTCAACATTCTGCCACCAGTCAGGGAAGACTGTTAACAGAGGGGATATACAACAGTGAAAATTGTGAGGTCACACATGTGTATGTGGAGTGGGAGGAAAGTAAGAGGGATCATAAATACACGTGGAGGCATACAGAAGGCAAGGCACCTAGAAGAAAGACTGTACAGGTTCAAGGGTAAAAACAGATCCCCTGGTATCTACTGAAGACATTCAGTACTTGAGGTTAAGTGCCTCAATTATTTAGAACATGTTATTACCACATCCCAGGGTGTAAGTTCAACTCGTTCATTCATTCAGCAAACATAGAAGATCCTCCTAGTGAACAAGCATTTGACTGATTGTTAGAAATACACGATTAAGACAAAGCTCATGCCCTTGATGAGATCAGTGTCTCTAGGGAGAAATAAAGGCAAGCAGGTAATTATCCTAACCAAGAGAGGTACGGACGACAGCTATGGGGACAGAGCAACTCAGTTAGGTGGGAGTCAGGTGGAACATCCCCAAAGAAGGCCCCATCTGCTAAGTCTTAAATGATGAATCGATGGCTTGCCCCGTAGAGAAAGCAGGGGTAGCTGGTTCAAAGGCGGGCATGAAGCTGTGGAAGGGCTTTGTGTGAAAGTAGCTGGTGGGGATGGAGCTGAATCTGGGTGAGAATGACTCAGAAGGGACTGTGTATGTTAAGTCAGAGAGTGACTGTATACTGTCACAGAGGAGGCACCTTCAAGTAGGATTTGCTGGGGAGAGATGATGAAGGCTTGGATTAACACAGGGCGCTGGGTGGAGAGAAGAGCAAGGAGTCAACAGCACACAGTGGCTGACTTGCTGTAAGGCTGGAGAGAAGGCAGAACAGAACGACTCAAGCTTGGGAAGTACACCAGAGACCTAAAGGGTGAGCACAGTGGAGGTCTGCGGAAGGACGTCAGGAGTTGACTTCTGGACAGGCTTAATCTGAGATACCTGAAGGTCATCCAGGTGGAGCCAAAACATTAACACACATTGGAGGTGCAGGAAAAAAAGTCAGAATTCAGAGATTTACCTTGAATTTTCTGGGCCATTTTCACCTGCATGTCATTGTATTCTGTTCAATAGCATATTAACTAAAATGATTACCTTTATTTTATTAAGTTTTATACTCCCCACCCCTACCCCACATATTAACAAGTTAAAGAAACCTCAAAACCAAAACTCCAAAACTGTGTAACTTGGCTTAGGTTTAAAAAATTACTCACACAGTATTTCTAAGGTCCAGTTGACTTCCCTCATTGCAGACTACCCCTGAACCAGCTGTTTGTCTTTCAAATGAAAGGTGTACAAAAGGACTCAGAAAAATGCTAGGCTCAGCATTAATTCATCATCATTAGTGAAACGCTATCTCAAAGAGTATGCCCTCATGAATGTGATTCCAAGACAGCGTATTTTTAAAATCATAAATGAGGACGCCTGCTAGGATCAATGTCCCAGGGAAAGATCATTTGGTCTTCATTGTCTGCAGCAGGACACACCAAAGAGCAAGTTGGTGAGTTCGGCTACCACTCACCACTTCCCCAGTATGATTTGCACCGCATATTCTATACAAGGCAAAACTACAAGTAGTTACTAACGTGGAACCTTCAACACTCTACTTCAATGCTGAAAGAGAGAAATAGTACACGAGATGGTGCTGGCCTGAGTTCAGAAAGACAGCGTGCAGAAGTTGAGCTGTGAGCAGAATAAACTCACGTCAACCCCCAAGGCGCCTTCACCACCCAGGGGTCTGCAGAGTGGTGGCGGAGGCCCCAAGCCAGCTTACAGTGGTTAGAATACTTCAGCATTTTGGAAGCAGTATCAGCAGAAAGAGCTCTCAGTAAGAGAATATGTACTCTTCATACTTTGCAAATCCCCCCTCCCATTCTATGTATTCAGTTCAGTTCAGTCGCTCCATTGTATCTGACTCTTTGCAACCCCAGGGAGTGCAGCATGCCAGGCTTCCCTGTCCATCACCAACTCCCGGAGCTTGCCCAGACTCATGTCCATCAAGTCGGTGATGCCATGGGTTTCTACGTATTAGGTCTGCCTAAATTTAGGTTACTTGAGAAAAATGAAAAAAATTAAAAGTGATGGCCATAAGAGGAAATGAAGTTGGGTCATCTGTGGTGGATGTGGATGGACGAGAGTCTGTCATACAGAGAGAAGTATGTCAGAAAGGGAAAAACATATTTGTGGTATATTGTATTATTATGATGCATATATGTGAAATCTGGAAAAATGGTACAGAGGAGGCTGTCTGCAGGGCAGGAAGAGAAACACAGATGCAGAAAACAGACGATGGGGACACAGAGGGGAAGGGGAGGGTGAGACGAACGGGGACAGGAGGACGGACACAGATCCACTGCCACACGTGAAGAAGCCAGTGAGTGGGAAGCTGCCCTGGAGCACCGGAGGCTCAGCCTGGGGCTCTGCAGTGACCTGGAGGGTGGGACGGGGCGGGGAGGAAGTCCGAGAGGGAGCCCGTGTCTGTATACGTACAGCTGACTCACCTCCTTGTACAGCAGACGCAAACAACACTGTAAGACAATTATGTGTGTGTGCGTGCTCAGTCGCAGCAGGCTCTCTGCAGCCCATCAGGCTCCTCTGCCCATGGAATTTTCCAGGCAAAAATACTGGAGTTGGGTGCCATTTCCTGCTCCAAGGGACCTTCCTGATGCAGAGATCAAACCCCAAAGCAATTATCCTCAATAAAAGAATAATTTTTGAAATTTTTTTCAAAAGGATGCCTGAATGTCCGTCTCAGGGGTAACAGTCAAGTTCCTGAGGATGCATCCGGCAGGGAACACAAGGGAAAGGTGAAGAGAGGAAACGGCTCATCGCTCTTTGAAGAAACCTCTTGGGAAAAGATAAACTGAAGTATACTAACACTTGTGAAGTTTATTTCAGCAAAAGCGGATTCCAACCGTGCAGAGCCAGAAGTGGCCAGGAGCGTACTGCTCACAGGAGCCGGGGAGAATCATGGGAGCAGGCAGAGGCTGAGCAAGGACGCTGCTGACTCGCTGGTGCTCAGACCCCAGCTGCTTATTTGTGAGCGGCTGCCCTCGGGTTTCCGTGTCTTAACCTTGAGGCATTTGCAGGCTGAGGGTTTGGTTTGCATACTTAGGCCACTATGGTCTGAGAGCTTCCCCAGCTTAACGGCCTCTACATTTAATTAACTGAACACCATGTGTGTGTGGGCTCACTGGTGTCTGACTTTTTGCAAATCCCCTGGACTGTAGCCCGCCAGGCTCCTCTGTTCATGGACTTTTCCAGGCAAGAACACTGGAGTGGGTTGCTGTCTCCTAGTCCAGGGGATCCTCCTGACTCAGTGATTGAACCCACGTCTCTTGCAAGTCCTACATTGGCAGGTGGAGTCTTTGCTGCTGTGCCACTGGGAAGCCCAACTGAACATCCTAGCAGTGATTATTCATTCTCTTATACACGTAACAGGCACACTTATCTGTTAGGTTTTTTTTTTTTTAATTCTGAAGAATTTATACACATAAGCATGCATGTTGAGTGTGTAAGAGGACTGAACACTCTACTAGTGAGTGACTATTCATTCTCTTATACACATAACACGCACGTGTATGTGTATAAATTCCTCAGAACTTAAAAAAAAAATCCTAAGTAATTCAACACATCTTTCTGGTATTTCTCCCCCACTTCAAACTGTGTGGACATCTGTTGACTTCAGAACAGACTTCTTACAGGAGAGAGAAGTTTACAAATTCTCTTGAGAAGCACGTGTCTTCATTCTTCTCAGAAAAGACACGCTCAGAACAGGGCGTTCTGGGTAAACACCCAGGAACAGAGCACACTCCAGTAAGCTTCTGGGGAAGGAGCCAGGCATCAGACTTCTGGGCCGCCCCGGGCTCCTTATTTTTCAGCTCTGGGCAGAAAAGCATTGGAAGCAGTCAAAGAAAAAGGCTAGGCTCCTCCAGAGAACGCACACAGACCTTCTTCTCCACATCCTCTGGAGCTTATGTCTGAGTCTCTGAACCTCCTCTATCTTCCGTTCCCACTAAACAGCTGAGACAGAACCTCCCATCCATCTGGTGGTGGTGGTTTAATCGCTGGCTGTGTCCGACTCTTGGGGCCCCATGGACTGTAGCCTGTCAGGCTCCTCTGTCCATGGAATTCTGCAGGCAAGAATAGTGGAGTGGGTTGCCATTGCCTTCTCCAGGGGAATCTTCCCGACCTAGGGAACGAACCCAGCTCTCCTGCATTGCAGGTGGATTCTGACTGAGCCACTAGGGAAGGCCGATACCTAGAGAAATAGATGAAGTCCGCATAGGCAGTCGGTCTGCTTACATAGCACCTCAAACAAATCTTCCAGGCAGAATGTCTGTTCTTAAAACTTCTCTAGGTTCCTGATAGAACCTTAAACTCTGTGGGGTTCGGTTTCCCTTTAAGGGCTAACATTCTCCCAAATTTTCTGTGAATGGCTCTGAGAGATTTTCAAAGGCATGTAACAAGTGAAAGAGGGGAGTTTCCCCACCCTGGCTCATCAGTGTTGTTATTAAATACTAAAACCTGTGGTGGGATGGCTGAGCCTTGCCTTGGATTGAAGAATCAGAAGAGAGGATAGAGTAAGTGATCCAGGGCTTCTGGGATGCCCAGAGGAGCGAGACAAAGCCAGAGGGAGGAGCAGTTGGCGAACACGACAGGGGAGGCTGCTACAGCGGCTCCCAGAGACTCCTGCGCCCTTGCTCTGGTTCTGGGTCCTCAGCTCAGGAGCCAGTCAGTCTGGCGGGGAGCCCAGGAAAAGGAATTAACTCGGCCAAACCCATACATTAAGGAGGCATGGGCTGAAATTTCAAGTCGGGGAGGAAAAACGGCCTTCTGGGGTTCTGTCTTGAGACAAGTCAAATGAATCAGGCTGTGTGACCCTGGGAAATCCATGACAGCCTTGTTAAAAAGTGAAAAAGTGAAAGTGTTAGTCGCTCAGTTGTGTCCCACACTTCGTGACCCCATGGATTGTAGCCCGCCAGGCTCTTCTGTCCATGGAATTCTCCAGGCAAGAATACTGGAGTGGGTTGCCATTTCCTTCTCCAGGCGATCTGCCCGACCCAGGGTTCAAACTCATGTCTCTTATGTCTTCTGCTCTGTAGGCAGATTCTTTACCATCTGAGCCACCTGAGGCCAAAATATCACCAGCAAGTGCTGGTGTGGTTCTGAACTTCCTGTCTGGATGAGATAAAAAGTCTGATTTTTGGCGGGGAATGGGATGGGGCTAGGAAGAAACACATGCTGATCAAATTGTTAAAAAAAAAAAAAAAAAGAAAAGAAAGAAAGGAAAAAAGAAAACGGACTGCTTTTAGTAAATTTTAAGCAAATAGGAAATGGTGACACTGTTCAAATAAATGATAGGATATTGGACAGTGACTTTTTAAGCTTTGTGTAAATCCCAATACATTTCAGGGAACTGTAGATGCCCTTATTTAATGCATCTATTCAAAGATTCAGGGAAGTAACACAACAAAAATCCATGAGACTATTATAATTTTAATGGTTCCTTACAATATATAGCATTCATTAGGCTTTTTAAGATCCAATAAATCACTCTGTCTAGATTATCCTTTTGGACTAAATGAAAGTAATATATGTAAATATGAAAGAAGTAATAAATTGAAAAGTCAAAGTCTATCTTCCGATACTGACTACTTCCCACCCAGGGTCTCTTTTTATTTATTTACTTATATTTTTTAATTGGAGGATAATTGGTTTACAACATTGTGTTGGTTTCTGCTGCATGACAAAGTGAATCGATTATATGTATACGTGTACACCCTCCTGCCTGAACCTCCTCCACCCCACTCCTCTAGGTCATCAGAGAGCACGCGGCTGAGCTCTCTGTGCTATACAGCAGTTTCAGTGTCTCTCTTTAAACTACTGTTAAGAGCCTATCCCTTCAGAGAAAATGTTATATGCAGAGTACACACTGTGTATTTTTCTATGTGTAACCTTTTTAAACTTACATAGAAGTGTTATTATATGCACTGTGCCATATCTGGACTTCCCTGGTGGCTCAGCTGGTAAAGAATCTGCCTGCAATGCAGGAGACCTTGGTTCGATCCCTGGATTGGGAAGATCCCCTGGAGAAGGGAATGACAACCCATTTCAATATTCTTGCCTGGAGAATTCCACAGGGTCGTGTTTGGAAACCTAGCCTTATGTGCATAATTAACAAGGCTGCAGTGGACACCCTCAAACTTATTTTCTGGGCCATTCTTACCTAAATATCTTTATAAGAGATCCTTCGCAGTGGGAAAAAGATAGGAGTATCTGAATTTTTAATTTTTGAGCACTATCACCAAGTTTCATTCCAATTTTCTGCCCATTAAGTGTTTTTCAGACTCTTTTCCTATCCCACGTCAGCAGCTGGTAATCAGGTGTTTAAATTTTGCCATTCCTGGTCAATGAGAAAAGGCTTGAAGGACCTTAGACCAATGCTCTGAATCGGAGATAGCTACGTTTGCAGTTCCCACTATGACTCACAGGAAGAGGCCTACAGACTCACCACAACGGCCCCTTTGTCAGTAGTTGGCTGGTCTATCATTCGTCAGGAAGGGGAGAGGTACAGTTTCTGGGTGTCCCTTCTTCTTTGTGACCTTCAAGACGGTAACCCTGCTTTCCTCTAGGTCACCATCAATTCCATGAGTGGGGCTAGGAAAATCAGGCAACAGTTGTTGGCCATTTCTAGTTACTTAGACTTCACTGGGCAGACACTATACTTGATGATTTTTAAGCAGTGGTTTTCAAAATGTGGATCCTGGACCGGTACCATAAGCATCACTTGAAAACTTATTAAAATGCAAGGGGCCCCTACAATTACTGATTAGAAACTCTAGGGGTGGGGTCCAGCAAATTATTCTTCTGAAAACATTTTCCCAGTTTTACTGAGATGTAACTGACACTGTGTAAATTTAAGGTGTACAACATATTGACGTGCTATAGGTATATACTGTGAAATGATTACCCCAAGGTTACTTAACATCTATCATCTCACCTGGGTACCATATTTTTTTCTTGTGATGAAAAATATTTAAGGTTTACTGTCTTAGCAACTTTCAAGCATGCAATACAGTATTGCTAACTATTGCTGCTATGCTGCACATTTCATACCCTGGAATTATTTATAACTAGAAGTTTGTGCCTTTTGACAGCCTTCACCACTTTCCTGCACCTCTACCCTCAGCCTCGGGCAACCACCAGCCCAGCAGACACTCTTTTCTAAGGCCTCCAGATCATACTCACACATAATAAAAGTTTAAGACTCTCTGATTTAAAAATATTATCTCATTTAAATTTCCCAACAACTCTCCATGTATTGAACACTACGGTTTTTCCAGTAGTCATGTATGGATGTGAGAGTTGGACTATAAAGAAGGCTCAGCACTATAAAGAATTGATGCTTTCAAACTGTGGTGTTGGAGAAGACTCTTGAGAAGTCCCTTGGACTGCAAGGAGACCAAACCAGTCAATCCTGAAGGAAATCAAGCCTGAATATTCGCTGGAAGGACTGATGCTGAAGCTCCAAAACTTTGGCCACCTGATGTGAGGAGCTGACTCACTGGAAAAAGACTCTGATGCTGGTAAAGACTGAGGGCAGGAAGAGAAGGGGGCGACAGAGGATGAGGTGGTTGGATGGCATCATCGACTCAATGGATCTGAGTCTGAGCAGACTCTGGGAGACAGTGAAGTATAAAAAAGCCTGGTGTGCTTCAGTCCATGGGGTTGCAAAGAGTTGGATATGACTGAGCAATGAACAATCTCAACTCTCTGAGGCAAGAGTTATTGGTATGCCTGTTTCACTGATAAAGAAACGGAGATTCACAGAGAGGTGTCACTAACAGTCACATATTTGGCAAGTGGTAAAGTTGGGAATGGAAATAGCATCTGGGCAACTTCACATCATGCATTTATAACCATTTGCATGTGGATCTATACTATGACCCAAAGTCTTATGAACACAAAGGAGTGGGAGACCTTTCACAAGGCACTAAAGACAAAAAATGCCAGAGGTGCTACTGGTCTTCACAGCCCCAAGGAAACCCAGTATGAAAACTGCTGGAAAGGAGGTGGCAAAAGACGTCAAAGGAGGCGGGGATAACTTTAACAACAGCTGAAGAAAAGCTTTAAGTAGAATTTTCTAACACAAAGAAGGCAAATATTTGCGTTTATGCACAATAAAGGACAGAAACGTATGGATTTAACAGAAGCAGAAGAGATTAAGAAGAGGTGGCAAGAATACACAGAAGAACTATACAAAAAAGAGCTTAATGACCCAGATAACCACTATGGTGCGATCACACACCTAGAGCTACACATCCTGGAGTCTGAAGTCAAGTAGGCTTTAGAAAGCATCATTACGAACAAAGCTACAGGATGTGATGGAATTTCAGCTGATCTGGATTCTAGCTATTTCCAATCATAAATGATGATGCTATTAAAGTGCTGCAGTCAATATGTCAGGAATTTGGAAAACTGAGGAGTTGCCACAGGACTGGAAAAGGTCAGTTTTCATTCCAACCCCAAAGAACGGCAATGCCAAAGAATGTTCAAACTACCACACAACTGCACTCACCTCACATGCTAGCAAAGTAATGCTCAAAATTCTCCAACCCAGGCTTCAACAGTATGTGAACTGAGAAAATCCAAATGTTCAAGCTGGATTTAGAAAAGGTAGAGGAATGAGAGATCAAATTGCCAACATCCACTGGATCATAGAAAAAAGCAAGAGAATTCCAGGAAAACATCTACTTCTGCTTCATTTACTACGATAAAGCCTTTGACTGTGTGGATCACAACAAATTGGGGAAAATTCTTAAAGAGATGGGAATACCAGACCACCTGACCTGCCTGCTGAGAAACCTGTATGCAGATCAAGAAGCAACAGTTAGAACTAGACATGGAACAACAGACTGGTTCCAAACTGGGAAAGGAGTATGCCAAGGCTGGATATTGTTACCCTGTTTATTTAACTTATATGCAAGTACATCATGCAAAATGCTGGGCTGGTTGAAGCACAAGCTGGAATCAAGACTGCCAGGAGAAATATCAATAACCTCAGATATGCAGATGACACCACCCTTATGGCAGAAAGCAAAGAACTAAAGAGCCTTTTGATGAAAGTGAAAGAGGAGAGTGAAAAAGCTGGCTTAAAACTCAAATAATGAAGATCATGGCATCCAGTCCCATCACTTCATGGCAAATGGATAGGGAAACAATGGAAACAGTGACAGACTTTATTTTCCTGGGCTCCAAAATCAGTGCAGATGGTGACTGCAGCCATGAAATTAAAAGACACTTGCTCCTTGGAAGGAAAATTATGACCAACCTAGACAGCATATTAAAAAGCAGAGACATTACTTTGCTGACAAAGGTCCATCTAGTCAAAGCTATGGTCTTTCCTGTAGTCATGTATGGATGTGAGAGCTGGACTATAAAGAAAGCTGACTGCCGAAGAACTGATGCTTTTGAACTGTGGTGCTGGAGAAGATTCTTGACAGTCCCTTGGACTTCAAGGAGATCCAACCAGTCAATCCTAAAGGATATCAACCCTGAGTATTGACTGGAAGGAGTGATGCTGAAGCTCCAATACTTCAGCTACCTGATGTGAAGAGCTAAATCATTAGAAAAGCCTCTGATGCTGGGAAAGATTGAAGGCAGGAGAAGGGGATGACAGAGGATGAGATGGTTGGATGGCATCACCGACTCAATGGACATGAGTTTGAGTAAGCTCTGGGAGTTAGTGATGGACAGGGAAGCCTAGCATGCTGCAGTCCATGGGGTTGCAAAGAGTCGACATGACTGAGTGACTGAACAATGATGCGGCAAGAAACTGCACTGAACCCTCTCCAATCTGAAAGATACCAAGGAAGAGTCTCAGAGTCTGGAAAGAGGGCCCCTGCTCACCTGTCTGCCAGACTGCAACTCATCCCTCTTGCGGTGCGTCCTCAGTACGTGCTTCCATCTACTAAGAACATCTGTCCTACTTCTGTTTATCACTGTTGTTGAATAAATGTCTCAGCCTGGAAAGCTCAAGGCGGGGCTGGGTGAGAGCTCTCGGGGGTCTAGGAGCGACAGAGGGCTTCGGGATACCCTGGGATGGCAGGGAGGGTCGGCGGGCCTGCGTGGCCGAGGCTGCAGCTCCACTGCTAAGCAGCCTCACGGCCTAAAGAAAGCTCCCCTGGTTTGAATCCCTCGGCCAAGAGAGGTGGACCAGTCAGCCTGAGCATCCCTCCTGCCCTGCCGTCCCAGCACACAGAGGCCTGCAAACATCTTGTGAAGGGACAAATGGCTTCCTGGCTCACAGGTCAACCTGCTAGAGCGGGGCTGGCCCGCCCGAGCCGCCTGGCTCTTCCAACAGCGCTCTCCCGCCGTCTGTGGCCACGCTCTCACCAGCCTCACGGACGGTGTCCTTCCTTTGGGCACACATACTAACCTGCACTCCCTTCTCAGTTGCACAGGAAGCTATGGATGCATCATCTCGGCCTTCAAGGACCTTTCCTGACACCTCACTTTCCCTCAGGTCTAATGTGAAAGTCCCGTGGCTTTAAAAGGTCTTTGGTGAAAGCTGTTTCTTTTAACCGTGTGATTCTTTCCAAAGGAGCTCAGCGGCTGTTTCCTCACACGAGCCTCTCTCTGCTTCTCCTCCTCTTCCCCTCCCCCTTGCCCCAGGCAGTGGCTTCCTTCCCAGACCCTGCAACTGGGCTTGGAAAAAACGGGGGAAAGTTTTCCATCCTGAGCGCCCAAGAGTTACATATATTTCCTGAACTTCTGTTCACGCAACTTTCGTATGTCAGTTCTTCAAATCTAGCCCTCTAAAATTCTTTATTGTTCCAGAGTGTAAGACTTAACTTCTCTCTCATCTTTTGCTATCCTTACATTTAAAAAAATTGCCAATATCATAGTGTACTACTTCACCAACCATATATATAGGCACAGGTTCGGCTTCTCGGGTGGTGCAGTGGTTAAGAACCCGCCTGCCAATGCAGGGGACATCTCCGCCTGCTCCATCTCTGGGTCGGGAAGACCCCCTGGAGGAGGAAAATGGCAACCCACTCCAGTATTCTTGCCTGGAGAATCCTGTGGACAGAGGAGCCCGGTGGGCTACATGGGAGTCACAAAGTCGGACATGACCAGGCACGCATAGAAAGATAGACAGACAGATGGAAGTGACACCAAAAAGGCTCAACCCAGTTCTGGCAAGTTTCTAGAACCTTCTGCTATCTGCTTTGCTGTCCTATGCAACAGAAAACTGTGGTCACCCTTGATAGGGAGGTTATTACAAAAGATATTGTCTCCAGATATTTTTCCCCTAGAGCAAAGAAATTTTTTTTTTAAATGAAACTTACATTTGCAGCACTTACAACACTAGCAAATACAGCCATGTGTGTAATTTTTGAGGAGAAGCAGAAAACCTGGCAAGTCGCTAAAGCAGTCATGGGGAACTTTTTTCCCATGGATGCACAATAGCGATGACGACCACAGACATGGGAAAACATTTTAACACTTCATAAAATTCTTTTATTCCGACAGCAGGGACACGGAAGCCAAATTTCCCCTGGTAGAAATTAAAAAAAAAACAAAACAAATTGAAAAGTTTGGCTCAGAAGTTCCTGAGGAGGAAATGATTTCAGAGAAAGCCTTTTAGGCGGGAGAAATGTGGACAAGGATGCCAATCTGCCTGAAAGGGGCGGTCGAGGTTTAGAGAGAGATCAGACACCCCTCACATTTCACTCCAGCCCTCTGCACGCTACCTAGCACTTAATAGGGACCCAGTAAATATTGTGGATGGGTGTCATTACTCATTCAGACGCCGGAGGCTTTTACGATCTCAGTCAAGAAAACAGATGAGGACGTGCCAGAGGAGATGCAAGGTGCAGCCTCTCTGATATGAATTTTGGCCAATCCACAGTCACACATGATCTCAGGGGGCAAATGTGGCTTGAAACTCACAGAGCCACCTGGAGCTGTAACCCTGTATCGGGGCAGAGTCGGGACAGGCACCGGGGCGGGGGGGGGGCACCCGCTGATCCTCTGTTCTGTGATCAGCTCAGGAGCCACTGACATCCTGGCTGGGTCTTGGCACGTGCTGCCTGTGTGCAGACATTCAGGGATAGGGATGTTCAGGGGCTGAAGCTGTTGATACAATACATGCATGTGTGTGTGGTCAGGTGTGCCCAACTTTGTGACGCTGTGGACTGTAGTCTGCCAGCCTCCGCTGTCCACAGGGTTTCCCAGGCAAGAGTAGTGGAGCGGGTTGCCATTTCCTACTCCAGGGGATCTTTCTGACCCAGGGATCAAACCCCATTCCTCCTCCTGTCTACTGCATTGGCAGGAGGATTCTTTAGCACTGAGTCACCTGGGAAGCCCTTTGACAGGATAAGGACAGCCAGATTTTCAGAGTGGGAAGAGACAACCCTACAGGGATCATCTGGCTGAACACTTTTCCCATAGGGATGATAAAACAAGACTCAAGGAGCTTCAGGATCTTTCCTAAAGTAACCTGCCTAACTTATGATCAAGCTGGGACTGGAATCAGGATCTCCTGGTGCCTGCTTGAAGGTCTTTCCACTGTTTTTGAGATCTAAGATGAGGTTGATGCCATTTCCTATCATAAAGGTACAAAGCAAATTTGCATGACACTTCCAACCTTTCCAATCGGCAGGTGAAAACAATAACAGTGCTACAATACAATTTCTACAAAATTCTCAACTGAGGTATATCACTTTTAAGAGGAAGGGTATAATATTAGAGCAAAGTCAGATGAGAGAGATCACACCTCAAAATCCAACATTTAGAATGAGTTTTAGGTTAACAGGTTCCATTGCAATTTCCAGTCTTCAGTTTCGTCTACGATATCCGATCAACAACCAATATTTGTACTGAGGTGCTAGCAAGAATCATGTCTGAAAGTGGTACAGTGAGGTGGGAAAAGAGAACAGCAAATGGACTGTCTTTCGTTAGCATAAAATCTTGTTAGAGGGAAAAACCAAACCCCCAAAACCTGATGCTTAGAGAACCATCAAATGCTCCAGTGGACAGTATTAACAAGCGTCACAGAAGGGAGGAGAGAGGGTGGTGGTTACGTGTAGAAAAGACAGGAAAAGTTCATGGGGGAGATGTGATAGGAGCTTCGGTTCTTATCGGACAAGAGACAGGGAGAAGGTCCAAGTGTGGAGGTGAGAAAGAGGGCTGCGCTAGAGGCAAAGATCCTTTTCTAAACATGCTGTAGCATTGCTATTCGGTGTGACGCCAGCACACTTCTTTACCTCCACCTGCAAACTCTAAATTCATAAGCATAACATCCTCCTCCAATCATTTTCAGCTTTCATAAACACACATCACACAAAGAAAGTGAACTGAGAAGCCAAGAGTCTTGGTTTCTAAGCTACCCACAGATTGCTAAATGGTGGGGGCCCAAGAGGTCTGCTCTCAGAACCTCAGTTTCCTCTTCTCTAAAATGAGGTTTGGGCCGACTAGTGTCTGAAGTCCCTTCCAGGTTTGACACTCAACAATTTCTACTTTTCTAATCTGCTTGTTAATATTTATGGCACGTACTGTTTTTTTTTTTTTTTAACTTTATTTTGGGGTAGAGCCAGTTAGGGGCTTCCCGAGTAGCTAAGCTAGTAAAGAATCCGCCTGCAATGCAGAAGACCCCAGTTTGTTTACTGGGTCCGGAAGATCCCCTGGAGAAGGGATAGGCTACCCACTCCAGTATTCTAGGGCTTCCCTGGTGGCCCATATGGTAAACGTTCCACTTGCAATGTGGGAGACCTGGGTTCAATTTCTGGGTGGGGAAGATCCCCTGGAGGAGGGCACAGCAACCCATTCCAGTATTCTTGCCTAGAGAATCCCATGGACGGAGGAGCCTGGCGAGCTACAGTCCAAGGGGTCACTAAGAGTCAGACATGACTGAGCAACTAAGCACGTGTATGGAGCCAATTAACAATGTTGTGAGAGTTTCAGGGGAAAGGCGAAGGGACTCAGCCACACACACACACACACACACACACACACACACACGTATCCATTCTCCTCCATACTCCCCTCCCACTCAGGCTGCCACATAACATGGAGCCGAGTTCTCCTGCATTACAGGCGGATTCGTCACCAGGGAAGCCCTCCACGATGGCACATATTCTTAACATCACTAAGCCCTTCTCCATCACCATCTGCTTCCTGTTTGCCTTTTCCCTACCTTCCTCCCTTCCCTGTCTCCCCTCTCACCAAGAAGTGTGCTGGGAAAGTCCCAGAGTGACATGATCATGGAGTGTTTAAATTTTCATCAGACGTATGTGTGTGCTGTAACAAGGCATGCACAATTGATCATCTTGGCATGCATATTAATAATTGAGGGCTGTAGAACATGCTTCCTCAACTTTACAAACAGTTTCTCTCTGAGCTTTGAAATGACAAGCTTGTGCTCGTAACTGAAAAACTGAATGCAGGCAGGCCTATGGGGAGTTTCCTCTGAGGTATTAATGTTTAAAAAGCAAAGAAGATCAAAACCTGAAAGTCTCTCAGTTGGGAAACCAGGAGGAGTTTCTGCCCAATGGACAGGTTAAAAGATGACATAAAGATGAGAAAAGGATGATGTGGGAATAAAATGACATAAGGATGAGATGATTCACCTGTACTGAATTTTTTTTCCCCCTTTCTTTATATCTGGTAAATGAGAATCTATCCAGCTGGATTTGAAAGGAAGGGAAAGACCCAGGGGCCCCACCAGGATAAAGGAGGCTCTCATCTAAACGTCTCTGAAAACTGCACATTCGTGGTCAGAGGTGGAAAATGATCCAAAATAGGAGTGGATGCTGTACTCCCCAAACTCTTGGTTGGGTTTAGCTGCTGCTCTCGACACTCTACACCAGGGCCCAGATGGAAACAATGCCTATTGGATTATCGCTACGTAGCCCACCCTGGGGTGAAGGCCAGAGATAGGAAGAAAGTTAGAACTTAAAATAAATGTTGGCGGAACTGAATACCAACAAAGCTAGAAGGTAACTGCTGGCCTCTGATGCAGACCTTGAAATAAATCACAACTTTACATTATTATTCATGGCTCTTGATTTTTTCCCCCTTTGAGCAAATGATATTTGTTCAAATATGAAAACAAGGACAAATGTGATCAGCAAAGCAAGGAGATACATGCATTCAATCCAGCTTAATGGACTAACATTCCATGGAATTTCCCTTTCCCTGTTCAATAAAATCTATACAGGCATCCACACCTTCACTGCACTCGGACCTTTGTAATGTACCTGAAGTTTCCTGGAAGTTGCTAGGTGGACACCATGTTCAACGCCAGGCCAGCCCCACTTACTGTCATAAGTTAGTTCAGCAACAGATCTGCTCCCAAACTGCCTGTGAGCAACTCCCTGAGACTTGGCTTTCTAATGGAGAGGCTCCCGTGGAACGCTAGGACAATTGTGGGGATCTTTTAAGCGGGAGGAAGACACTGCCAAATAACCAGCAGATTCCCAGCCACTTTGCAGAGTGAAAGCCGAGATGTCATTCCTGAATCTTAGTGCTTTGCTATCTTAATCTAATTCTAAATGAGAAAGCCCATCGTGATTCTTGCGGAGTCTGCCAGGAATATTAAAGCCGATAAATGGGGGGTTTGACTGGTTCTGCCTTTGGAAAATTTGACAAGTATGAAGGCTGCTGTGGACTTCAGCAGCTATTACTTTAGAGGCAGCTCTATGGATACCAAACTCAGCCTGAAGCCAGCTGGGGAAGCAGAAAAATGTGGTGGAGACAGGCAAACTTTAACTCCACCAGACCTGAAACAAGATCTGTTTCAAAATTCCAAGGAGGAGGAAATGTACACACACCTACCATGTTAGCCAGGTTACCGCTAACATTTTCATGACGAATTTCATGTTAGAATTCGGATCCCTTTTGCATCTGGGGAATTGTCATCTTTGTAAAAGCACACAGAGATGAATGGAAAATTCTGGTTGTTCAGTGAGCTGTGCAACCCTCCTGTTCTATCTCACAGGTTTAACTCCAGCTGAGGCTTGCACTGAAAGGATGTGCCATCTTCAAGTCACGTGCCAGGGTCCTGGCTATCAAGACTCTTGGGCCTTCCGGCTGGGGCGTGCAGCCCTTGGACAGCCCTGGGGGCTGTCAAGTTCACCTGGGCTTTTCACCGTCTCTGTTGGCTGCTGAAATACTTCCAGGATCAAATTATAGGGTTAAGGAGGAATGTCTCAGATAGTAACAGGGAATGACAGGCTGTCAGACAGTGACAAGTGGGAGATACTAATGTGAACTCTGGTGTTTATTTTGCTATCTCAACTCTCTTATATCCTCTGGCCTGCGACCAGGTCTGGTAAAATATAGCAATCTTCAACAAAGGCATAGCTGGTGAGCTCTTTATTCAATTTGTCTGATTACACATGCAAGGTGAAAACTCTACAGACAGGACTAACACTGATGACAAACTCTTCGAAGAGGTTCCTGGAGACGCCCTAGCTCAGTTTCAGGTTTACTTCCTGTCTTTCTTCCTTCCAATGTACTCATCCATTCACTCACTCACTCACCCATGGAGTATTTCTTGCATATTTCCACGTCCCAGGCACCTGATATAGATCGGCGACTAAGAGACACATGTCTTTTCCTTTGTGACGCTTATTATAATAATCATAACCAGACAATTTATTAAATTATACCCATTTGGATAGGCTTCCCAGGTGGCGCTAGTGTTAAAGAACCCAACTGCCAACGCAGGAGACGTAAGAGATGCAGGTTCCATTGCTGGTTCGGGAAGATACCCCTGGAGGAGGGCATGGCAACCCACTCCAATATTCTTGCCTGGTAAATCCCATGGACAGAGGAACCTGGTGGGCTACAGCCCATGGGGTCGCAAAGAGTAAGACACGACTGAAGCGAATTAGCATGCACCCATTTGGATAACTGCTCTGAGGGACTGATAAAATATGAATGGTGAGCCTGCTAGGAGAGGGGAGATCAGGAAGGCCAGATGGCCTTACAGCCAGGACAGAAAGGATGAGAAGGATTCAAGCTTGCAGACTGCAGGGACGAGAACATCAGACAGAGGGAATGGGACAGAGGCTCAGAGATGAGAGGTAGCTTTGATGGGCTCAGCAGGAAAAAGGCCAATGGAGATGACGCCTTGTGAGTGGAGGGAAAGCTGATGCAGGAGGCAAGCACGGTGAGCTTGAGGCTTGGGAAGACAAATGTTATTTTAAGTGCAATGGGAATCTACTCAAGGGATTTCAGGGGAGAAGATGTGCTCTGAATTATGTCAGATGATGTGTGAAAAACATATTAAGCTGGAGTAAGGTGGAAAGGGAGGAATCACACATGGCAGAACCTGCAAAATGTCTGCCTGTAGTCATTCTCCCCTCCTTTCTTACTTGAACTCCAGTTTTATTCTGGAGGGCGATGGGTCCAGTAAAAAGGGTATATTTCTCATTTTCCTTGTGTAAGTAGCTTGGCAGGACTACATGTAATAATTCCGCACAAGACATAAATGGAAGCCTGTTGGGAGACTTTTTGGCAAGTTTTGCTTTTCTGCTTTACAGGTACAGCCCTTTCCTCTCTCTTTCCTCCTCTCCTTTTTCTTCTGTGATTCCAGCTTGTAAAAAAGAAGTGATGGCAGGAGCAGCAGCAGCCCTCTCAGACAACTGTCTGAGAAAGCTAATGATGTCACAGAGGCCTCAGGCCTGCAGTCTTCAACTGCTGAACCAGTGCCGGCAAATCTGGGTTTCACTGTGTGTAGAATGAAAACTCTCCATTTGCTAAGGTCAAGTTTGGTGGCAGGTTTCTGTTACTCCCGGGTGGACACCATCATCATTCAGGCAGCCTGCACTTGAAAGGCTATGGTGAAAATGAAGAAAAGTGGGCCAATCTGAATGTTGAAACAATGGGATTTCCCAATAGCCTAGATGGGCTTTGGTGGTGGGGGATGGTGGGTGTGAAAAGTACTTAATGGGATCTAAGTCTGAGGATTAGTAAAATGGGAAGGAAAAACCCAAAGAGGGGCAGGATTAAAGATTAACAGCAAGAACTGAACTTTTGATATCACACAGGTGAGGTGCCTAAGCAGTGTCTATGACAGTAATCTCCATTCCACGAGACGAGATCTTCCTCCAAAATCCCTGGCCTTGCTCTGGCCCTTCTTTCTCTCCTTTTCAGGGAGGGACAAAGTAAACCCGCTTGCCTAGACAGAATACAGCAGACCCTTGACTAACACGGGTTTGAGCTGTGTGGGTCCACTCACATATACTGTACTACGATACTGCATCATCCATGCTTGGATACAGAACCCCGGACAGGGAGGGCCGGCTGTAAAGCTACACTCGGATTTTTCATCATACAGAGGCACTGTGCCCCAAACCCCTGTACGTCACTCGAGGGTCACCTGTACTCATTCCCATCAGCTTCTCCACAGGTGATGTGGCACAGACAGACACTGGCTCTGTGGAAAGAAGCCTGTGGTCCTCGGCACTGCCTGCAGCTGGAAGCTCAACCCCAGGTCAGCATCAGGAAACCCACCATGGCTGCAGATCTCAATCACAAGATCTGGTTCAGCCTTGACCAGGAGTAACAAGGGTGTTGGTACCCCCGTGTGCTGGACCTCTCCGTTTGTCTCTCAGGGGTCTCACACCTTGGCCTGCCTCTACCTGTGTAAGGTTGGACACATCCTGTTCACTCAGTCACATGACTGGGTGCACGTTTTCAACAGGGGCTTCTTGCAAAAGATACTGCCAGAAAAAACGACAGCCCTCACCTATCCTAACACCTTCCTGTATTCCTTGTGAGAGTCAAGGATTGCATCTTCCCTGCCCAGTGGGACTACAAACTACATAGGAATGAGGGTTTATTTAAAACTGATGCTAGTAAGCAAAGGGTAATCAGTGATCGTTCTACTGTTCAGGCAGCTGGCTTCTTGCCACAACTGTGCAGAGGTTGTTATTATTAGAATTGGTGTGGCCTTTCCCACTCTCTGCTACCAATCCACCCTAACCCTCCTCCACCTACTAAATCCATTCTCTGTTTCTCTCCTTTACAGGGTGGTCTGGGAGTTAGTGTATTTATCCTAGCTCTAGTAACCCAAACGTCAGAAGTGCTAGGCATACACAGTTGGGTAAAAGGTCACTGCTCACCATCAGGGAATCTAGGGAAGGTGGTCTGACAGCGACCTCTAAGAGATATTCCAGGTCTACTGTTCCTATAAAGACAGGGGTCCCAGGTTGGGGTCATGCTGTATATCTGGTCACTTATCAAAGTTTACGTTTGGGAGTTATCTGACGCTACAGCAGAAATGGTCTTTTGACAACAAAGTCATATAAAACACACTTATAAAAAAAATAAAACACACTTAGAGCGAGGCTTCTGGTTTTTCCTCCCTTCTCTCTTTCCATCCCATTGGGCACATTATTGTTGGAGTTTATAACGATGAAAGAGGTGATGGCTATTTCGGCATAGTGTATCACTGAAAATAACACTTATCCTCAGAATGAGTACGTAAATTGCATGTGTCGCGTCCCGTGTGGGACCTGGCACCTGGTGTGGAATGGGGCACGGCACTGTCACAGTGCCATTCACTGGCTTTCACCAGGCGAGGGCACATCAGCAGCTGTGATGTACGCCACCGCAGACGCAGAGAGCACCCATAAAAAAAAAAAAAAAAAGTCCGTCCTTTTTTTGAATAGAGCCCTGGGTAATTACCCTAAAGATTGTTCTACGAGAAAGCCCTGTTTACACCCTTTCATCATTTTAGGATCTAGATGGGAACAATCACCAGCATTAAGTGGTGAAGGCAATTTGCTTTTTCAACGAGGAAAGGACCAGAAAAAAGAATACCGCAGAAAGATCTCTGGTCCTGAGTCACCCAGGTCCACAGCCAAGGCTCACCTCACATCAAAAGGATGCTGAGAAGGAGTCTGTCTGACTTTCCTCCTAAACAGAGCCCAAGGATTCGAGTGACAGTGTGTTCTGGGGCTGCCTCTATTGTCAGCGTGGGCAGGACGTGGGGTCTGTGTGCCCAGCCCGTGGGGGAGGGTGGCTGCCCTGCAGGGGTGGTGTGGACTGTGGAGGGTCCAGCAGGCATGGGAGCATCAGTCCACCCCGCCCTGGGCGTTCTGCGGAAAAGCTACAGAAACGTTGCTCACCTTGAGAAGTAAGCTCTTAGGGTGGGGTCCGTGTTCCTCCAAGATGCCACAGAACATGAAATTGGTTATGAGGCTTGGCCATTCGGTATGGAGTAAGATGGGAAACTATGGGACTACTTACCCCCAAATGGAAAAAAAAAATGAGTATACAAGAAAAGGCAACATCACGACACAAAGAGATGGCCCCCAAAGTCTTACTTACATTGAGTGAGGATCCCGGTTAAGGCGTTTTTGAAATTCTCCTTGGCCTCCTCCATCTCCTGCTCATGGGTGGCTTTCTCGTTCATCAGCCGGCGCACGTGGCTGTTGGCCGACTGTACCATGGAGTAGAAGTGGTTTGCGGACCGCCGGTTCACCTCCCCTCGCTCAATCCAGGACAGCAGCACTGTGATGGCCTCTGAAAACTTGCTATCGTCTGCAAATGGAAAACCGCCAAGTTCAAATCATGCCAAGGCCAGGTCTTGGTTTTCACCTTCGGTTCCTCTCCAAAGGCATAGCATGATCCGTCCTGTGTATATATGCGTGTGTGTTAGCCGCTCAGTCATGTCCAACTATTTGAGACCCCACGGACTGTAGCTCGCCAGGCTCCTCTGTCCATGGAATTCTCCAGGCCAGAATACTGAAGCGGGTAGCCATTCCCTTCTCCAGGGGATCTTCCCAACCCAGGGATCTAAGCCGGGTGTCCCACACTGCAGGCAGATTCTTCACCATCTGAGCCACTAATGGTCACAACTTGACCTTGTGAGCTTTCCTGCAACTAATGGCTCCATCATCACTTAGCTTCTCTTTCCTCATCTAACCACAGGGCACTGCAAAGCCACCCAAGAAACAAAGAGCGGTTAACCCTCACACTACCACCGTGGTGAGCTCAGTTTTAGATCTGTTCTGGGGATCCTTTGAAATATGACACAATTGCATTCTTCCACCAAACCCAGATTTCTCTTTCTCAAGACTGGCTCAAAAAACTGTTACCTGTTTGGCCTCCAGTTCATCTCCTTATTCTTTTATTGGTAACGGCACACAGCAATATCAGTTTTCTGACTTAGAATCTGCTGAGTTATGGCCAGGATGTGGATGACGGGTGAAATTACTTTTAAAAGTAGTCATGATGTAAGAGATTGTTCCCAAGGTAGTGGTAGCAATAGGTCAATTCTTGTTCTGCTGCTGTTCAAAACCAATCTCACTTTAGGTTTACTATAACATATTTGATTATGGTGAAAACTAGACTATTTCCATGTTTTCAACAAAAGAGGCCCTGTTCCTGGGGGTGCGGGGGTCAGTGTGTGTGTTGGGGAAGGCTGCTAGAAATCCATCTGAACTTGACTTAGGAGTGTGGGGTCTGGGGTGGAGGGCAGGACGTTCCACCTGTAAGGAAGTGATGCAGTTCATTTGAAGAGAAAGCAAATAGACTTGCCTGTTTGCAAACAGTTACTGGAGCAGATCTCTGTTGGACGGCTTAGAGGTGGGAAAACAGCAAGTTTGGAGGTGATTAATTGGAACCGGAAGCTGTATGTCAGTTATTACAACATAAATCAATCCTACTGCTGAAAGCGCTGGGCTTGCCTTCTAAATTTGAGAAGTCTTTCAGTTTTGTATTTTTCTACCCTCTCAAAACATAATTTATGAAAAATATCCTAGAAGCGAACACAACATTTTAAATTAATTATACTTCAGTAAGAATTATTGTAAAAATAAAGAAAACAAAAATATCCTACATTTTCCAACTAAACTGAATAAAGTCTGGGTTCTAGAAATCAGGAGGAAAATTAGACTAAAAGATTCAGATACTTACTCATTTATTTGACAAATACAGAGTGGCTACTATGCTCCTTCCACTAGAGGAACACCAGAGACAGCCTTAAACACTGTGTATGTGTGTGTATTACTGTCTATATATTATATATTGTTTATACACACACACATCCATATTCACACACATACATACATATATATACACACACACACACTCCAGATGAACAGACAGAGGTTGATTCATATTTAATAAAGGAATCTTAATTTATTTTACTACCCAGATGTTTTCTAATCAACCACTGTTAGTATTTCACACCCCATTCGAAGCCTGCATTTGCAGAGTGCTTTCTGAGTTTTGCAGAGCGCTACAGAAATACCCTTAATCCGTTTTCCCCCAGGCATCCCCTCCCAGACCGGGGCACGACTTCACAGCTGTGGCTGCTGCCTGCCCCACAAGTGCGTGACGCAGGTGGGCTAGCCTGACCGGCCCGTGGAGCGGCTTCTGCCTTCTCCAGGCTGGAAATCGCGCTCCTGGTGGGCCACCATCTCCAGTCCTCCCCCGTCCAGGTGGTGCCCGTCCGGGCTTGGGGAACAAAGCTTTATTCCTGAGCAAACCTGCCCCCGGGGCCCTCACGCTTTGATCCGAGGAGATAACTGCCCTGAGGAAGGCCCCCGCGGCAGCCTGTACAGGAAGGACGCAAGCTGCCTTGCCAATTTCAACCCGACGCTGAGCGAGCGTGTGCCCTGTTCAGTGTCACAGCTGGCCCACACACTTTTGTTAACTCTGGGATTTCAGTCTGAGTTCAACCCTCAGTGAACTCCAGCTGCACGAGTTTCTTATCTCATTTCATGGACCAGAGCGGGCTTGTACAGGACAGAGTCCATCACACAACTTAACACCGTGTTCAGCCCGAGAGGCCCGTAATTTAGCATGATGCTTGTGGGAGCCCCATTGCGACACTTATGGTCAGAATAAATTCCGCCTCCCTCCCACTCTCTGCCTCTCTCCCTGCCTATGTATGTTAGGAGAATGGGCCTCCAAAAAGGCAGCAGAAATCTACCTAATTCCTCTAAGAAATTCTTCCCCCGCCCCCTTCTTAAAAGATAGCAACAACAGAAAAGGGAACTCTTGACTTCATGGACCGTTTCCTCCCTTTGCTGTGACTTTCATCTCTGCGTAACACAAAGGAAAATCTTAAACGTTTTTGTTATGGGACTTCCGAGAGAGAGACAGAGGGAGAGAGAGAGTGTGCAAACAATGGGGTCCCATCTTCCTTTCACCCATGGATGGGCACAGTTTTCTTCTCTTGCTTGTGGCTACACAGATCATAAATACCCTAACTTACTCTCAGGAAGAACACACTTAAATTTTAAAAACAGATGTTTGCTCAACTGATCTAAAAGCCAAATTTTACTGTTCTTCACTCTTGGATCTAAAGCATAAGTTCACCAGCAGAGTACAGTTAATACAGTTTTCAGAAAGAGAGAGAGCGATTTTAGGGTTAAGCAATTAAAGATACACAATGAAAAACCAGTGCAAAAGTAAGTAGGCAAGAGACTTGCTAATATCGTAACAAGTAATAGTACGCAGAAATCAATTTTCTCAATATATATGAATAAAATAAAATATACATCATATATTGTATATATCATATACACATATACATATGGCTTACTATATAGCTTTGAAAACTTCCACTTTCTTCATTTCTGAACTTTCTATGGCAGGCTCATGGATGACCGATCCACTACATTTAAACTAACCATGAAAACATTAGTTAACACATGATTGGTTAAGTCTAGTTGATATTTGTTGCTGTGCAAGAAGTGAATTTACATTAATTAGGACTAAGTCGGCAGCCCCTCTGAATGGCTACATGAGTGTGTTGGGAGTGGTCATTTTCAATATCCAAATGAAAATTCAATTCTGCCTTCAGGGGAAAGATCACTAAGAAAACAGAAAACAATATAAACTAATTTAAACAGGACATAGATTGCAGCGCTACTAAAGCTATTCATGTGGAAAGAAATTAACACGGCTCATAAAAATCACATCCAAGAAACAATTAGAAAATTCCAAATACTTTTTGTGAACATGCTTGGGCTTAACTCTGAACATTAGTGCCCTTTAGAAAACAGAATCTTCAGATACATCTTCTTCAAACTAAGAACCAGGAAAGTCTGCATATTATGGAGCGACTATGGACCATCTGGTCTTCCCTAGTGGATAAGATGGTAAAGAATCTGCTTGCAACACACAAGACCTGGATTCACTCTCTGGGTCAGGAAGATCCCCCAGAGAAGGGAATGGCAGCCCACTCCAGTGTTCTTGCCTGGAGAATGCCATGACAGAGGAGCCTGGTGGGCTACTGCCCACAAGGTTGCAAAGAGTAGGACACAACTTAGCGACTTTCACTTTCACATGGACCATTTATTTGCTCACTAAAAATTTCCCAATGTTTCCTAGTCAGGGACCTCACAATGTCACACCTGGGTTACTGCAATCATTTGCTCCATGGCCTCCCTTGATTGGCATTTCCCCTTTCAATTCACTCACTGTTCCTTTGTCATGCTCCTCTTTGTTAACACAGTACTGACCAGAGATGTATTACTATCTCTTTTGTTACCTAAAGAGTATTGACTGGAGACTTATCAATATGTTTTCAGAGTGATACAATGAACATCACCGGGTGACGCTGTTAGAGCTTAAAACTGATCAAAGGTTCACTGTACAAATTATGATTGTCACTATCTTTCACATTTTGCTCCATTTGGTTTCTGTCCCAGCCTTGTGTATATTACAAATGTAAAATTTTCAAAAATGACACATTGCAAAACTTTGAGTGAAAAAAGAATTTTTCAGTGAATCCTACACAGATACTTTCTGATTGTCTGAGTGACATATATACTAGTGTTTCAGAACATGCCAGTTCTTCAGAACACAGTTCTGATTCAGACAATGTGAATATTAGAACAACTAAAAGACAAAAAACCTTAGTGATTGATTCTGACACAGAAAGTGAAAATGAAACTCACGGTGCTGGAGAACGTTCCTTTGCTTCTACAGAAGAGTGGATTGAAGACAACGTCTCATGAAAATCAGAAGACTTTAAACAGGTGTGCCAGGTGTAACTGTTGCATATAGTAACCCGCAAAGTGTTAATAAAATAACAGAATTATTGTTTGGCTGGTCAAAATAAAATAGCCAGCCTCAGGTATTAGTCTCTGCAAAAACACCCCAGTTAATAATGAGTTAAGCACCCTGCCTTTGCCTCCCTAACTCTGCACGTGCTGTGTACGCATCCTAGGGTCCCTGGACATCCTGGGGACCCAGCTAACTGGTCTGCTTCCCTCAAGAGTCAGCCTAAGTGCCTTTCATAAAGGATGCTTTTCCGTAACCCTAACATGAATCAAGGGTCCCTTTGCTATGTTCCCACAATTCCTTACGTATCCTGCTATTAAAACGTTAGTCATTCTGTACAGTAACTGTTGGTTCATGTACCAACCGGCCCTCCAAGCTCTAAGGGGTCACGATGAGAAGAAAATTTCCAAGACATATTTCAACCCCCTGCTTACTCTGAGTTTTTCCCTTTGTAGTTTATTTCATTACACTCTATGTCTAATAGATTTGCAGCGCATTAGTACTGGAAAGTTACAGCAAGTCCAATGGTCAAGAGTTGATAATAAACATTTTAATTTCATGTTGAAGAGTATTTTCACGTTGTCTACCAGAGATAAATGTTCTCATGGCACTTAGGCTGGCTGGTCCTTTTATCCTTCAGGCCTCTGAGGTTATTTCCATTAGCAATAGAAGTTGAGAGTGATCTCAGAAAATTACACAGAAGTCTTCCACAGTAAGCTAACCAGCTTATCCAATGACTTAAAAATCTTTTGAAAGTTTTTTTAATTCTGGAAAAGTAATAACCTTTGCATTTAACCTTGTATTTAGCTTTTTAATTCTGGGAAGGGAATGATTTAGCTTTGTGAGGACTAAAGAATATTATAATGATGGTCACACTTCAGTGTTGCTACCTGAATCCATACCCATTTCATTTTATTTCTAGTTAGTTCAGAATTTGTCAACCTCTCTCCTATCCCTCTTTCTCAGGTTTAATTCAGCGTGAGGCATGCAGTAGGCATTTTAAAAATTGCACACGGGATACATGTATGCATTCTAAGTTGCTTCAGTCATGTCTGACTCTTTCCGACCCTATGGACTGTAGCCCATCAGGCTCCTCTATCCATGGGATTCTCCAGGCAAGCATACAGGAGTGGGTTGCCATGTCCTCCTCAAGGGGATCTTTTGGAACCAGGGATCAGCTATGTTTTCTGCACTGGCAGGTGGGTTCTTTACCACTAGCGCCACCTGGGACACTCACATATGGGATACAGCTTTCCTGTTCAAAGACCCTAAGCATGAGCCTCATTTTGGGGCTTCCTGAAAATGCAGTCTCACCCTTACTCAGGCCTCCTGACTCAGAATCTGTATCCTCATCCAAGTGTTTCATATGCAGATTGAAACTGGAGAAGATCTGGAAGAAATCGCTCAATAAAAGCCAGGGAAACTGGTTAGGAGCTTATCTGACTTAAAAAGATCATGAAAACCGGAAATGGAAAGGGGCATCTGAGAGAGTGGAGAATACTGAAAGGCTTTCACGTGATTCCTGTGAGATTTGTGAATCTCTGTCCGCAAACCCTCCACTCCCATTCAAAGAACAGTGGCTTAAACATCAGTCATCCTTTATGCCAGAAAACAAAAGCGAAAAATAAGTCAAAGTCTTGGAAATGGGTACTGAGAGGACAGCAGATTCCTTTGATGGAATGCTGGACTAGAGGACCCTCTGGGATTTTCTGATTTTACAGGGGTGTGAATCTCTAACTGTCACTGACTAGGCTACTTTACCATGCTTTAGGGACACAACATAAATTGTGAAAACTGATAACAATGCAAATAATTTTTCTCCATAATAATGTAAATGAATTTTTGTCCAAAAGAAAATATAAAGCAAACTCTCTTTTGAACCAGTTTTAACATCTTGTCCTCTCATTAATTAATGACTTAAACAAAATCACTGACACATGTTCGTTTCATATTTGTAAGACAGTCATGATTCCATCATCACAGCATCCTTGAGCAACCACTGACTGCACGCTCCTCAAAGGCAGGGCCCATGCCACGGTCACATCTGAAACCCCAGGCAGGGCACAGAGCCCAGGGCCCAACAGGTGGGCACTTGGCGACCTTTAATCAAATGGATGGGCAGACAGGGAAGGGGAAAAGGAATCAAACTGGTAAGTAGTTGCCTCTCCCTCTTTGTGGGCAGAGGAGATCTGGCCCTGAACTGCAGAAGGCAAGGGCGGGATGACTTGAGAGAATTGCACTGAAATATGTACATTACCATATGTAAAACAAATGACCAGTGCAAGCTTGATGCATGAAGCAGGGCACCCAAAGCCGGGGCTCAGAGACTACCCAGAGGGGTGGAGTGGGGAGGGAGGGTGGGTTCAGGATGGGGGGATGGGCACACGTATACCTGTGGCCGATTCACACTGATGTATGGCAAAAGCCATCCCGATAGTGTAATCATCCCTCAATTAAGATAAATAAATTCTCTATATAGGCAGGACAAGAGCCAAGACAATGAACCCTGAATACGAAAATGGAAATGTGTTAGTGGAACCTGATTTCTGGTGGGTCCAGAAAGGAATGATAGGAAGAGAGAGTTCACAGTTGAACAAAATGTCTCAAGAATGAGAGGAAAAAAGTAAGACATTCTACAACGCTTTTCCAAGAAATGGGGATGGACACACACGCAAACATACTGAATGATGTGTCTATAAAATTGTCCCCGGTTTCTGGCTTGATAGGTAGAAATACCTTACAGTGTACGTACTGATCCAGCAGGATGGAAATTTCAAGATGACACTACTGCTACAGCATTCCCAAAATTTTACTATGTGTTCCCAAAACACGGATATCCCCAAACCAAGCTCCGTCTTTGGCTGCTCAATTAACCTCAAAAGGGGTGGTACCTTACCTACCCTTCAGATCATGGACAGCATGACAGGCTACAGAAATGATTAATACTTTCCCCCCACCCTACCTGGTATCCTGGTGGCTCAGCAGTAAAGAATCTGTCTGCAATGAAGGAGACACAGGTTCGATCCCTGGGTTCAGAAGATTCCCCGGAGGAGGGAAATAGCAATCCACTCCAGGATTCTTGTCTGGAGAATTCCATGGACAGAGGAGCCTGGTGGGCCATAGTTCATGGGGTCGCAAAGAGTTGGACACAATTTAGTGACTAAATGAAAACAACCCTACCCTAAAAGTTCACTCACACACATACATACACACACATAGACGCACAGGCACACAATCTCTCCGATTTAGCACAGGAACATGCACTGATTATTCCTGCTTTTGGATCAGGTAACATGTGAAGAGATGAAACAGCCCATCTTGCCTTTGTGAAGGTCACTAAAGACTGTATCCTGGATGTCCCAAGGACACTGCTTGCAAAGCTTTGTCAAAACTTCACCTGAGGCCTAGAGAAACCATTCCTTTCATCACATGGTGAAAGATTATGAGAAGCTTTCTAAAAGGGGGGAAGTACACAGAAACTTTGAAATGCTCTTGCCAGGAGAAATCCCCCCGTGAATCAGGAAATCATCTCTCCTCACTGTCTAATCAATCTCCTCCTTCCACAGTCGAAACAAGAGGCTCCTCCAGGGGTGGATGGTCTGTCTTAGAAAGGCAGAAATTCATTATCTCGTCTGCCGGGTGCTACTGTTTCCAGTAAAGTGCAATTATTCTGGTATCGAGCCCCTTCTCACTTTCTCAAAGCTGTGCTGTAAACTCTGTATCTGTGAGAAGTTACTTTCTAGTCAGTCTTCATTAAGCGGAATCGTCTCAGAACAATCTCTATTTAATCCGGTAAGGTGCCCACTAATTTTCTTTTTCAGAATCTGCATTAACTGTAACAGACGTTGGGCGCTTGGTACCTTAGACACTACACAATTACAACTCAATGTCTTGTCTGACTTCATTCGACTGGGGCTACCTGGTCCCAGAAGGTTGGCTATCTCTCATCCCACAACAGTGGGAAGTGTTTTCCAACTGCCTGGATCACTCAAGTAAACTGAAACTAAACGTAAACGTCAAAGAATTGATGCTTTTGTACTGTGGCATTGGAGAAGACTCTTGAGAGTCCCTTGGATGGCAAGGAGATCCAACCTGTCCATCCTGAAGGAGATCAGTCCTGAGTGTTCATTGGCGGGACTGATGCTGAAGCTGAAACTCCAATACTTTGGCCACCTGGTGCCAAGAGCTGACTCACTTGAAAAGACCCTGATGCTGGGAAAGTTTGAGGGCAGAGGAAGGGGACAACAGAGGATGAGATGGTTGGATGGCATCACTGACTCAATGAACATGGGTTTGTGTGGACTCTGGGAGCTGGTGATGGACAGGGAGGCCTGGCGTGCTGTGGTTCATGGGGTCGCAAAGAGTCGGACACGACTGAGCAACTGAGTGACTGAAGTGACATGTAAACTCTGTAAGGCAAGGGCTTTGTGTTCCTCTGGCCTAACAGAGTCAGGGGTACAGCAGAGCACTCAAGGATACGTGTGAAGTAAATGAAGGAGGGTCGACGGCATGTCACACCTCCCCATGCTTTCATTCCTGGCATTGTGGCCAGAAATGCAACATGCTCATACGCTCCAAACAGCAAAGGAAGAGAGAGACAGAATAACTTACTGAGCATCTACTATTAAGCATAGTTTTAACACTGGGCAGGACATAGAGGGCCTTGTGGGTCATAACAAAGACTTGGCCAGAGGGGAAGGATGAGGGGAAGGGATAGTTACGGAGTTTGGGATGGACATGTACACACTGCTATATTTAAAATGGAAAACCAACACTGACCTAGTGTATAGCACCGGGAACCCTACTATTACGTGGCAGCCTGAACGGAAGGGAAGTCTGGGGGAGAATGGATACATGTATAGGCATGGCTGAGTCCCTTTGCTGTTCACCTGAAATGACCACAACATTGTTTGTTGATCAGCTATACCTCAATACAAAACAAAAGCTTTTTCAAAAAAGATTCAGCCAGTATAGATTTTGCTGGATAAAGCTGATTTTCCATAAGAAAACTGAAAGGATAAACAAGTATGATTTAAAAGAGGGGGGAAAATGCTTGTAATAAACCTGAGATAGCAAGATTTCTCACAGGAGGAAAAAAAAATCAAATCCAATTAGGTACTTTCAGATTGCATTTCCATTTCCTTTCTGACCCAGGCTTATTTTACCTGAGGTCTTGATGGTGTTTTATATCCCCATATCAAGGAAAATCATCTTCAGGGAAACAGTTTCCTTGGCTCCTCCTGGCTGGCTTTGCAGTGTTACAAGGAGCACGGAGTGGATTTCCTCTCTGAGGCAGCCAATTTCCTAAGCAATTAAATGCTGTTTATGTTCCAAACTCTGTGCTCTGGTTGAAACTGTCAAGCTTGATACTACCTGACCGTTGCCTAAGATGGCGCCCGGGCTAGTTCATTCTACTGTGGCTGCCATCTATTAAAATTTTCAATCTGTTCTCTCCTCAAGGGATTACACAGTACTTGGCAAAGGTGCCACTTCTCAATTCTGCATATTATGCTCTTCTATATAAATATATGCTTTTGAAATGGCAGGGTTTGTAAATGACTTTACCAAACGGACACCCCAATCTGCTATTCTCTTACAGGAAAGGCCACGCTGTGTGGCTCATACGTGCAGACACTCTGGCGCTGGCTTCTTAAAAAGAACATTAATGCAGATGCCAAACTTTCCTGAAGTTCCTCCATAGGGTCACAGCGCCAGGGTGCACGTTCCTGTCACTTCTTGGTGTGGACACGATCAAATGCAGTATAGCTGATGGAGTATGTTTAGCTGATACTACACAACGTGCTAGAGACAGGAGTGTTAGTTGCTCAGTCGTGTCCAATTCTTTTGAGACCCCAGGGACTGTAGCCCGCCAGGCTCTTCTGTCCATGGGATTCTCCAGGTAAGAATACTGGAGTGGGTTGCCATGCCTTCCTCCAGGAGATCTTCCTGACCCAGCGATCAAATCCAGATCTCCTGTGTTGCAGGCAGATTCTTCACTGTATGAGCTACAGGAAGACAACATGCTGGATAGTGAAGGAAAAATTATTTGTTCCGAGATCCACATTCCTGCTTGAGAAGGGTGCTCTTTCTCACTCTGCCCACTCCTTATGGATTCTGGCCTGAACAGAAAAGCAAGAGGGTGTCTACGTTTGCCTTTTATATGCTTTTTATTAAAGGGACAGCCACAGCCTATGCATTTATGATGGCAAGGCTCGCCTTTGTGGAGAGATGCCCAAGGGGCATCAGCAAGGGGGATTCCATGGTTGTGTCAACTAACGAAGGTTCCATGAGCACTGAGTCATTGGCGACTGCAGCTGCTGACTTTCAACACACCCCAGAAGGAATTCAGAGCAGGGATTAGGCATGTGGCACTGTGCTCTGGGAAAACCAGCAGAACGGATCTCCATATAGGCACATATTTTTGGGAGGAAGTTTCATGAGCCCAGATTCTTGCCTTGTCCCTTACGGAGAAAAGTACTAAAACCATTTACCAAGATGTCTGTTCCTCGTGACTAGCAGCAACCTTCTACTGAGATGTGTGCTTGGTGGCAGGTACCCCCTTCACTAAAATTGCGTGTTAGCTTCCTCCTTTACCTGTAACTCTGAAAAGCACCTCAGAGCCATCTGAGAGGCTGTCTTCTGAGCTGTAGTCCTCAGTAAGACACTGAATGAACTCAACTCATAGTTTGAACAGGGTGCGTTTTTCAAAAAATTTTCAAGTCCACAGTTTCAGAGGGGCATGCAACTACATCTGATTAAGGGTCCCCAAGGCCAGAGAGGATGAAGACTAAAAACAAAAGTCTTTTTTTTTTTTTTTAATTTTTTTTAGGACTTCCCTGGTGGCCCAGTGGTTAAGAATCTACCTGTAGATGCAATGCGGGTTCAGTCTCTGC
Organism: Antilocapra americana; assembly: GCA_007570785.1. Classification (NCBI taxonomy): domain Eukaryota; kingdom Metazoa; phylum Chordata; class Mammalia; order Artiodactyla; family Antilocapridae; genus Antilocapra; species Antilocapra americana. Next base: position 6,036,273 of record ML661908.1, read on the forward strand.
TGTGGGAAGATTCCATGTGCTGTGGGGCAACTAAGCCCACCCTAGAGCCTGTGCTCTGCAACAAGAGGAGCCACAGCAGCGAGAAGCCTGCACACGGCAACTGCAGAGTAGCGACCACTCACCGCAACTAGAGAAAGCCCACACGTGGCGACAAAGGCTCAGGGAAGCCAAAAAAAGTGAATAAATAAATAAATGATTTTTAAAAATTTCTTTTTTAAAAAAAATAGAATGTCAACTTTTTCTCTTCCGAAAATAGCTCCACGAAAATAGGTCTGGGGCAGCTTTTCATGTGAAAGCACACAACCCACTTTAAACACTGCCAGCTAGGCCCTAAAACACTCCCAAGGATAAATCACGCCTCTCCTCTCCTAAGAGTCCTTCGTGACTTCTGCTCTGATTATGGACTAAAACCCAGACCCAGCGGCAGCCCTCAGGGCTCCGGTGTCTGGCCCCACGCTGTGTTCCCAGCGTCACCTTCACTCCTGTAAACTCCCAAGTGGCTCTCACATCCCCCAGAGGAGGTAATGTGTCTTTCTCCTTCTGTTCCCAATTCCCCTCCGCTTCCTTGTGTCCTTATTCCTAGGGCTCCCGCCACTAACAAGAATGTCTTTGGACCCTTTCTTCTCTTGGGGGAAAAAAAATTCTTGTTTCTCCTGCAAGGTTCAAGCTCTGCCTTCTCTGTGAAACCTTTCTTGACACCCTCCTCAACATCATGCACACGTGTCCCTGAGTTTCCAAGCATGCTGTTCATATACCAATGGACCACTGTGTCACTGGCTTTGTCACAGTGCATCGTTTCCTTGTAGACACTTGTGTGTGGCCAGCAACCACGACCTGTGTTCTCTCTTTCAAACCTGACATGCCCGATAAGCGAGGAGGTTTGACCGCCACTTGCCTCTACAATGCACCCATGTTGCTGGGGTCAACAACTCTGATCAAGAAGGAAACAAAACTCACACACATGTCATCCCAACTTCAAAATATGGACCCTCCCCACTGCAGCAGGTACTAAAGCCTCTGTCTGTCTGTCTGGGTCTCACAGGGTCTCAAACCTGGGAGAGGAGCACAGCAAACATTGAAAGAAATGAATGGTTCTCACTTCTAGACCTCATTCTTCTGCAGGTGTTAGGAGGGTCCCTTCCACTCCGGCTCTGAAAACAGGGGCCCTCTTCTACATTTCTCTTCTGTTCTGCACAGGTCCCAGCTTGGTTTCTGATGAGCCTTTGGGGAAGCCTGGTTAAGAGCCCAGTGGAGGTGCAGACCCTACAGATTAGCAGGAGACCAGGACCGCTAGCCCCAAAGGAGGAGACATGGGCTCATTCAACACAGGTGGGAACGTGGTAGCCTGCTTTGCAGTTAGGGCAGGAGCTCTCCTGCCCGTCTTTGCATGAATTTTGTTGAGTGATGAACGCTCCCAATCAGGGAGAACTCGGGGAAGAGGGCCGGAAGCCCAGGGAGGTGACGCCAGCTCTAGGAGATCAGATGCAAAGGGCCAGCAGAGACTCCCAGGGCCTCGGCGCCTGGGAGCATGCTGGCCGGCGCGGATGCAGAGGAAGCTGGCGCCAGGCTCCTACCTTTGAGCTTCTCGGCCAGCAGGGCGGCCTCGTGCTCCGAGTAGTGCATGATGGGTGGTGGCGAGGGCGGCCGCAGGCGGTCCTCCTCCAGCTTGCGCCGGTGGCGCTCCTCGCGGGCCCGCATGCGCTGCTTGCACTCCCACTCGTAGAAGTCGTCTCGTGCCTGCGCGAAGTCCACGTGCAGGCGGCCCGAATCCTTTTTGTCCGTGCTGGACCCTAAGCGCATCCGGTAACCTGAAACCAATGGGGCAGGCTGGTTACATCACAGGGTCACCACATGGTCCCATGCCACTGTCGACAGTCGGGTCCAGGCCATCAAGGAGGGCCTGCGAGCTCTCATTGACCTCTTTTGCCCCTTAGGAAGGACATCCTTCCCAGGGGAGGTGGGACGCTGCGGTCCGCCGCGATTTGGAACGGGGCCAGGGTGCACGTGTTACAGACGGGCAGCTAAAGCCTCCGCTGGGAGGTGATCGCTTAGCCAGTGTTACCAAGATGATCGCAAGCACCAGGTCAGCTATTCCTAACTCCTTCTTCCCTCTGGCTTCCAGGAAGCTCACAAACAAATGGAGCTTCTATTCCCCCTCTGCTTTTTATGGCCTCAATTTTCTATTTTCAATGTACTGTAACTCCACCCCATAAGCTCGCTTACATTCCTTTCAGAAAGCGGTGGAATATGAGTAAGTAAAGGAATATCTATGATATTTAAGAAGGTCTGTGTAGCAAATTCTACCACACCTCACTCACAGGCTATCGCTTCATTCTCCTAGAAAATGCTGCCACTCCCCTCCGTTCTCTCTCGGCAGCTGCAAAAGCCACAATTAGCACAACAATTTGGCAATGCTGTTTTATTTCCACTTATCCTCTGGGGCATGCAGGAGAATATTTTACCTTCAATCAAGAGGCCTTCCTTACAGCCCTCCAGCACCTCATCTGGCACACAGCGCAAACTGTGTGCAATCTCTGAAGGCCACAGGAACCAATCTGAGGAACCAGAGCTAGATCAGAAAAAAGGGGGGGTCGGCAGGAGTCTCTGGGGGGATTTGCTGTGAGCTACCTAACTTACAGAGATTATGAGCAGCAGTTGGATCCGAGACATCAAGACACACGGAACTGCAACCGGACCGCCAGCCTAACTTCAAATGGAGGAGGCTTGGCTTTGAGGTTGCTCTTCAGTTTGGGGTGCTCGGGATTTTAGAAACATAAATTCAGGTCCCAGCAGGATCCCGGCTGTTGGGGGACGCCAGAAGAGAGAGCAGAAGGAGCACTTCTGCTGTGTGGGGACTGTGCACATGAGATACCGCTGTGAGATGCCCGGTGGCATGGCGCTGACGCTCAAGCTGTAGTGGTGGATTTCAGTGGATTGTCTTAGTATCTGGGGTTGAAACTGAGCCAAAAATCCCAGGACAGCCTGGCGCCTCCCCAGGAGGGCACGTCACATCTTTGAAAAGTTACAATCATGAAACTGATCTCACATCTGATTCCTGTTATGACTGTCTCCCTTCCAAGTTTAAACGATATTCTCCCAAAATGGGAAGACATAACAATACCTATCAATGCTGATCACAGAGGGGCAGTATTACTGCTAAAGCAGAGTATATCTTGGCTGTGGGCCATGGAGAAGTTAACAAACCAGCAGGCCATGGTAATATATACCTAAGAGCTGAGCAGGCAGAATTACCTAAGACTGGCCAGCTGTCCCAAATGGCCAAGGAACTTTCCCCTGCTCGGGTCCAGAACATCACTTTTCAGACATTTCTGGTTCCAGAAAGCAATCTCCTTTTCACCCAAACACCACCATTAAGGCTCTTAAAAGAGCCTGTGATGAGGCCCAGTCTAAATTTAACTTGGCCTTCAGATGTGATCATGGTCCTAAAATTAGACAGGCCATCCAGCTGGGCGGCGGCTTGCACATGGGAGGGGCAGCCTGTCTGCCTTCCCACCCCTCCCAATCAACCCTTCAGATCTTGCCAGGATGATGCTGCACCCAGGCAGGGGAGGCTGGAGGTGAGGCCTTTGCTGTGGGGTGGGCTCCTTCTGCTGCCAAGGGGCAGTCAGGCGGGGACCCAGGTCAGAGCTTGAAAAAAAAATATATATATATAGCATCAAGGCATAAGTTTGGGACTTTCAAGTGCCTAAATTTGGAACTGTTCATCTCTGGCAATGTACTATGAGGTTTCTGATTGGGTCTAAATGCTGTGCTATGTCGGTGTTGAAAAGCACCTCTGATTTATTCTAACCCCTTCATTTAATAAGGTGGGATAAAGTCACAGTTATATTGGTAGAGCTGTGATTAGAATCTGAATTCCCAGGGCAAGGCTCCTGAGAAACCAGTCATGCTTCATCATCGTCAGGATATTTGTGCTAAAAACAACCACTTACTGAATGGCTCCCATGTCGCATGTGTCCTGCAAGGTGCTTAATATCCATTATTTGGATTTATTCCTTGTAATAATCTGACGAGATAGCACTGTTCCTGTCTCAGTTTTGCAGATGAGAAAACAGAGGCTCAGAGAGAGGTTATCTTGCCCGAGGCATGTGAAACCCAGTGCCATGCAATTCAACAGAATTCCTGGTTTTCTAACAGATACTCTGCTGCTGTAGCTCAAGCGTTGCAAGAAACATGTACGCTGTAAAATATTTCTGTGTTTTGTCTTCCGTCTCCATTTTGGAATACTGTTAGGTTCTTGCCCCAGTTTGTCAGGTTTTATTGGAATAAAGGTTTTAAAGTTCTCCAGGTCACTATTTAACACAGAGAAATCTCTGCAGCGTTGGAATAACCCCAAGGCTTCTGGGGTTTGCAAGAGGATTTGATGGCCATAGGGACTGACTGCAGAAATTAAGAAAATCTGGTAGTAATGTTCAGATTTTTTTTTTCCTATTCTTTTCTCACTTTCCTTCACTAGCTTTGCCTCAGGAACAGGGAGGTGGTATGCAGAGGGACAGACTGAAACGCGCAGATGAAGAAATAGAGGAAAGGAATAGCAGTGAATTAAATCCAAAAAGACGTTCTTTGAATGCTCTGCGATTCTTAGACTTGGCAAAGACCTCGCTGACAGGCTCCGTATCAAACAAAATGGGAAGAGGGTAGGGAACAAAACCGAAAAGAATGACATGGCCACAGGACATGACAAAGACTGGTTAGAACCAGCTGGGTTCAAGATGGCAGGAGACTGGACTTCCACTAGCCCTCGAGAGTTATCATATGCTCACTGTAATATATTAGCGTATGCTAAATGACACACCACTAGCATTGGGACGATTCTGAGGCCAACCATAAAAGGTCAAAAAGTGAGCGGTGGCCCAATAGCTGGAAATCCCCACCCCTTCCCAGAATAGTTGGAATAACCCTCCCACTCATTAGCCTACAAAAATAACAGCTCCTAAAAACTAACCATGCCATATTTCAGGGCTCTCTCTCACCTTCTGAGATGGCCTACATTCTGTCTGTAGAGTGTGTTTCTCTCTGAATAAATCCACTTCGTACCTATCACTTTGTCTCCAAATTCTTTCGTGATGGAGGGAGAACCTTAAATTCACTGGGAACACATACACTTGCTCTAACACCCACAGGGTGGAAGGCAGCCTGACTTCCAGTTTCAATATCTGTAAAAACCTCCTGTAAATGGCACCAGAGAATAAGGGCTGGTGGAGCGGGCTTAGCCAGGCTAGTGCACGGGCAAACAGGCAGGGAGACTGGGCCTCCCCTCGGCCAGGATCACCTCCTGTAAGGCGTCCATCTTAACCTGGTGCCCTGATGTCTAGAAAGTGAACCACTTCTGAAGAACTGAAATTATGCTGAGAGAGGCCTGTATTCCTCCCGAGAATTACATCTAATAATAATAGCAGTCCTCGGTAGTCATAATATCGCTTCTCAGGTAATAAGCACTTGAGGACATTAATTAGAAAGCCAATGGAATCCCTAAAGCCTGGATGGTAGCAAACCGTGCCTGCAGCCCAGAGGTGCACTCACAGACTTCGAGGTTCTGGCACCAGGGGGAAAAGACAGAATTCCTCCTTCCCAGCCCCAAACCGTGAGCGCTTTTAGTGCGTATTAAGGCCAAAGGGAATATGCTCATATTAATATCACAAAACATCACAAAGCATCGGGGGAGGGGGCACCCATTATGTAATGCAAAGTACCAGAAAGGTAAATGGCTTTATCAACCATGAACTCCTCGGCGAAGCGGATATGACAGAAATTCTTCTTGCTTTTCCGAATCGCTGTGATGTCACCGCACTGCTCAAAGACTTCTTGGATGATCTCTTCCGTGGCATTCTCTGGTAATCCTCCGACAAAGACAGTCTTACACCCGGGAGGCCGTTCTCTTGTGGAGGGGGGTGGAAGATCTGAGAATCACAACAAAACACAGGACGTTTGGCCTTTTACTTATTTTTACTCTATTTTATTTTATTTTTCTTTTCTATGGTTCACCTGGCAGAAGTCATACTTGCAGACTAACTTTCTCTATTCTGAGCAATGATGAACGTCTAGAGCGACGGACATGGATGGGGGTGTCCTGTTTTCAGTGCTTGCCTCCTTCCCACCTCTCTGTTCCTCTCTGCTCCTTTCTACAGAGTGGCTATGCCCATCCACGAACAGAGATAAAGCAAATGTGAGCATAATTTCATTTCTCCTTCATAATACAGAGGCCCAGAAAGCTGGCGGGGGCAGGGGGAGCCTTCACAAAGTACAAAGCACGATGGAATGACGACATGATGAAAACGTGAGGCTGGTTATCTGCTTTGTCTTGCTGGGGTATAATGGAGCGGCGAGGCAGAACGGGAAACAGCCTGAAAGCGGGCACAGTACTTACTTGGCTGGGAAACACTGGGCCTGAAAAAATATGCTTTCAAAAAAAATTATTCACATTTAAATGAGCAAACTCCCAAATTTGAGGGAGGCTGTATAAAAAGATAAAATGTACACTGTCACAACATTTTACCTAGTTTATATGTAGATTACTAAAGCAATCTTCTAGAAAGTCCACTTTAAAAAGGCAACACTGATTAATATGAATAAAAAAAAATTTCCAGCTATTTAAGCCCATAAACTTAGTATCAGAAGTTAAATTAAAAAAAAAAAAACAGCCTATTCATTTCATCAAATGTATGTTTCCTTCAAGGGAAGGCAATCTGGCCCAGGAGCTCGCAGATATGGGCTCCCCCCACCAAAATTGCTAACTGCCAAATTAATTCCGTTTTCCATCTAGCAAAATGCATTTCAGTTTCTCTCCTGCATTTGTGAAGATGGATCGAAGTATTCACATATTTCACACTCTGATCTGCAGAAAATGCTAGACTTCATTGCGCGCAAAAAAAAGATTCTTAATGCTGGCTATACATCCCCAATTACACGTGTGCCCTTCATGGTGTCAATTCAGCTCCTGGAAAGACAAAGGGACCCACAGATTTGTTCTGTTCTAAAGACAAAGGACTTCTGTAAGCATGATCCCCACTCTGTGTACCAAAGTGAGAGAACTTCGAGTGATATTCGGAAAATGAATACTGTATTAAAAAAAAAAAAGAAAGAAATTAAAACTTGATGATCAAATACTTCTCACAGATGTCACTTACTTGGATTTTGAGGGAAAAGAGTACAACTTTTACAGTGGATTATTTCTTTGACGACAGCCACTTCTGTTGGCGGTGGGGGTGGTACCAGCCCCAGGCCTGGTATCATCGGATTAATAGGGGTGATCCCAGTCATCATGTTGAGGCCCGGATCAAAGCCTGGTACACAGATCGAGTCTGTAAAGTACATAAGATATCATTTTGGCTGGTGGATCTTAGATCAGTTTTGTGGTTACTTTGCTGTTTTCCTGAAAAGGTGATTTGACTTTTAGGCTTTCTATTTTTTAGGAATTTCTCATTGGCATAAATATAGCAATACAGAAAGGTAGAGAGTAAAGATAAACTTAATGCTTCATGGAAAAGAAAATATGTTATTTAAAATATTAACACACCAGGACAGAAGATAGCATATTAGAGTACAAAACCATGCACCAGGAAGCTCTGCTATTATTGTCAACTCTATTTTCTGTTTCTTAACTTTCAATGTAGATGTGACTGCCTTATGACCCAGGAGGTGGGAAGAATATATTTAACACTGAAGTGCCCAGTGAATCCAATTGTCAACCTGGTTTTATCCAAAGAGGCTTCTTATCCAAATGACCTAGATATGAGCAAAGTTCAGTTTAGATGTCCATACTTTATAATGATGCATTCGGGTCCAACCTATCCTATTTCCACGAGGAAATAAAAAACAAAGCGTGATTATAATCACGAAGGCTGGGTTGGATACATTATGTGCATAATCAGTTGAATCTGACTCTGCAATCCCATGGACTATAGCCCACAAGGCTCCTCTGTCTATGGGGTTCTCCAGGCAAGAATACTGGAATGGGTTGCCATTTCCTTCTCCAGGAAATCTTCCTGACCCAGGGATCAAACCCACATCTCCTGTAGCTCTTGGACTGGTGGGTGGATTCTTTACCACTGAGACACCTGGGAAGCCCATGGGTTAGTTACGTGTGGGCATAAAATTAGCTATATACATTTCCGAATTCTATTGGATAATCACACGTTCTTCCTCTAATTCAATCAGCAAATAATTGACTGCCCTTCTGAAATCTTTATTTGTTGAATAAAAAAAAATACAGCTTTATGCCTTGCAATAAAAATGGAAGGGCACAAAAAGGATGGGTTTTCCAATATAAACACTGAATTTTTTTTTTTTACTGTGATAATAAAAGAAGTCATTTCAAAGGTATATAAAGGGATTTTTTTTTTTTTTAATTAGTAAGGCCTTTCTAAGGGTAGGGATTGTTATAGTGTACTGAGTTTATGAGTAGGTGCAAGGAGATCTCCCTCCTTAGGATTCTTCTGTTTTCAGATAACCAATACTCTCCCTGGTGGTGCGGTACTGCTCCCAGGCAGACAGACCAGCAGCACAGACGCCTCTGGCGGTGGCCCCGGTGACCCTCCACAACCGTCCCGGGGAGTGAAGTTTGAGTCTCTAATTTCTCTTTTTTCCGCCATTGTTCTAGCCCATTCCCCTTCTTCCCTCCTGCCCCTCCCCTTTGAGGTTCCCCTGTCCAGCTGGTGCCTCAGGCCCTTGGGAGGCCTCACTCTTTGCTTGCCCCTGCTGACAGGCCAGCTAAGCCCAGAGGCAGGTGAAGAAGGGACAGCTCCAGGCTTTGTTTACTAAGACAGGCCAGGACAGAGGCCTAGCGTCAACTTTTCCTTTCCGGGGAGTAGTCTGCTAGAGCTTTCTTCCAGCTACTGGGGGTGTTTCCGCTCCTCTTGGGGGCTGAATGGAAGAAGGAGGGTGATCCTGATTTATGACCCCAAGAGGACCACTGGCCCATTTATGAGGAGAGCCATTTAATCTGACTGCATATCAGCCTCACCTTCAGTGAAAGGAGGTGAGGTTTGGGGTGTGGTTTTTGCTTTTTCTAAAAAAAGAAACCCTCCGTGTAAATGCCAAAGAAGCACTGTCTTTCAAAGCGGTCACCCTGACATCCTAGGCCCTTCTTCTATACAATCATGGTTCTCAGTTTCTTTGCCTCGCACATGGGGTTTGGAGTGGATAGTCTGTGAGCACGAGCCTCTGAGGACTCCAGGATTCTGCCCTGATAACTGATAACTGCTCAAAACAAAGTGAGATACAAATGATATCAAAATTCGGAAGTGACGGAGACAGGTCTAATACTCTGGTTATTCATTTGAAATTTTCATGAAGCTTCACAGTCTTATTCCCATTTCACAGATAAACTAATCAAGGCTTAAAGCAGGAAAGTGATATTTCCAAAATCATAGAGCAAACAAATGGCAGAGTCAGAACTAGGGCCCAGGTCTCTGGCTCTGGTTTTAAATACATCTCTTTTTATAACCACTTCAAAGTTTCCACTGAGAATGACCCAACATTATCATTCACATAATGCATACCACTACTACAAACATACTCTCCTCTTACAAAAAAAAAAAAACAAAAAAAATCAAGATATAGCCGTCTGATCCAGATGCCAATTCTAAAGGAGAAGTTCCAGAATAGAACATCTTCCAATGTCATCATCACTGACATAACATATTGGCTTCTAAGGAGAATATATTAGAAATAGACATACTGCCAAGGGGAATATTGGCATGGCGATGCCTTTATTTAATCTCATTCCATACATGAGATTTGTCTGTTTCTTTCCTGGCCTGGCCCTTACTATTGTTTGCCAACACAGGATGACTTAAGGCTGAAACCACTCAGGACTGCAAACCCCGAAATGAGAGCCCCGTGAATTACAATAACCAGATGTTTCCCCAAATGAGATGAGGGATCCAGTCCTTGAGTTCTCTTTTAGTTGTAGCAGACTTCTGTTTTCTTTTTGAAGGCCAAATAAATAAATACATCTTCAAAAATAGAAATAAAAGATTAACAACTCTTGAGCAAAATATCTGAATATACAGCAAGAGTTACTTTGCTTTTTCTGGGCCGTGAATACAAAGAGATTGGGGAGGGGTTAATGAAATCCACATGGTGAGTGCAGTAGTCTGAAAAGCACTTAGCAAGGAATTAGCACTTAAATTACACTGGACCTCAAAGAATATGAGATTCTGTATCTGAGGGGAAGAGGTAAAAAGAAAGATTAGACTTAGAAAATTATGAAGCCATTACTTTTTAACAATATATAAACACACAAAAACTGTTTCCTCAAACAGCACAGGCATCTATTTTGGATGAATGCATTAAAGAAAATGCTTAAGTTTTGAAGGTGTGAGAGACCCGTGCAGAACAAGACAAAGGTGAGGAGACAATGGACACTCAGAGTCAGTTCCTTGTCTTGCTTTGAACTTGAGTGATGGGGAGCTCTAAATCCACTCAGGGAAAAGAGGGAGGAGGTGGGAAACTGCAGCAAGAAATAATTTGGTTAAGCTATGACAAACCTAGAGATCGTATTAAAAAGTAGAGACATCACTTTGCTGACAAAGATCCACATAGTCAAAGCTACGGTTTCTCCAGTAGTCGTGTATGGATGTGAGAGTTGGACCATAAAGAAAGCTGAGCACCAAAGAACTGATGTTTTTGAACTGTGGTACCGGAGAAGACTCTTGAGAGTCCCTTGGATGGCAAAGAAATCAAACCATTCTATCCTAAAGAAAATCAACCCTGAATATTCACTGGAAGGATTGATGCTGAAGCTGAAGTTCCATTATTTTGGCCACCTGATGCGAAAAGCCAACTCACAGGAGAAGACCCTAATGCTGGGAAAAGATTGAGGGTAGGAAGAAAAGGGGGTGACAGAGGATGAGATGGTTGAATGGCATCATTGATTCAATGGACGTGAGTTTGAGCAAACTCTGGGAGAAAGTGGAGGACAGGGGAGCCTGGCATGCTGACGTCCATGGGACTGCAGAGTCGGACACGACTTAGTGACTGCACAACGACAACTTGGCCCACATGTCACGACTACGGAGCCTGTGCTCTGGAGCCTGGACCACATCTCTGAAGCACATGTGCCACCAGTACTGAAGCCCATGCGCCCTAGAGCCTGTGCTCTGCAACAAGAGAAGCCGCTGCAATGGGAAGCCCATGACTGCAACGAAGATGGCCATTGCGCGCCAAAACCAGAGACAAGCCCGCACAGCAATGAAGACCCAGCACTGTAGTGTGAGCTCAGGCGTGTCCGACTCTCTGCGACCCCATGGACTGTAGCCTGCCAGGTACCTCGATCCATGGGATTCTCCAGGCAGGAATACTGGAGTGGGTTGCCATTTCCTTCTCCATGACCCAGTACAGCCAAAAATAAATACATGCATAAAGTTATTTAAAAAAAGTCATGATGATGATAAATTTTATTTGACTAACATTTGAGTGCCTACTAGGTGCTGGACTTTGGCTAGGTACTTGGCCTGCAAAGACAAAGATGGGAGTCCTTTCTTAGTGAAAGCAACAGTCTAGTGGTAGAAACAACTACACAGAAAGTGACAATACAGTGTGAAAACTGTTGGGAACATTTAAATAAGAGGTACAATGGAAATACAGAGAAGGGGGCATCAGAGCCCACTTGGGGCAGGGGGTGTCATGGCTCAAACTGTGCCCCCCAAACAGGTATGCTGAATTCCTAATTTCTCTAGGAAGCTGAGAATGTGGGAATTATTTAGAATGGGTCTTTGAGGATGTGATCAAGTTAAGGTAAGGTCACACTCTGGTTAGGGTGGGCCCTATCTAACAGGATTGGTGTCCTTATAAGAGGAGAGACACAGAGAGACACACAGAGAAGATGGAAGCAGTGACGGAGATGATGAGGCCAGAAGCCAAGGAATCCCACGGACCACTGACGAAAACCAGCAGCCAGGAGAAAGGTGTGAAACAGAGTCTCCTCTAGATCCTTCAGAGATAGGAGAGCCCTGCCAACACCTCGATTCCAGACTTCTCGCCTCCAAAACCATGAGAAGACATTTCTGCTTTAAGCCCTCCCACTCTGCTCTGTTATGATAGCCCTAGCAAACAGATCCTGAGGGACAGCATCATTGAAGGAATCCAAGAGGGGGAATGACAGCTGACCGGAGTCTTAAAAAGGGTGGTTTCTACATATACACTGGGCGCATAAAAAAGGTATTCCCACAATATCCTTATCAGGATCAGAAACATAAAGATAGTTCTAAACATTCTCTGAGAAGAAGTGTTCAAAACCAGTCCCCTGCGGGCAGAACTGCCCTTCAGTTTTTCCTCTGTGGAAAAGCAATCCTTGAAGACTGCCATGTATTTGCCGAGAACAATTTGATCACACAGATTGTACGTTAACGTAATCGTGTACTTTTAAACAGTTACATGAGGTTTCCCAGGTGACACTTGTGGTAAAGAACCTGCCTGCCTGTGCAGGCAGACATAAGAGACACAGGTTTGATCCCTGGGTTGGGAAGTTCCCCTGGAGGAGGGCACAGTAACCCACTCCGGTATCCTTGCCTGGGGAATCCTATGGACAGAGGAGCCTGGCGGGCTTCAGTCCATGGGGTCACAAAGAATTGGACGCGACTGAAGTGATTTAGCACACGCACACTAGCAGAATCTTCAAGAAAGCAAAATTGAAAATGCTGCTGTGATCCTCCCGAAGAGACCCAGAGGAGGAGAGGTAGGTGCATGCAAATTTAACGAAGCAAGTGCCTGGAGCCCCACCAGCTGTACGTGCATTGCAAACAAAGACCTCGTCCCATCAATAAAGCCCTCTGTCTCCTTTTACGGCAGATGCAACGCTGGCACTCAGAAGAAACGCGGCCGTCAACAGCTGAGTCCTGCTGACTTGAGACAGAGATCTGTGCTTGTGTCTGCAACTATGAAACGACGCCAAGTCAATGGGATTTTCAAAATTTCTGACCAAAACTAGGACAGAGAAGAACTGACGGCTGGAGAGGGCTCTGTCAGATCTTTCTAGTAACCTGCATGTGGGAACCAGACTCGTCCTGCTGGAGTGGGAGGTAAACGCCCATCAAAGGTTCTGGGAAATCCATTCACGCTGGGGGCCGGGGGATCTGAATTTGCTGCCAGAGTGGTTTGGGTACAGAGGCCCGAGCTGTCACACCCCAAGGGAGCCACTCTATGTCCCCTGGGCTTGCGGAACACACTCCTCAGACACAACAGCCTCATCAGTGAGGCATAAAGACGGTGGGCAGTGCCTGCCAGGCAGGATGGGCTCGATTAGACACGGAGGCAAAGGCCACTGGGCACTGCCACGGATCATCACACTTCAGAGCTGCAGGGGACTCGGGCATTTCCTAGTCCTACCCTCTCGATTTGGAGATGAGAAAACTGAGGCCCAGAGAGGTGAAGCGACTTGCCCAAAGTGACAGAGCTGAAGAGGAGTACAGCTGGAACTGGAACCAAAAGTCCTGCGCTTGGTCATTGTACATCTGCAGTCTCCAACGCCTCTGCATCCTGCCTTTATTGGGATTTATCTAGTGACAGCAACCTCTATATTTGCTACCTCCCAGGGTAACCCATTCCATCGTCCCAACATTTTTTTTTTTGATGTAGATAATTTTTTAAAGTCTTAATTGAACTTGTTATAATATTGCTTCTGCTTTATGTTTCAGTTTTTTGGCCTGGAGGCATGTGGGATCTTAGCTCTCCAACCAGGGACTGAACTCACACCCACCGTGCACTGGAAGCTGAGTCTTATCCACTGGACCACTAAGAAAGTCCCTCTAATGGTTTTCAAATGAGATACTGACTGATGAGCGGAGAAGAATTTATGCTTTCAAACTGTGGGGCTGAAGAAGACTCTTAAGTGTCCCTTGGACAGCAAGGAGATAAAACAAGTTAATCCTAAAGGAAATTAACCCTGAACATCCACTGGAAGGACTGATGCAGAAGCTCCAATACTTTGGTCACCTGATGCAAAGAGCTGACTCACTGGAAAAGACCCTGATGTTGGGCAAGATAGAGGGCAAGAGGAGAAGGGGACGACAGAGGATGAGATGGTCGGCGTCACCGATTCAATAGACGGAGTTTGAACAAACTCTGGAAGATGGTGAAGGACAGAGGAGCCTGGCGTGCTGCAATCCATGACGTCACAAAGAGTCAGACAAGACTAAGCAACAACAACAATCTATCTGCTATCTTTGGCCTGCACTCCTGGGCTATTCCCAGGTCTAGTTCGCTCTCCCACCTTTACTGCTCAAACCCATGAAGAAAGGTCACATGAACACCTGAGTTTCCTCTCAGCTGCCCTGGGCATCCTGCTCCTACCATGTGTGACTGTCCTTGAAGACCCCCCTTTCCTGAGGCCTGGGGGTTTTTCCCAGAAACAGGCCATGCAGACACCGGCCCCTCTGATCAGGAGTGCTCGCTCCCTTTCTGAATTCTGAACTCTGTGGTTTTTCGGACTGGGTGCATCATGACTGAAAGATGGTGGTCACGTTGGAATGCCTGCTCTGTGCCAGGCGGTGCCACAGCTTCATGTCCTCCTGTGATTTCGGTCTTTTGGCACCTATGGCACAGAGGTGACATCCATTGAAGGACCTCAATCAACTAGAACACAGGTCTTGTTTCCTCAGGGTACAGGGTGCACTGCATTCGGCACTGTGAAATAAAACAGATGAGTCTGCATTCTGCACTGCCTTTTCCCTGATCTGTGTTTTTTAGGTTCTCCTCCTGACTTGAATGTTCCCTCCCAGGCCTTCAACATCTTAAAAAAAAGCAGGACAAGTCTTTCTGTAAGTTCCTGCCTCGTCTGATTCCCCAGCAAATTTCTCTTTGCAGGTTATACTTGGACACAGGAGAGAAGGTGCCCTTAGACATGCCCCATTTAGTTGCCTTTCCCTTAATGCTTATTTTTTCTGAATGCTTTGTTGTTCACTGGCTCCAGCTTTGAGGGCCATTGCCAAGTCTCCTGGCACACAGGGTGACCCCTACTTCTTCAAACTCATGTCCATTTGTCGGTGATGTCCCCTTCTCCTCCTGCCCTCAATCTTTCCCAGCATCAGGGTCTTGTCCAGTGAGTCAGCTCTTCAAATCAGGAGGCCAAAGTATTGCAGTTTCAGCATCAGTCCTTCCAATGAATAGTCAGGACTGATCTCCTTTAGGATGGACTGGTTGGATCTCCTCACAGTCCAAGGGACTCTCAAGAGTCTTCTCCAACACCACAGTTCAAAAGCATCAATTCTTTGGCACTCAGTCTTCTTTATGGTCCAGCTCTCACATCCATCATGACTAGTAGAAAAGCTATAGCTTTGACTAGACAGACTTTTGCTGGCAAAGTAATGTCTTTGCTTTTTAATATATTGTCTAGGTTTGTCACAGCTTTTCTTCCAAGGAGCAAGCAGCTTTTAAGTTCATGACTACAGTCACCATCTGCAGTGATTTTGGAGACCAAGAAAATAAAGTCTGCCACTGTCTCCACTGTTTCCCCATCTATTTGCCATGAGGTGATGGGATCATACTGAGTTCTTTTCCATGCTCTGCGGCCTCCTGGCACTCTCCCGCGTGTTTCTATATCTTGTCTGAATGTTCTCCATGGCAAGCTATTTACAGTGTATAGGACATCCATCCTACTACAGTCCGATGAGATGTTCTTGAGCAGACGAAGTAACTTTAGGGTTTTCTGGTTTTTTGGGGCCACATCACGTGGCATGTGGGATCTCCTAGTTCCTTGACCATGTGCCCTGAATTTGAAGTGTGGAGTCTTAACCACTGGACCCCCTGGTAAGTCCCTTTCCTATTTATTGTACTGGTACTTGCCCTTCCTCTCACTTTCCAGTTTGTAACCTCTTGTAGGCAAATATCCACGGCAGGCCTTTTAGACAGACCTACCCTTGAAGGGGTTTCTACGCCATCTTCTTCCTCCCCATGGCTATTGAGGCTTGCGTTAGCTCTCATTGGGAGCTCTGTGAAAGCCTCTTTGTCTGCCCAGAAGCTTCTTTTCCCTTCCTGCCTCTTCTCCTGCCCTCTCCCTTCATCCCCTTCTTACCCTCCTGGACCTGGGATCAGCCAGCGATGCTCACAGGAGGCCCACAAGAACAGATCCTAATTGGGGCCTCTAAATTACTTCTTTCAAACTTTTCACATCCCTATCTCATTAGCCGATGATTAATATTCTCTCTGTATGATGTTAAGTGACTTCGTACAGCAGGACTGTTACATAATGATAGGGGGAAAAAGGACTGAATAGGCTCATGGTGTTCTCAGCTTTGTCCTCACTGACAGGCTCATGGCATGGGAGCAGAAAGCAGAGGCGAAATACTGTTGAATGTTGAGAAATATTTTTGACTATTCAGTCAAGCATGTAAGAAGCAGTCTTTAATTTTTACCCATTTATTTATCCGTTTATCTGCCCATCCTTCCAAGGAGTAGGGACACTCCATGTGTATCTTGAAAGGCTCGAGAGTTTATGTCCACATATTTGTCTCTGGTGTTCCATGCCTCTTTGTTCTGTAGAGATGTTTCCTCTTCTTTGAAGTCAAGGTAACTGCCAGGCATGATATTGATATAAAGCCCGCTGTAGCCAGCTATCATGACAGCAGAGGTGATATTTCACAGCCTCAGAACATCTTTATAGAGATCTTACCTGTATAGGCGATATACAGGACCTAACCTTTTCATCTTATTTATCAATCTTAGTTTCAGTTGCAATGGCATCTGGGAGATAGGTAACATCTCATAAATTTAAACAGGAACAAAGGAAAGCGTATTCAATGTGTAGCTTCAAAGAAAACATTCACGACATATTATTTTAAACAATTTATGAAGGTTTCAATTTAAAACTTACTGTTTGAAGGGGCTGAAGGGACACAGAGGTGGTCTCTTTCAATAAGATCAGCACAGGGCTGTGGACTTGGAGAGAAAATGAGCCTATTTTAAAAGTAAACACTTCACACTCCTAAAGGAAACTTCAAATAGTGTGTTGTATTGAAATCACAGACTAATCTAATATTAATTTAATTTTTCCACTGTGAGAATATCACCTTAACTCTCGGGTCTACTATAGTCCCTGGCACCTGGTGTCACCCTCAAGAAATATTTGTGAAGTGAATGAAAGAAATTGCAAAATTCACAGAAGTGACAGAGTTCATACTAAAGGGACAAGTCAAGGTAATGCATGGCGGTCAGAAACATAGGGTCACGGCACAAATTCATGTAAGATTCTAGAGCAAATGCTATCTGGTGTTCTCTGCATTGATATTTAGCTTATTAACTGAACGGTGAGAGAGATGAGGGTTTCTGCTAGTCATTCCTCTTAATATCGTTGGAAAATGATGTGATTGTGACTCACATGTTACTGATAATGAGTCTAAGAGGCAGAGGGGTGAGAGGGTGCTCAAGACCACAGAGGACATAGACAGGACAGCTCTCAGAGCTCGTCCATGTAGCATCAACTCACCCTTCTGCCAGCTCATGGGTGCAAAACACAGACCTGATCCTAGAGCCACGGGATGGAAACACAGAGGGTGATACAGTATCATCCAAATTCATAACAAAGTCAATTTGCTTGGGTGCACTTGAAAAATTCAGGACAGCAACAGGTACTTTTTTTTTTTTTACTACAACTTACTTTCACACCAAAGGGAATGCTATAATCTAATGGCATAAGTAAGAGCCACTTTATCAAAGCAAGCATAAAAAAGAGGTAGAAATAAAATCCAGATTCATCTGCTGCTAACATTTTACATAAGGAACATAAGCCATATTTAATAGACACTATCTCTGATTTTATATTATGCTCTATTAAGGGAAAAATAAAGATGGGGGAAAATAAAGATGGAGGGGGAAAAAAAGTAAATGTAGACTCTGGGTAGGAATGAAGAAATAAGGGGGTAAATAAGAGCTGAAGATGGAAAGAAAAGAGAAATCAAACAGAAAGGCAGCAACAGATGAAGGAATGGTCTGAGTCCTGAATTCCAGGGCGGGCCGCTCTCCTGTCCAGCTAACTAGCCTATCTCCAACCTTCATCTGCAAAAAGAGGAATAAAAATGATATTTATCTTGACAGGGTAGTGGTGAGGCTTACATAAAACACATAAAGGGCTTGGAAAAGTGCCTGGAATGTAAGAAATGCTTGATACATATTAGCTAATCACTTTGATGATGAGTAGTATGTATATTTGTGTGTGTGCTGCTGCTGCTGCTGCTAAGGCGCTTCAGTCATGTCCGACTCTGTGCGACCCCATAGATGGCAGCCCACCAGGCTCCCCCGTCCCCGGGATTCTCCAGGCAAGAACACTGGAGTGGGTTGCCATTTCCTTCTCCAATGCATGAAAGTGAAAAGTAAAAGTGAAGTCACTCAGTCGGTCCGACTCTTCGCGACCCCAGGGACTGCAGCCTCCCAGGCTCCTCCGTCCATGGGAGTTTCCAGGCAAGAGTCCTGGAGTGCGGTGCCTTTGCCTTCCTTGGTGTGCAGAGCAGGGGTCCCCAACCCCTGGGCCACGGACTGATAGCAGTCTACGGCCTGTTAGGAACTGGGTTGCCCAGCAGGAGGCTGAGGGGTGAGCCAAGCTCCAGCTGTATTTCCAGCCACTGCCCACCACTCACATCGCCCCCTGAGCTCTGGCTCCCATCAGATCAGCAGTGGCATTAGTCTCATAGAAGCGTGAACCCTCCTGTGAACTGCACGTGCAAGGGATCCAGGTTGTGCTCTCTTCATGAAAATCTAATGCCTGATGGTCCGATTCTGCATTGCGGTGAGCTGTATAGTTATTTCATTATACATCACAATGTAATAATCAGAGAAATAAAGAACACAATGAATGTAAGGCACTTGAGTCATCCTAAACCGTCCCCCTCTCCCTGGTCTGTGGAAAAATCGTCTTCCGCGAAACTGGTCCCTAGCGCCAACGCGGTTGAGGACCGCAGGTGTGGGGCATGCGGTACAGTATCGCCCGGGGGTCCTCCCTCTAAAACAAAAGAGGCATCCTGAAGTCTTCTGGTTCTAAGTTAATGTTCTATTATGTACCTCAGTTCCAAGGTGGAAATCAGGAGGGCCTTTTCTAGGTAAACAACTGAGGGGGTAGAGCTGTACAGTTTCCCACATGAAACATTTCTCTGTAAGTTTAGGACCAGGGAAAAACTCTTGTCTGCCCCTGAGGACCCAAGATATTTTTCTGTGCCTGGACATGAGAATTACAGAATTCAGAGCTGTTTACATTCAGCCTTCTCTGCAGGAATATTATGTGCTATACCCAAACACACCATTGTGCTAGTCATATATCTGGCACATCTGCTTTCTCCTTAAATTTAGTTTTTCCCTTTGTAATCCTGTTTTATTAACTTAAATGAACATGTATATGTTATTAAGCTTCTTTATACACACACACATGTATTCACGCATGCACACACATACGGCCTTTAAATAAATTAAAATTGAGCAGGGCCAGACTTTAAAAATACTTTGTTACATCTGATGCTCTGGCCAGATTTAATTATTTACATGCTAATGTGAATTTTAATTTAGAAAATGCCAAACCATACTCTCAGATAGCCTGTCATTTCTAGTGATGTCCTGAGAAATCTCAGGGGCTCACTTTTTCAGAGAAGTGAACTAAAGCGGAATAATTTTGCTAAGAAAATGCCATTTAAAATGAACTCAGCCTTTTGGGCTGAACGTGGTATTAGACTTTGAGGAACATTTCCAAACAACATGTTTTGGTCAAGTTCTCCACCATGGTGTCAATCCCACAATATGAAAAACTCAGAGAACTCATTCCCGTCATGAAAAATAGATTGGAAATATATATATATATATATATATATATATTTTCCTGGAGAGTTCAGGGTGAGGAGCAGAGACTAGTCCACAGATCTTCATTTGAAATTACTTTCTGTCCAGTTGTAAATCCACAGAATGTTTTTGTTCTTCATTTGGGGGTCCACGACTCCTGCCTCACGCTCATTCCCAGAGGCCTTGTGTTTTGAACTGGCACTAAGCCTTTATGCAACACTATCTTTTCAGTGTCCTTTTTCCATCATTTAATGAGCTATTCCTCATTACATTTCTCCGAGATCGTTCCCCCTTTAAACATGAGGGATGAGGCTGGGCTTTGGGAGACTGAAGACATTTGCCCACAGCATCCCTGGACTTGGAGGAGAGGCAGATGGTAGGCCATCCCCTCCTGGCTGTGGTGAGGGTCTATCTGCCTGCAGTATTGCAGAAAACCCACGGCACGGGGGAGAGCTGGGATGCTCAACATGTGGGGCTCAGCCCCATGTCCACCCCAGGCTCCTCACTGCAGACCTGAGGCGCCTGCCTGCCCTGCCTCATTCCCACTGTCACCGCGGATGCCAGATGTCATGATGGACCTTTATGTGCCAGCCATTTACAAACCCGAAAGCAACATCCAAATGTATATTATAGTTAGGATTTTTCCACTTCAGAGGCCTCTGGGGCTCCACAATGGGGCTAAGTGCTTCTCATGTGCAGGAAGAGAATTCAATATATTATTTTGTATATTATTGTGCTTTAAAGAGCAGACAGGAGCACAGCAGGAAGGAGGAGAGGGAGAGGGGGCACGGGGTGTGTGTGTGTGTCTGTGTGTTTGGTATGGTACATCCTCTTTGTTCTCACTATAACCCATGGTGCCAACACAACCATGCCATTCTCCACGTTAGGGTCACTACTAAGTTTTACAGCTGGGAACACCGAGGAGCTGAACAATCTACTGCCTTGGGTCCCTCTGAGATCTCTGCTCATTCATTATCTACAAGGTTGCTAAGTCACGTGCTGATGACTGGTGGACCAGAGGTGAGCTGGGACCCCTGGCTCTGAGGTGCTCAGTACGCTGACAGACACGTGGGCATCTAGCCGCATAAGAAGATGGCGGCAAAACTCGGGAGCGACAAAGTGGGCAATTAGCCACATAAGAAGGTGGCAGCAAAACTCGGGAGGGCTACACAGCATCCGTGCCACCCCCTTGGAAAGAGCCGGGCCACACTCCGAGGGACAGGGAGCCTTCCCACTGGAAGTACAAGCCTAGCTGAGCCACCGTGTCCCCGAGCCTGAGCACAGAGTTCTTCTGTAAATACATTCCCAAGGCAGACAGCGGCTGCCCCACGGGGCTGGGGCCACACTTTTGATAGCGGTCATTTTTACTACATTTATCAAATGACTCATTGAGGGCAGAGGACTGGTATTTTGTTTCTTTATCTGTGTTACTTATGTATCTATCTCTTCTTAGTTCTCGGGACATTCTGGATCAACAGGCCCCCATCAGGCTGAGTGTATATCAGAAGCATCACTGGAGTGGAGGATGGAGATACAGAGTATGTCAGGGACAGAGCCCGAGGCTCTGCTAACCTACAGCTGCTGGTTGAAACCAGACAGGGAATTTCCATCTGCCAGAAAAGCCGGAATAGAAATGCTAGCTCGAGCATTCAGACCCTTATTCAATTGTTTTTTTTTTCTTTTGACTGTAACAAAAACAGATTATAACACTTTTTTTTTTTCAAACACAGGTGGTAATTCAGTCAAAAGGATCTGAAACCTTGATCACAGGTATTTTTCTCCCTTCATCACACAGTGATGGGACAGAGGTGTGAGGGAAAGGAATAATTCATGCATAAAATGTCTAATGCACAAACAGAGCTAAGTAAAGCTAAAATCATAGAGTGAACTGGGAGGATGTATCAAGTGTGAATCATGAGGTCTGATTTTGGGACCTTACTTGGGGCCTCCCAGGTGGCTCAGTGGGAAAGAATCTACCTGCCCATGCAGGAGATATGGGTTTGTGGTTGAGAAGATTTCCTGGAGAAGGAAATGGTAACCCACTCCAGTATTCTTGCCTGGGAAATCCCATGGACTGAGGAGCCTGGCAGGCTACAGTCCACGGGCTCACAAGAGTTGGACAGGACTTAGCAACTAAACAACAGCAACAACCCTTACTCGAAGGCTTGAACAGAGAACTCTATGACACACTTATCAAACACCACCATCACCAAGCACTTGTGCACAAAGCTTGTGTTGGTTGCTGGGGACACAAAAAGGTTGAGAGCAAGGGTTTGGGCTTCATGGTTCCAATGGGACAGAAACTTCCAGGGAGAATATAAGCGACATTTGTCACAAAGGGCCTTCATCTATTGAAAAGCATCTCAAGATGAAATGAAAGGGCTGATGGTACAGGTGACGTTACCTGATCCATTGACAGTGGATAGTGAAAAAGAGAGCCACATGTGTGAGCGGGAAATCCTAAACCCTGAGAATGATGCCAGAGAAGCCTAGTCCCACAAGGTGTCCCTCACATTGTTGTTCTTGGCCCCCGTCCATCAAGGGGCTCTGCTAGGATGGCTCTGAAATGTTATCACCTTAAGAAGCAGAGAAGGATGCGTTGGGAGGATGCAGGTCAGACTCCTGCCAAGCTTTCAGAACTGAATTCAGGTACCTCTCCCCTTGCGTTACCCTTCGACACCTGGCTGAGCCTGGACCTCCTAACACTGACCTGTCCTGTGGCCATGGACACCAGCTCCCCCACGGACTGACTTTATACCAGCCTGACTGGGAGGTTTTCTGAGTTATGGTGATCACTACCCAGTTTTCTGCTTCTTCACCATCTCCTTCATGCCTTTTCCCTCCACAAATAGCTCCTGGGTATAATCCCCTCTTTTCTCTTGGATGAACTGCCCTCTGAGTTGTGGCTGGCCTTGAAGAACACATGTGGACCACGGAGGAAGGTTTAGTCAGGGTCTGGAAGGGTACTCACTTTTACTGAGTATCCTAGGGGCCCGGCAAGATGCTAGGGACCTTGGCAACCTTTATCCAAATTGTAGAGATTAACCTCCACTACAGCAGGGCATGGGAAATGAAGGAGTGGAAGAAATTCAAGGCAGGTGGTTTAGTCAGCCACTTAGCAATGGCTGAGTCAGAAGGCAGAGCCAGGGGGATCTTACTGCAAAACTCCTTTTGTGACTTCAGGACTGTCAATGACAAGCCCCTGAACTGGATGGATTATGGGGTTTCATCACTACACAGGACTGACCTTTAGCTGGTAAACACCAGGATGGCCATATCACCATTTCAGGCCAGCATCTGTTCTGTTGGGTCAGTGCCCAAGACCTAACAGGTGTTAAATATCTGGGTATCATTGTTGCCCTTATCCAAATGAAAAACGTGGCAAATGTTTAAACTTCTGCTTCTGGCGAGATGTGAGTAACAGAGACTGAAAATGCTCTCCCACCTGAAACAACGAAAAAGCCAGATAAAACAGATGAAACGTGGTTTTCAGATAATGGACATCAGGCAGTCTAAGACAGTGATTCCTAAGAGAAAGGGAAACAAACAAGGTGAGCCACATGGCTCCCAGGGTACTTCCAGGAGAGGGCTTTCAGGATGCAGCCCAGGGAGGAGGAGCCCCGCAGCTTCCGCGAGTGAAGGTACAACAGGCAGTCTGGAGAGGGCTTGCGGGGCCGAGTGCTGGGGGAAAGAACTACAGACACGCGTGCATGTATACACAAACACGCAGCTCAGCGACTTAAAGAGGACCCACCTCAAGACTTCACTGAAGATATGAGGACACTATTCAAGGCTGAGAGAAGGACCTCTGAAAAGGACTGGAAGAAACAATCCATAGCGAATCACAGAGGCTGGAGAGTTTGTGCCCTCATCAGCTACAGTAGAAAAGTCTCACAGTTCACAAGGTATTGGGTAGAAGACTCGGAATGCTACGGCCTCATTGGTAGGGAAAAATTAACCCTAGATTAGTAACACTTCAAGTGCAAGTCGCTCAGCTGTGTCTGACTTTTTGCGACCCCATGGACGATAGAGTCCATGGAATTCTCCAGACCAGAATACTGGAGTGGGAAGCCTTTCCTTTCTCCAGGGGATCGTCCCAGCCCAAGGTCTCCCATATTGTAGGCGGATTCTTCACCAGCTGAGCCAGCTTGAAAGCAAGACTTAAAAGGTTGAGACTATTTCCAATTAACATTTATTTCCAATTAAATATTCCAGGAGACATTTAAACATCTCCTGGAATAAACCTCAAGGATACTTACAGGAATAAAAAAAAATATGCAACACCTAATAAGGTGAAATTCATGTTTGGCAACCAATGAAAAATTACTACCACATGTGATAGGCTAACGCAAATCTGTGAATATGTTATTTTACATGGTTAAGGGGTATTAAGGTTGCAGATGGCATGAAAGTTGCAAAAGAGCTAACCTTAAGAGAGATGACCCTGGATGATTTATAGTGCCCAATATAATCATAAGGGTCCTTAAATGGGGAAGAGGGAGGCAGAAGAGAAACTTAAAATGATTTGATGTGAGAAGGACTCAACCCACCATTACAGACTTTGAAGATGGACAGGGGCCATAAGGCAAGGAATGCAGGCAACACTGAGAAGCTGGAAAAGGCAAGGAAGCAATTTCTCCTCTGGAACCTCCAGAAAGGAATACAGAGTAGATGGCATGTTGATTTGAGCCTGAGAAGGCCTTCTAACCTACTGAAGTGTACGCTGATAAACTGTGTTGTTTCAAGCTGCTAAGTTTGTGGTAACTAGTTACAGCAAAAGAAAGAAATACACCAGACATATAAAGAAGAAAATGTGACCTACGATAAAGAGAAACAAACATCAGTACAAACAATAATATAAATAACAGGTGACACCATTGGTAGATGAGAATATTAAAATGGTTACAACTGTGCTCCATGTGTTCAAGGAGATGGAATAAAGAAGACGTAGACATGGAAGATTTTAAAAATACAAGTTGAACTTAATTAAAAGTAAATCCAATTGAACTTCTAGAGGTGACAACTATAATGCATGACATGAAAATACAATGCATAAAATTAATAGCAGATAAAAAATTAAATTACAAATAGTGAATCCACAGATAATAGTAATAGGAACCACCTAAAAATGAAACACAGGGGAAAAAATAAGAAAAATATAAGCAAAACATAAAAAGACCTGTGGGACAATGACAAACAGCTTAATATACTTGTAATTACTTTCTCTGAAAGAAGGTAATTGAGCCAGAAACATATCTGATGGCTGAAGATTATCCAAATTTGATAAAAACTATAAACTCAGAAATCCAAGAAGCTAAGAATGCATGGTGCAAAAAAATGAAGTATATCAAGATACATCATAATCAAGTTATTTAAAACCAGTGATAAAGACAAATTATTAAAGGCATCCAAAGAAAAACAGATATGTTATATACAGAGGGATAAAGATAACAATGAAAATGGATTTCTTATTGAAAAAAATGCAAGATAAATGATTGAAGTGATACCTTTAAAGAACTGTACAAAAAAACTGTCAACATAGAATTCTGTAACAAAAAAAAAACAATCTTTCAAAAATGAAAGCAACATACTGACATTTCTGGACATAAAAGCAAAGAATCCAACACAGTAGATCCACACTCTAGTAATATTAAATAAAGTCCTTTAGGCAGTAAAATTGCAAAATTAAGTCTGAAAACTGCAAAATTCAGACTTAAACTGAAGTAGGGAAAACCACTAGGCCATTCAGGTATGACCTAAGTCAAATCCCCTATGATTATACAGTAGAAGTGACAAAAATATTCAAGGGATTAGATCTGACAGAGTACCTGAATAACTACAGATGAAGGTTCATAACACTGTACAGGAGGCAGTGACCAAAACCATCCCAAAGAAAAAGAAGTGCATGAAGGCAACATGGTTGGTCTGAAGCTTTATAAACAGCTGAGGAAAGAAGAGATGCGAAAGGCAAAGGAGAAAGGGAAAGATACACCCAATTGGATGCAGAATTCCAAAGAACAGCAAAGAGAGGTAACAGTCTTCTGAAACGAACAATGCAAAGCAATAAAGGAAAACAACAGAATGGGAAAGACTAGCAATCTCTTCAAGAAAATTAGAGATATCAAGGGAACATTTCATGCAAAGATGGGCACAATAAAGGACAAAAACGGTATGGACCTAACAGAAGCAGAAGAGATAAAGAAGAGGTGGCAAGAAGAACAGTAAAAAAAAAAGTTCTTAATGACCCAAATAGCCATGATGGTGTGGTCACTCACCTAGAACCAGACATCCTGGAGTGTGAGGTCAAGTAGGTCCTAGGAAACATTACTATGAATCAAGCTAGTGGAGGTGATGGGATTCCAGCTGAGCTATTTCGAATCCTAAAAGATGATGCTGTGAAAGTATTGAATTCAATATGCCAGCAAATTTGGAAAACTCAGCAGTAGCCATAAGACTGGAAAAGGTCAGTTTTTATTCCAGTCCCAAAGAAGGGCAATGCCAAGAACTACTGCAAAACTGTACTTATTTCACATGCTGGCAAGGTAATGCTCAAAATCCTTCAAGCTAGACTTCAGCAGTACATGAACCGAGAACCTCCAGATGTAAAAGCTGAATTTAGAAAAGGCAATGGAACCAGAATCAAATGGCCAGCATCATTTGGAATATAGAAAAAGCAAAGGAATTCCAGAAAAACACATCTACTTCTGCTTCATTAACTATGTAAAGTCTTTGACTCTGTGGATCACAAAAAAATGTGGAAAACTCTTCAAGAGATGGGAATACCAGATCACCTTACCTGTCTCTCAAGAAACCTGTATGCAGGTCAAGAAGCAACAGAACAGGACAGGGAACAATGGCCTGGTTTCAAATTGGGAAAGGAGTACATCAAGACTGTATATTGTCTCCCTGCTTATTTAACTTCTATGCAGAGTGTATAATGCGAAATGCCACACTTGAGGAATCACAACCTGGAATCAAGATTGCCGGGAGAAATATCAATAACCTCAGACATGCAGATGACACCAACCTAATGGAAGAAAGCGAAGAGGAACTAAACGACTTCTTGATGAAGGTGAAAGAGCAGAGTGAAAAAGCTGGCTTAAAATTCAAGTTTAAAAAAACTAAAATCATGGCATCTGGTCCCATCACGTCATGGCAAATACATGGGGAAACAATGGAAAGAGTGATAGACTTTCTTTGGACGAAAAGCTATGACAAACCTAGACAGAGTATTAAAAAGCAGAGACATCACTTTGTCGGCAAAGGTTTATATAGTCAAAGCTATGGTTTTTGTAGTAGTAATGTACAGATCTGAGAGCTGGACAAGAAACAAGGCTGAGCACTGAAGAATTGATGCTTTCAAATTATGGTGCTCTTGAGAGTCTTCTGGACAGCAAAGAGATCAAGCTAGTCAATTGTAAAGGAAATCAACCTTGAATATTCATTGGAAGGATTGATTCTGAAACTGAAGCTCCAGTACCTCAGCCACCTGATGTGAGCAGAGACAACTCATTGGAAAAGACCCTGATGCTTGGAAAGATGGAGGGCAGGAGGCGAAGTGGGTGACAGAGGATGAGATTGTTGGATGGTACCACTGGCTCAATGGACATGAGTTTGAGCAAGCTCTGGGAGATGGTGAAGGACAGGGAAGCCTGGTATGCTGCAGTCCATGGGTTGCAAAGAGTTGGATATGCCTGAGCCACTGAACAACAAAAAGACAGTAAAAAAGTGAAAGGAAATGTAAATTTTAGCCTTATTCTACACAAAGGGATGATGAAAAAGGGAAATGGTAAATATGCAATTCTGTGTAAAACAGATTTTTATATTTCTTTAAAAGATAATTGAAAAAGCAAAAATACTAGCAATGTATTTTGGGTTCATAGCAAATGTAGAAGTAAAATGTATAAAAGCAAATAGCACATAAAACAAGAGAGGGAAATAAAATTATATTGTTTATGGTTCTTGTACTATACATGAAGTGATAAGTCAACAAGAGAGAAAATTGGAATTGTAAAAGATACTCAACTGAAAAGAACAGAGAAAACCAGAAAGGCTGGGATAAAGATAAGAACAGATACATAAAACCCATCAGTCAGATTGATTTGAACCCAACTGATAATCATATTAAAGGTAAGCAGTCTAAATACCCTAATTAAAAGGCAGAGATTGTAAGACTGGATTAAACAGGCAAGACTCAAGTATATGCTGCCTACAAGTAACTCATGCTAAATCTAACGCCATAAATAGGTTAAAAGTATTTAAATTATATACCATGCTGCTGCTAAGTCACTTCAGTCTTGTCTGACTCTGTGCGACCCCATAGATGGCAGCCCACCAGGATCCACTGTCCCTGGGATTCTCCAGGCAAGAACACTGGAGTGGGGTGCCATCGCCTTCTCCGATACACCAGCTAAGACTAGTCAAAAGGAAACTGGAGAAGAAAGCTATTACTAGTACCAGACAAAATTGGTATTAGAACAAAAGATTACTAGATATAAAGGAGTCACATCAACATAATAAAGGAGTCAAATAATTAAGAGAACATAATGATCCCAAAACATTTTTGCACTGAATAACAGGACTTTAAAAATACCTGACATAAACATTGATAGACTGGAAAGATGATGTAGAAAAATCCATAATAACAGAGATTTCAGTAACTCTCTAGTAACAACTTGCTAGAGCAAGTAGGCAGCAAACCAGTAAGAATATAGAAAGCTTAAATAACACTATCAATCAATTTGACCTACTAACATTTATAGAACACTTCTCTTAACAAAAGAAGAAAACATTCTTTTCAATTGTACACAGTGCATTTACCAAATAGACCATATTCTGAGCATAAAGCAAATCTCAATAAAATTACAAATAACAAGTCATAAAAAGCATATTCTCCAACTACAATAAAATCAGAAATTAATGACAGAAAAGCATTTGGACAATCAAATATTTGGAAAATAAATAATGTATTTCTGAATAACTTGTAGGGTCAAAGAAGAAATCAAAAGAGAAATTAAAAAATATTTTAAATTAAATGAAAATATATACAACAAACCAAAATTCATGAGATGTGGCTACGGCAGTACTTAAGAGGATAATTTACGGCACAACAATGCCCAATTAGAAAAGAGTCTCAAGTCAATGAAATTGATTTCTACCTTAAAAATGACTTCCACCCTAAAAATCTGGAAAAACTGATGAGCAAATTAAGCATAATATAAACTGCAAAAACAGATAAAAACAGGAATCAAATCTAAAACATTAAAAATATGGAGAAAGTCAATGAAACCAAATGCTAGTTCTTTGTGAAAAATCTGTGAAATTGATAAACCTTTAGTCAGGATTAGGAAGCAAAAGATAGAAGATATAACCTACTGGTATTAGGAATGAGAGAGCTAACATAATTACGGATCCTAATAAGTATGATATTGCAAACAAATTTATGTCAACAAATTCTACAACTTGGATCGAATAGATTCCTTGAAAGACACATATTACTGAAACCCACTAAAGTAAATGTAATCTATATAGCCCAATATCTACTACAGGAATTGAATTCATAATTAAATCATTCTTACAAGGAAACTCCGATCCAAGATGACTTCACTAGAGAATTCTACCCTAGTATAAATTAAATACTAAATGAAACATAATATTAACTCTCTGTAAACTCAGAAAACTGAAGAGAAGGCAATACTTTTCAATTTATTTTATGATGCCAACATTACACTAATACCAAAACCAGGCAAAGGCATTAGAAGAAAAGAAAAATATAGATAATATCGGTCATGATCTTTGATGAAAAATTTTAGGAAATTGAATCTAGTTATCTGTATAAAGGATAACACATTACAACCAAGTAGGGTTTATTCCAGGAATGCAAAGTTGATTTAACACTTAAAAAAAAAATCAATGTAATTTACCAAAGTAGCAGAGGGAAAAAGAAAAAAACAAACAAAAACTCATAATTATCTCCAAAGAAGCAGAAAAAGCATCTGAGAAAACCCAACATCCGACTCTCTCAACTTAGTAAAGGTGACAAACTTAAAATCTACAGACATCCTCATACCTAATGGTCTTTTCTTTATGACATCAGGAACAAGGCAAGGATATCCACTCTTAGCATTTATATTCATCCTGCAATATATATGACCACACAGAAGATTTTCAGGATGATTATACCTAGTGAAAGAAGCCAGAAACAGAGTGCATTCTGCATGATACCTGTATATAAGGTTATGGCAAATGCAGAATAATTGATAGAGACAAACAGAAGATTCATGATCGCCTGGGTATGGAGGTGTGGGGGGCAGATGGTTTGAATAGGTAGGAAGAGTATTTACAAAAAGGAGAAGGAAGCTTTGAGCCATGACAAATATGTTCATTATTTTGATTGTGATGGTGATTTCACAAGTATATTCACATGCCAAAGCTTATCAGCTTATACAATTTAAATACATATAGCTTACTGTGCATCAATTATACTTTATACATGTATGAAGTAAAACTTAAACAGCCCACTATTATGCTAATTATACCATCTCAGAAGTCAGCAAGAAACATGTAGGAAATTGTAGATGAACTCAGCAAAATTTGGCATGGTTCCTGATCTCAGAAACATGGTTCCTGATCCCAGGCAGTTTTGAAAATTACAGATGACTTGGTAGGGCTTTCCAGGTAGCTCAGCTGGTAAATAATCCACCTGCAATGCAGGAGACCCTGGTTGGACTCCTGAGTCAGGAAGTTCCCCTGGAGAAGGGGAAGGCTACCCACTCCAGTATTCTTGGGCTTCTCTTGTGAGATGTAAAGAATTCACCAGCAGTGTGGGAGACCTGGGTTCATTCCCTGGGTTGGGAAAATTCCTTGGAGAAGGAAATGGTAACCCACTCCAGTTATTTTTTCCTGGAAAATCCCCATGGAAGAATAGTCTGGTGGGCTACAGTCCATGGGGTCGCAAAGAGCTGGACATCACTGAGCAACCAAGCACAGCACAGGGTGATTCTCATTCTCCACTCAATCCAAGAGTGAAAGAGTCTCCCAAGTAACATTAACAACTTGCTGGATTTTAGACGTCACTGTGTATCTGAATTTCCACCCAACTGTATTAGCTCAAATTCCTCCCCCAACTTGTTAAATTTCAAGACTTCTCCTTGGAGCCATGAGCAGAATAAGAAAAACACAGATGGTTCAACCTCACCGTAATAATGATTCAAGGCAAGCACAGCTTAAGCTGTTTGTATTTCAGATTTTAAAATAGAATTGAGGAAAGCAACATCATTATCCTGGATGTTAGAGTGAGTATTGCGGCAAAGCAAGTTTAGATCTTGCTAATATTGCATGCACCATGATTCCTTTTAGTTTGCAGTCCATGGTAAATCCATACATCCTTCCACTGCTTCCCTCGGCATTAGTATTTTAAACAAATTCTACATGCTTAATAAATAAAGTCTACTTATTTATTCAAAGGCAACAGACCCTACGGTACTATCAACAAAGGCTTCCCTTGTGGTCTCCTGCTGCTGCTGTTTATGGGGCTGCAATTACAGAAAAGGGTTCTTGGGAAAGAAGAAATGACACCATTACCATCAACAAGAATTCCCCCAGCACTGTGGAGACTCTCTATTGAAAGCAATACAAAGACAGTCTGTTGTTGGCAGAATGCATAGAGTTTGTTTGGCAGCAGCTTTGCTGTTTCTGGACACCACCCTGCAGGTTGAGTGCTGTGTGTGTGTGTGTGAGCCGCTCAGTCATGTCCCACTCTTTGCAACTGCATGAACTGTAGCCTGCTAGGCTCCTCTGTCCATGGGATTCTCCAGGCAAGAATACTGGAGTGGTTTGCCATTTCCTCCTCCAGGGGATCTTCCCGACACAGGGATGGAACCTTGGTGTCCCGCACTGCAGGCGGATTCTGTACTGTCTGAGCCACCAGGGAAGCCCACCCTGCAGGTTGATGGTGCTCAGCTCTGAGCATCTCCCTTCTCCTTCAGCATCTTTCTGGGTAAAAGTCTCAGAATGGGAAGGCTGCCCCTCCTAGGGAAATGCAGGAGGCTGATGGGGGGGGACCTAGGTGACTTGTGCGCATTTTCCGGTTGTGCCATTCACTGGTGGCATGACTTGGGACAGATCCCTTAGCCCCTCTGTGCCTTGAGGGTACTTACTTGTAAAAATGAAGTATGATCAGCACCTCTTTCATTAGATAAGGATTAGATGAGACAATAACTGTAAGATGCTTGGCAAAATGCCTGGCACATACACAATAAATGTAAGCAATTATTACTATTAGCACGGCTTCGCAGACACAGCCATAGTTGTGGAGAATGGATGACTGAAGCATCTCTAAACTGCCTCCTTCTGACAAGCACCGGAGGAATAAGGCAGAGAAGTACTTCCTCTAATGATGCAGCAAAATCTTCCAGGAAAAAGACCACTCTATCAAATAATGACATTAATACCATCGGTTGTTGAGTACCTTTGAATACAATGCAAAGGCATCACATACACTATATTATTAATTCCCACCACAGCCCCAAGAAGCAGACAGCAGCACTCCCATTTTCCAGACAGGGAAACTCAGGCCTGAAGCAGTCGAATGCTTTGCCTCAGCTCACGTGACTGGTAGGAGCATTTCTGCACACAGCCTGGCAGGTCTTTAGAGCATGATTTTGCCACGATGCCATGTGATTTTTCAACAGACGAAGTGGTGCTGTGTTTTGAGCAAAGCTGTTCAGAAGGAAAACAAATCTTTCAACAGGCAGAGTTTCCAAGAGTTCACAGTCTTTTGAAATTATTAAAAGAAGGACGGTCTCAAATAATGCTTGGTGAACCATATTTTCCTCATCAAACCTGAACGTGGAGGTAACATCATCATTGCTGAGCCATTCCTGTATGTCAGGAGAATATACTCGAAATGATAATGACTTTTTTTTCCCCCTGCTTTTTCCTTTGTCCCTACCTGGTACTGCAATTCAAATCAGGCTGTTCAGTGTTTCCTTCCGCAGGGAAGGATATTATGCAGACGGCACAGAGCAAAGAAAGAATGTGGCATGGTGGCATAAGGAATTGTAAGAGTTGGAAGGACCTGGGGCATCAAGATCCAGAGTAGAGCTTCCTGTTTCCCAGTGGGAGGGTAACAGTCTCTGACTGATGCATTTTAATGTATATTTGGAGGATTTCATGAATAAAAATTACAAAGTAATTATAAGCAGAAGAAAATTTCATTTCATACTATTAGTAAGCTAATAGCTATGAAAATATTCTCAAGATTCTCAAGAAACCATATAATGATTAACTTGTATATAAAGTGACAATTCTATGAAAACATAGTAGCCTACATTAAATACAAATTGCAACTACTAAAAATACTTGCAATATGTATGACAGATAAAAGGCAAAACCCATAGCATTTAAAGAACACTAATAATTTTTTTAAAAAGGAAAATGTTTCACTAGGAAACAAACAGGTAATTTATGAGAGAAGACATTGATATATACAGTCTGTGAAGACTTGAAAAGGTCCAGACTTAACAGAAATAGAGATGGGATTTGTGGTTGCCAGAGGTGAGGGGTGGGGAAAGGAGGAGTCAGATGAAGGTGGTCAAAGGTATGAACTTCTAGTCACAAGATGAATAAGTTATGAACAACATGCTGGCTGCCCTGAACACTACTGAGTATTATACAGTAAAGCTGTTAAGAGGCTAAACCCATATATAATAGAAAAGCAAATTTCTATCTCAATGAGATGGTGGATATTAACTATAGTTACTGTGGCACTCATTTCATGGTACGTAAGTTAAATCATTGTGCTGCACACCTCAAACTTATATAATGCTGAGTGTCAGCTGTGTTTTAAACTGGAAATTAAAAAGATTTGAAAAGGTTCAAATAAAAGCAACATTCTTTTCACTCATTAGCAAAGACTTAAATTACAATAATAGCAGTTTTAGCAAGGATTTGAGAGAAGGGCCTGCCTTACAAGTGGCTAGGTCAATTATTATGCATCCAAAGAATGTTTATTGACAGACATGAGAAAACTGTCTTCTTCCTCCCTGGTTAGAAAAAGTGAGAAGTAATTATGTATTTGAAAGGATACCATATTTTTAGTATCAAATACATTTGTTTATAATTTTGTAGAAAAAGTGACTGGAAGGAAACACATCAATATAAGTTATGGGAACTCTGAGCCCTTAGATTACAATATTTTTCTTCTAAAGGCAACACAATTTTTACAATAAAATTATGCTATAAATTTTTTATCTGCATATTCCAAGTTCCTCTAAAAAAAGAAAATCTCTGTCTTTGACAGGAAATGGATGAGACAAAATTCATGTTACATATCCCTCCATATCTTCATTGAGACATGCTGATAACATATAGTTTCTTTGGAATAGTACTGGTGCTGTTTTCCCAAGAGGATTATTTAAGATTGGATGCGTAGGTCTGTTGGAAAATGTAACTTTATGTAAAATAATTTTTTAGAACAGGAAGTCCAGTTCAGCAGGGATGAAGCGAACACAAATGACAGTACGGTATTAACATATTATTATTCTGTTCCAAGTAAATGATATGCTTACTAGCTGTTTCGCACGCAGCAAATCCACAACTGGGAAAAAAAGTTGATAAAAACTACTGCTTACCGAATAGTATATTAATAAACCATTGTTTACTCCCTCATTGTTTACTTAGGTACAAAAATCTTAACTTTTTGCTTAATTAACAATCAAAAAACTAGAAATAAAATTACTTTGGGGCACTATAATTTAAGCATTACATGAACTTGATTGTTCCTTTGGGGAAATGAACTTTGAAATTCTACTTAATACTTTAATAGGTAAAAATTCTCTTCAGGTGCTCTTTTAAAATGGTTACAACTGATTTTTAACGCATTTTGGTTTATTCTTCCTAGTAGCCTTTGACCACAGGCTTTCCAATTCCTGCCAGCAATCAGACTTCAAATATTAAAACTTGACCTGATCACATTAACTACAGAAAAAGCTTGTGAAACACAGTTTTTAAAATTGGAAGGTTAAAAAAATAAACCCTACTGGATTTAGAAATGAGAGAAGAAAACTTTCTGAAAGATGTTGAGTCCTCTGTAGCTAATGCTTCATGGATAGACTCTTCCCCCAGCAAATATTAGTAAGTGCCTTTTAAGACAGACCTGCCCACCCTCTCCTCAATCTTACCTCCTGGTGGGGAACTGATGGGACATAAACCATAGAGCAAGAAGTTACTTTCAGGCAGTGGCCTGTGCCCCATGCAGGGATGTAACAGAGTTACCTGGAGGTGAAGGGGAGGGAGGAAGCCATGTGGCTGGTGAAGGAAGCAATCCCTGGTAACGTCACTTTTGATTTGAGATCAGAATAGCAAGGAGTCTAGCTGTGCGAGGTGGCAAGCTCTAGGTGAGGAGATGCTAGGCAGAGGGAATGGAAGGGGCAAGGGCCCGAAGGTAAGAATAAGCTTAGCACATTCCAGAACCAGGCATATAAGGAGGCTGGAGTGGATGGAGCCTGGTGGGCAACAGGTACAGTGAAGAGATGCACAGGAGGATAGATTATGCAGCTTGCAAAATGCTCCCAAGAACCTCCTCGTCCCCGGTCTTCAACTGGATAATTGCTACTTTTTATGACTTTCTGCTTCAGTGAGCATTCAGTAGTGTTTTCACCTTAAAAAGGAAGATTTGAAAACTTTGGTAGTTTAATTCTATTCTAATTGCTAGAGGTTATGGACAGAGGAGCCTAGTGGGCTACATACAATTCATAGGGCTGCAAAGAGTCAGGCATGATTGAGCATGCACACAGAAATACACACATATATGTATATATAGTGTGTGTGTGGCTATATAAACACACATGCCTTTATAAACATATGTGTGTGTGTGTATATATATATATATATATATATACATATATATATGCATAAACATGTATACACACGCACACACTTACATGCTGGTATTTGCCAAAGATTCAGTCTAGGCAACGGTCCTCAACCTTTTCTGCACCAAGCACCTGTTTGGTGGAAGACAATCTGTCCAGACTGCAGGGTCAGGGGGGCGCGATGGTTTCGGGGTGATCAAAGTACATTACGTTTATTGTGCACTTTATTTCTATCATTATTACATCAGCTCCACCTCAGATAATCAGGCATTAGAATCGAGAGGTTGGGGACTCCTGCTCTAGAGAAACAGTGGCTTAAAAATCTTGGCAGAAGAGGCAAACTTGAATGAGCACAACTGGGAAGAGCCCGCAGCAGGGGGAGCAGAGTCAGCCACAGGTGGGTGGCGGCTTTCCCCCGCCAGCTGGAGAAAGCAGCTCAGGATGTCCGCAGAACCAGAGATGACTAATAAGACACATGAATGACACGGACAGGTATAACACTAGAGATGGAGTCAATAATAACAATGAAGGCTGCCAGAATTAAGTGGATCTGTGTCACTTAAGAAATTTGACCTATACAGAGAAGAAATTCAACCCACGTATGAGAATGCTTCAGCTATTTTGTTTGAAGAGAAACTAATCTTGCTCACTGGAAACAATCAGAATTCTAAGCAAGAAAAAGCCATGCATTAAGGTACCTAAAAGGCAACTCAGGGGGTAATCCCCTGTTGGGCCATTGGTTAGGACTCCACGCTTCCACTGTAGGTAGCATGGATTTGATCCCTGATGAGGGAGGGAGCTAAGATTCTGCATGTTGCATGGCATGGCCAAAAACACTTTTTTTTTAAAAAAAAGGAAATCAGAATGATATAGAAACAATAACGTTGGCAAATGAAGTATAACAGTAAATTTTCTTTGCTTGCCCAGAGTTCTGGAAATGACTTGACAGGGGAGAGGACAGTGTTTCTTACCCTCCATCACTCTTCAGAGTAGACTGTCTGACAGGGCTTCAGTTCAATACCACTCACCCATGTTAGTTATGTACCCATGTGTGCCTGGCACTGTCTCTGCTCAGAGACGAAAACCTACTAGAGAAAAGAGGCCTGGTGTGAACATCCCCTGGCAGGTGGAGTGTCTCCATTTTACAAAATCCGATCAGCAGAATAAATAATGGAAGCAAACTGACTCTAGCCCAAGGTCAAATCATATCTTCAGAGCCATCACTGCCTTGGTGTGGATGGGGAAAGGCATCACTGGGCTTGCCCCAAGCTACCAGGAGAGGCTACCTGAATGAGTGGGGCTGGAGGTACCCTCGGAGGAGCCGGCAGACTTCAGGTGGGTGAGAAGCTAGGGGAAGGTGTTCCTGAATCATTAACAGCTCAGCAAGAGCGGTTCAATCTGATCCAACTGTGAGCCTGGAAATATTGCCGAATTATTAACTAGCAGGTGAAAGAACAGAAAACAAACCCCTGGTGTCACTGCAGGCTTCCATCTAGCTGTAGGACCATTAGGAGGCCCTTTAAATTATGACTCTTGGGCAAGACAAAGAAAGCAGAACTTGTGCTCACTAAATCAGCAGAAATAATTTCAGTAACACCCCGGGTGAGCAAGGATGCTAAAAAGAAAACATTCAGGCATTTTTGATGAAGGTATAAATTGTAAAGCCCCTTTCAAAAGTAATTTTGTGATGTCTCTAGAGTAACTGCCATGATCATTATTTTCTGACCTGGAAACTGACCTTAAAGAAATATTCCAAACGGGAAATAAAAAGTCCAAGATACCAACTGCAGAGTTACTTATTCTATCTGAAAACTGGAAACAGCTCAAAGACGACCAACAGAGTAGTGAAAGCAATGCAAACCAATCAATGTGTGAGATCTTTTTCACCCAAGGAGAAAGTTTAAAATGCTTTTGAATATCCACTATCAGTGTGAGAGTTGGACCATAAAGGAGGCTGAGTGCCAAAGAACTGATGCTTTTGAAATGCAGTGCTGGAGAAGACTCTTGAAGAGTCCCATGGACAGCAAGGAAATGCAAGCAGTCCACCCTGAAGGAAATCAACCCTGAATGTGCTCTGAAAGGACTGATGCTGCAGTACTTTGGCCACCTGATGGGAAGAGCTGACTCACTGGTACCGACCCTGAAGGTGAGAAAGACTGAAGGCTGGAGGAGGAGAAGAGGGTGGCAGAAGAAGAGATGGTTTAGATAGCAACACTGACTCAATGGACATAGATTGGAGCAAACTCCAGGAGACAGCGAAGGAAGCAGAATGCTACGTTTTCGTTTTCCCGCCTATCTCCCTTCACAAAGCTCTGGCTGTGCCAGAGCCTGGGCTCAAACCAAGGAAGGGAGTCAGCTCAGCATCTGTGCGACCCATCGCGCGTTCATGTGGGGCATCCTCCTTCTCTGAGTCAATCAATCCTGTGTTCTGTTTCCAGCAGCTTCTCCCTGGGTCCTGTGCTTAGGAAGGAAAAGGAAATGAGGCCAGACCTGTTCTAGTCATGCTGATGAGAAGTGGAAAGCAAGACCTGGGGCAAAAACACAAATGAAGTCTAAATCACTATTACGAATTATTAAGAATCATTAATAAGGGTCATTAAGAATTTATTGTAATATTATCTCCTTGTATGGAAAGTGAAGAGCACCAACTTGGGTGAAATAGTAAGACTTGGAAGTTAGAAGGGACTTCAGGTGGTCCTTTTGTATATTGGTATTTAGGGTTTAATTTTTCATAGAGGTTTCAGGTACCATATTTCATTTACACCTTAGTGACCCACTGCACGGTGGCACGTGCTTCTTATACCATCCCCATGCTCCTAGCAGATGTTTAAAACCTATCAGGACTCTCCTTCCTACTAAAGCCGCTGTTGTTATTGTTGCTCAGCCTCTCAGTCGTGTCTGACTCTCTTGTGTCCCCATGGACCGCAGGATGCCAGGCTTACTTGTCCTTCACTGTCTCTGGGAGTTTGCTCAAACTCATGTCTACTGAGTCAGTGATACCATCCCACCACCTCATCCTCTGTCACCCTCTTCTCCTCCCACCCTCTGTCTTTCCCAACATCAGTGTCTTGTCCACTCTGTCAGGCCTTTGTATCCGGTGCTGGGGTTGAACTCACCACGTCTTCTGCATTGGCAGGCCGATTCCTTTACCATGGAGCCACCAGGGAAGCCCACAGACTAGGTAAAATGCTAACCAAGCAGCCTTGTTGGTTCTTTTTTTTTTCTTTTCTTTTTTTTATTAGTTTTGCCATACAGTGACATGATATCGCCATGGGTTTACATATGCTCCCCCTCCCTCCTCCCCTCCCTCCTCCTTCCCCCTGGGAAATCTCGATGCACCAGCCCCGAGCATCAACCTTGGGCTGGCGATTGATTTCACATATGATAATTAACATGTTTCAGTGCCATTCTCCCATATCATCCCACCCTTGCCCTCTTCCACAGAGTCCACGAGTCTGTTCTATACATCTGCGTTCCTTTTGCTGTCTCGCATGCAGGGTTCTCATTACCGTCTTTCTAAATTCCATATATATGCGTTAGTATACTGTATTGTTGTTTTTCCTTCTGGCTTACTTCACTCTGGATAATGGGCTCCAGTTCCGTCCACCTGAGTAGAACTGATTCAAATGAATTTGTTTTTAATGCTGAGTAATATTCCATTGTGTATATGTACCACAGCTTTCTTATCCATTCGTCAGTTGATGGGCATCTAGGTTGCTTCCATGTCCTGGCTATTGTAAACAATGCAGCGATGAACATTGGGGTACATGTGGCTCTTTCAATTCTGGTTTCCTCGGTGTATATGCCCAGCAGTGGGATTGCTGGGTCATATGGCAGGTCTATTTGCAGCTTTTTAAGGAACCTCCACACTGTTTTCCATAGTGGCTGTACTAGTTTGCATTCCCACCAACAGTGTAAGAGGGTTCCCTTTTCTCCACATCCTCTCCAGCATTTATTGCTTGTAGACTTTTGGATGGCAGCCATTCTGACTGGTGTAAAGTGGTACCTCATTGTGGTTTTGATTTGCATTTCTCTGATAATGAGTGATGTTGAACATCTTTTCATGTGTTTGTTAGCCATTTTTATGTCTTCTTTGGAGAAATGTCTGTTAAGTTCTTTGGCCCACTTTTTGATTGGGTCGTTTATTTTTCTAGAATGGAGCTGCAGGAGTTGCTTGTATATTTTTGAGATTAATTGTTTGTCCGTTGCTTCATTGGCTATTATTTTCTCCCATTCTGAAGGCTGTCTTTTCACCTTGCTTATAGTTTCCTTTGTTGTGCAAAAGCTTTTAATTTTAATTAGGTCCCATTTGTTTATTCGTGTTTTTATTTCCAATATTCTGGGAGGTGGGTCATGGAGTATCCCGCTTTGGATTATAGCAGAGAGTGTTTTGCCTATGTTATCCTCTAGGAGTTTTATAGTTTCTGGTCTTATGCTTAGATCTTTGATCCATTTTGAGTTTATCTTTGTGTATGGTGTTAGAAAGTGGTCTAGTTTTATTCTTTTACAAGTGGCTGTCCAGTTTTCCCAGCACCACTTGTTAAAGAGGTTGTCTTTTCTCCATTGTATATTCTTGCCTCCTTTGTCAAAGGTAAGGTGTCCATAGATGCGTGCATTTATCTCTGGGCTTTCTATTTTGTTCCATTGATCTATATTTCTGTCTTTGTGCCAGTACCATACTGTCTTAATGACTGTGGATTTGTAGTATAGCCTAAAGTCAGGTAGGTTGATTCCTCCAGTTCCATTCTTCTTTCTTAAGATTGCTTTGGCTATATGAGGTTTTTTGTATTTCCATACAAATTGTGAAATTATTTGTTCTAATTCTCTGAAAAAGACCTCTGGTAGCTTGATAGGAATTGCATTGAATCTATAGATTGCTTTGGGTAGTATACTCATTTTCACTATATTGATTCTTCCAATCCACGAACACGGCACATTTCTCCATCTGTTTGTGTCCTCTTTGATTTCTTTCATCAGTGTTTTATAGTTTTCTATATACAAGTCTTTTGTTTCTTTAGGTAGAAATACTCCTAAGTATTTTATTCTTTTTGTTTCGATGGTGAATGGAATTGTTTCCTTAATTTCTCTTTCTGTTTTCTCATTGTTAGTATATAGGAATGCCAGGGATTTCTGTGTGTTGATTTTGTATCCTGCCTTGTTGGTTCTTATTGTAATTGCTTTTCATCATGGCTAGATCTGATTTATGAATTGACAATTCTATCAAGAAAATTAAGAACTTAGTGAGAACATGAGTGGGATGATAGTGAAGGACAGGGAAGCCTGGTGTGCTGCACCCCATGGGATCTCAGAGTCAGACACAACTTAGCAACTGAACCACAAGAAAAACAGGTGTGAGGGTAAAACGGGTGAAACTTTTGGGAAGGACAATTTGGCAACATCTAAACTTACAATATTCATTCCTCTAAGTCAATTCTAGAAATTTAGTCTTTTGACTACCAACTATCCAGTACTTAAGGTGTGTAAAGGACTTTACTAACTCCCAAGGCATCTCCTAATTTCCTTTCAAAATTATGTAATACACAATACATTTGATTCCTAAAAAAAGGATGTCTCAATAGCGATTCTTATTATTACTACTGTATTATCTTTTGGCCATGCCACGTGGTATGGGGATCTTCTCTCCTGACCAGGGATTGAACCTGCATCCCCTGCACTGAAGATTAAGTCTTAACCCCTGGACCACCATGGAAGTCCATGATAGATACGATTGATAGGCCCATTTTCTAATAAGGACCACGAAGGACAGAGATTAAGGGATTCATCGTTGTGGTTGTTCAGTTCCTAACTTGTATCCGAATCTTTGGGATCCCGTGGACTGCAGCACACCAGGCCTCCCTGTCCCTCACCATCTCCTAGCATTTGACCAAATTCATGTCCATTAAATCAGTGATGCTATCCAACCATCTCATCCTCTGCTACCCTCTTTTCCTCTTGCCTTCAATCTTCCCCAGCATCAGGGTCTTTTCCAAAGGGTCAGCTTATCGCACCAGGTGGACAAAGTACTGGAGCTTCAGCATCAGTCCTTCCAATGAATATTCATAGTTGATTCCCTTAGGATTGACTGGTTGGATCTCCTTGCAGTCCAAGGGACTCTCAAGAGTCTTCTCCAGCACCACAGTTCAAAAGCATCAATTCTTCAAGACTCAGCCCTCTTTATAGTTCAACTCTCACATCCATACATGACTACTGGAAAACCACAGCTTTGACTAGAGAGACCTTTATTGGCAAAGTGATGTCTTTGCTTTTTAATATGCTGTCTAGGTTTGTCATAGCCTTCCTTTGAAGAAGCGTTGTCTAATTCATGACTGCAGTCACCATCTTCAGTGATTTTTTAGCCCAAGCAGAGAAAATCTGTCACTGCTTCCACTTTTTCTCCTTCTATTTGCCATGAAGTGATGGGACCAGATGCCATGATGTTAGTTTTTTGAATGCTGAGTTTTAAGCCAGTTTTTTCCCTCTCCTCTTTAATCCTCATCAAGAGGCTCTTTAGTTCCTCTTTGTTTTCTGCCGTTAGAGGGTTATCATCTGCATATCTGAGGTTGCTGATATTTCTCCCAGCAGTCTTGATTCCAGCTTGTAATTCATTCATATCCTTACTAGTCCTAAATTCATATGCCTAGCAGGTACAAGTCAAATCCTATACTCGTGTTTCTAGTGTTCCATGATACAAATGCTGGGAATTTTATAAGGCTAAAAACAAAGTCATCTTGTTTATGTCAAATATCTCTTTGTTTAGCCACAGAGTTTAATTTCACGGAGGCAAACCCCGAGGATCTGGAGGCTAATTCTGTATTTTCTGTGGAATAATGGGTAACACTGCTCCCACTATATCCTGCAGGGGGGCAGTGTTGTTGGAGGGAGGAGAGACAGTGGCGGAGAGAGAAAGAGAAATGGTCCCTTAGGTAGGAAGAAGTATGAAGTTGTTGATCCTCTAACCTAGCACGTGTGAAAGAACAGATAGAAATAACTTATATGCAAATATAAGATGCTGTGTGAATGCTTAAGTGGAGGTGAGGATTATGAAATCTATTATTCACAAGTGCTGCATATACTTGGAGAGCAGAATCCAACAGGGAGGTAAGGTCTTATTATTTCACAGCAGGAGAAGTAATAATCCTCATCGTTTCTAAAAGCCATGTGGACTACAATGGATTTCACAATAATCAATTAATTAACCAAAGTAAATATTTAGAATAAGTTACAGCACAAAGCGATGAAATCAAGGCATACAAATGAGCTTCAGACATGTAAACTCGCTCTTTAGCAGGAGAGATTACACAAAAGGGAGCCGTGGTGTTGCACCAGATGGCCAGTAATAACTTCAGTGGACACATGTCATTATTGTTGTTACTTATCAAGGAAAATGTGTGCAAAAATTCAGTCAGTATACACAGAGTTTGGCAACTACAGGACTGCATCAGTTGAGAATGTGTTTCATTTTGTTTTAAAATCCTCCCTCTCAGTAGCTCACTGCCGGATTCTAGACCAAGGATTCACTATTTTTCTATGTCTCAGTTTTACCATCTGTACTATGGGCTGAAAAGCTTAGCTCAGATCAAGGACTTTGGGGCTCTTTCTTCCCAAGGACTCTGCTTTCTACACGAGCCCCTCTGTCCTGAATCTCACACTTCTTCCTACCTAAGGGGTCGTTTCCCCAAGTGAACTGTTCCATCTAAGTTCATTTTAATTTTCTCTTGATCTTGTATCTCCCTCAAGTTACCTTTAAATTTACCTGCCCTCTTTGCAGACAAAAATCTTCAAAGAGTTAACCACACAAAGTGTTTCTGCCTTCGTTTGTTTATATCTTTTTTAAAAATTAATTTTATTGGCATGTAGTCAATTTACAATGTTGTGTTAGCTTCTGTTGCACAGCAAAGTGAACCAGTTATACATATACCTATATCCACTTTTGTTTTTAATTAAAACAATATTTTTTTTAGGCCGCACTGCATGGCGTGTGGGATTTTAGTTCCTCACCAGAGATGGAACCCTCACCCTCTCCCTGGGCAGTGGAAGCGTGCAGTCCTAACCCCCGGACCAGCAGGGAAGCCCCTCTGTTCTGTCTTTAACCTGCCGACGCGGGTTTCTATCTGTACGGGCGGCAGTGGCTCTTCTTCCGGTCACCAGTGACCCCCCACTGCGGTCTTCTTACGTGACTCTCACAAAGTATCGATCCTACGGCTGCTCCGTGGCTGAGAACCGTGACTCGGCCCCCAGAAGGCCATGAATCTTGTCTCCTCCTAATTTTCTGGGTGCTCCTTCTCAGTCTCCTGACTGCCTTACCTCTTCCCCCTGAACATTAAATGCTGCGGATTTTCAACGCCTGCTCCCCTCCCCTCCCGCTGTCCCCTCCATCCTGTCTCCCTCTCTCTACAGCGTCAGTTGTGCTCTGCGTGCTGATGGATACAGGTATCTCTATGTGGGGACACATCTGCCCGCCCTGTCTCCCACTCCGCACTCTCATTTCCCTCTGCCTGCTCCGTGCCATTTGGATTTTCTCACAAGAACTCACACCTAGGATGTACAGATTGGAATACACAGTTCTTCCGGTATTTGTTCCTCTTTTGCTTGTTTTGTGAAATGTCTCCACCATTTACCCTGTTTCTTGAGCTAGAAACCAGAGGTCCATCTTGATTCCACTTTCTCTGCCATTCTCCTCTCATCTAATCATAAAGTCCTGACCCTCACCCTCAAAAATCGATCATAGGCCCATCCTCATCTCTCTGACTTCATTCCCACCCTCCCACCCCCCAGGGGAAGCCACCCTCACTCTTATCCTCTGACTGGGACTCACAAGGTCTCTGGCTGATTCCCACACGTCCATCCCCACCCCAGCACTGAAACCCATTCTCCTTTAACATTCAAATTTAATTATGGAGTCTCTTGGTTGAGTGAGTGAATGAATGATAGAATTAATAAATAGGATAACCTTCAGTTAATCTCAGAATTGAAAAGGGCATGGTAACCACTCCAAGTATTCTTGCCTAGAGAATCCCATGGACAGGGGAACCTAGCGAGCTACAGTACATGGCGTTGCAAAGAGTCACACATGGCTGAAGCAACTTAGCATGCACCTAATCTCAGAAATAAGTCCAGACCCTTTCTCAGGATGCAGGGGTCCTCGAACCACCTCTTTAACTCTTCCCATAACAGCCTCCACTCCAGCCCCTAAACTGGCCCTCTGGTAGTTCTTCAACCAAGTCAAGCTCCTTCTGCCTTTAGGGTCCCTCATACCTGCTTCCTTCCACACTTTCCACAGCAGACACCTCCCCATCCTTC
This sequence comes from Antilocapra americana, assembly GCA_007570785.1. Classification (NCBI taxonomy): domain Eukaryota; kingdom Metazoa; phylum Chordata; class Mammalia; order Artiodactyla; family Antilocapridae; genus Antilocapra; species Antilocapra americana. The sequence continues at coordinate 6,081,224 of ML661908.1, forward strand.
AGGATCTCGGGCTAAATTCTGAGTTGATTCCATGAAGATCTACGGTCGATTCCCTCCTTTGGGCTGGACCATTGCAGCACCCTGTTATCTCCTTGCTAGCAACTGTTATGACTTGTAATGATGTACTTGTGAATTTGTTTGCCTGCTTACTATCTGTTTCCAGCATCAGACAATAGCTCCACGAGCAGAAAAATAACTCTAGGTTTGAAAGGTGGAGAAGAAAAGAAGGCAATGAGGGATGGAGGGATAGAAGGAAGGAAAGGGGGAAGGAGGGAGGGAAGCACGGGCAGAGGAAGGGAAAATGGATAGATATCATCAAGTTATATAAAATCACAAATACTACAGAATCCTTAAAATTGGGAGGTGGCCATATTAATCCAAAAATCCATTTTCTTGAGAATAAAATTTTAGTTTCAACACGTTCTGCCTATTTGGGCTTTATTTTTACATACATATTAAAATTTTATTTTTTTTTAAAATTTTCTTTACTTTATTGTGTTGGTTTTGCCATACATTGACATGAATCTGCCATGGGTATACATATGTTCCCCTTCCAGAACCCCCCTCCCTCCTCCCTCCCGATTCCCTCTAAAATTGTATTTTTTTTCTTAAAGGCTACCAGTTTCTGTACAAATTTGTGTGTGTGTGTGTGTGTTTTAAGCCAAAACATGAAAAGCATGACTCTCCTGAGAGGTCTTTAAAATGAATCCCTTCTCTGCTTTTTTTTCTCTGTCCTTAGCCCAAACAAACAAACAGAAGGTATGAGCAGCGAGGCTGCCGCTGGGGTGGCGTAGATCCCTTGCCTCTATCACTCTAAGTTAGTACCAAGGAGTCTGAGGCAAAGCCAGGTACAGTTCTGTAGATACTTCTTATGTTGCATTAGTTATAAATAATTCATATAAAAGAGGTGAACCACAAATAATATGAGGAAAGAGTATGAAGCACTGTAGCTTTTGAATTGCTGCTGGGAGGAAATTCATTGTCAGCCAGAACACAATAGGGCTTCGCCCTTTTGCCTGTAGCTGGCTGGAAATAAAAGTGAGGGGCAACAAGAATCTTACATAGTTGTATAGCTGCCTGCTGTGAGTACTCAGGCCTACAACTTGATGAAAGATAACCATAAGCCCTTAAGGAAGGTACTTTATATTTTTTTCAAATAGGAGAAAAAGTGGGTCGGAGGGGCATGCTTTCGAACTGTGGTGTTGGAGAAGACTCTTGAGAGTCCCTTAGACTGCAAGGAGATCAAACCAGTCCATCCTAAAGGAGATCAGTCCTGGGTGTTCATTCAACAGAACACCCAGTATTGGATGCTGAAGCTCCAATACTTTGGCCACCTGATCCAAAGACCTGACTCACTGGAAAAGACCCTGATTCTGGGAAAGATTGAGGGCAGAAGAAGGGGATGACAGAGGATGGGACGGTTGGATGGCATCACCAACTCAATGGACATGAGTTTGAATAAACTCCAGGGATGGTGAAGGACAGGGAAGCCTGGCCATGGAACTGAAGAGTCAGAGCAACTGACTCTTCACGAATGAGCAACTGAACAACAACAATAAAAAGTAAGAGTGGGTAAATGGGCAAGAAATTACAGATAGAAGATTCTGTTTATAATCACTTACTGAGCATGCCTTGTGCTGGGAGGTGTGGGGGCACAAAGATGAACAAAATACAGTGTCCCATAAAAGGCTTAGCATTAAGCAGAAGATACAGACTGGATGGAAGAGTGGGTGGATGGATAGATGGGCAGATGGATACATTCACAGGTATGGCATGAAAAAAAAGATGAATGGCTGAGCCTCGTCTCCTGGGGAAAGGAAAGTAACCAGGATGCAAAATTTAACAAGAGTTAAAGAGACTCCGATTATAAATGTGGAGAAATGAACATGGTTCATTAATTTTATCTGTATCTCCACTGCCTTGGGAAATATCAACAGACCTTCCCTTTATTCTACTGTACACAAGACTCTCATAGTGAATGCATGAAAAATGTAGTCTCCTGTTGATTAACTCTTGTGCTCAGGCAATCAAGGTTAGCGATTAGTTGTTGCTTTACAGTCAGTTTCGGGGACAGTGGCAGTCTCAGACCTGGCATGCTCTTTACAGGCATGGAAGGGAACAGGCAAGAGTGCCTGGGTGTTCCTCTCCACCTAGCAAAGACGGAGGAGACAGCCAAGATCCAGTATTCGACAGAACTGAACTAGACCCTATCCTGATCTCTAGCTCCTCATCCGTGACACGCAAGGTCTGGGTCAGCCTGAGGTTTTCTTCACATCTGTTCTGGTGTTGGCTGCCTGGAGCGTCATGTCAAGATATAAAACACATCCTACTTTAGGAGAATTGATGCTTTTCAACTGTGGTGCTGGAGAAGTCTCTTGAGAGTTCCCTGGACAGCAAGGAGATCAAATCCATTAATTTTAAAGGAAATCACCCCTGAATATTCATTGGAAGGACCCATGCTGAAGCTGAAGCTCCAATACTTTGGCCCACCTGATGTGAAGAACTGACTCATTGGAAAAGATCCTCATGTTGGGAAAGAATGAAGGCAGGAGGAGAAGGGGATGATAGAGGATGAGATGGTTGGATGGCATCACTGACACAATGGACATGAGTTTGAGCAAACTCCCAGAGACAATGAAGGACAAGGAAGCCTGGTATGCTACAGTCCATGCGGTTGCAAGGAGTCAGACATGACTGAGCGGCTAAACAACAATAGCAATAGTAGGAAAGAGGGTCCTGATAGGTTATAAACATCTGCTAGAAGCATGGGGATAGTATAAGAAATACATGCCACTGTGGAGTGGATCACTAACATTTAAATGAAATAAGCTACCTGAAAGCTTTCAAAAAATTAAACCCTAAATACCAATATACGAAATGACCATCTGAAGTCCCTTCTAACTTCCAAGTCTTACTATTTCGCCCAAGTTGGTGCTCTTCACTTTTCATACAAGGAGATAATATTACAATAAATTCTTAATGACCCTTGTTAATGATTCTTAATAATTCATAATAGTGATTTAGACTTCATTTGTAGTTTTGCCCCAGGTCTTCCTTTCCAGTTCTTATCAGCATGACTAGCACAGGTCTGGCCTCATTTCCTTTTCCTTCCTAAGCACAGGACCCAGGGAGAAGCTGCTGGAAACAGAACACAGGGTTGATTGACTCAGAGAAGGAGGCTGTCCGACATGGACGTGCGATGGGCCACATAGATGTTGAGCTGACTCCCTTCCTTGGTTTGAGCCCGGGCTCTGGCACAGCCGGAGCTTTGTGAAGGGAGGAGGTAGGTGGGAAAACAGAAATGTCCTCTTCTGCTTCCTTCCTGCTCAGGTTTTCACTAAGTTCCTAATTTTCTTTAAGGAACTGTCAATCCATAAATCATATCTAGCCATGATGAAAAGCAATTACATAATAAGAGCAAATCAGGCTGCTTGGTTAGGATTTTCTCTGGTCTGTGGACTTCTCTGCTGGCTCAGAGGTAAAGAATCAACCTGCCAATGCAGAAGACATGGTGAATTCAACCTCTGGGTTGGGATGATCCCCTGGAGGAGGAAATGGTAACCCACTCCAGTATTCTTGCCTGGGAAAGCTCATGGGCAGAGGAGCCTGGTGGGCTACAGTCCATGGGGTCACAGATAGTTAGACACGACTGATAGACTAAACAATAAGAATGTCTGTACCCTATTAGCCTTGGTTGACAGGCAAGGCTGAGATAGACATGGAAGGCCCTGCTAACACTCTTGCCAAGGTGACTGGACCTGACAATCTCGTTTCTAGCATTTGCATGATTTTCACCTCCACGCTTGCCATTGGTTATTGGATACTCAGCAGATGCCAATAAGGCAAACGGCGTGAAACTGGTGGGAGTCAAGTCCTGCCCTCTCCTGCAGTTGCTTCTTCAAAGCCTAGAAAGATTAGAGAGTTCCTTACAGTGATTCTCCCATAGCATTTCCAAGGCCACATCTGCGATTAACTTTGCAGGGGCTCTCTGGGCCCACTGAAGAACAAATAAATAAACAAAAACAAACAAAAACCACCATCACCATCACCAGAAAGATTATCTTAATTACAGAGCTACTCACCCTGTGGTTCTTGTTAAAAGTTAGCATCTTGTTTTATTTCCTCAGGATATTACCTGGATGCCAGCCACTGTGTGTAGTAAGTAAGGGACTTACATTCTAGACATGAGGATTTTCATAAATCTCAAAATTTCAGAGCTTTAGTGGAATCTGGACACCCTCCTTTGACAGGTGGGCAGAAGAGGGCCCTCAGAATCCATGCAACTTGGCCGGTGGTCACTTAGCCCTCCTGGGACTGCAGAGGGGGACTCACACTCCAGCTCCCTGGTGCTTCACTTCCCTATTGGAGGCTGCCTGGCATTTCAGGCACCTGTGTGCCTTCCCAGTCTTCTCGGGTCAGCTAGGACCTTCTCTGGCCCCTGTGGAGCCTCTAGCCTGCCCTTCACCTGGCCCAGCCCCAGCGAGGATGACACAGAAAACCAGACACGGATGACATCACCGTCTTCCTCTATTATTTCCCTAAATTGCTTTTTTCCCTACCCATGACAAGGCAGTATTTTCTCACAGCTGGGGATGAGCAAATTCAAAGAGATGTTCTCAAATGCTTGGTTTCCAAGAGAGAGAGAGGCCACAGAGTTTTGGAAACAGCCAATGAACATTTTTGAGTGATTGCTTGGCTCATGAAAATGTCTCTGGTTAGAAGCTCTTCGGCAGTGATTCACTCTGAGCGAGGGTCCCCTGCAGAGACTTGAGCTGCCTCGCATAACGGTGGTGAGGCCGATTTTTCCTGCTGAGGTGGAATAAATGTCTAGGAAGCATTAACTGATGGAGGTCACAAGAGTTCCAGCCAGTGAAGTGAGGAATATTTCTTTACAGATGTCCTCATGGTCGTAAAGCCTTAGTGAACTTGAAGACTACAGTATTTCTCCTTCAGCTTAAGGACTAAGTGTCTCTTTGCCTACAGGCATAAACTTTCAGAGGTCAAGCTTCAAGGTCAAAGCTGTGCCTTCTATGAGAGCAAGTAACTGTCCCTGATGAGGAAATTTAGCTTGTTATAGTCTGGGGATGTGTATCTTGATGCTTGAGAGATATCTATTTTTTTAGATAAAACCTGTTTTTAGATGAGATTATACACAGATTATAGTAAATTCCCTGGTGGCTCAGATAGTAAAGAATCTGCCTGCAATGCAGAAGACCCAGGTTCAATCCCTGGGTCAGGAAGACTCCATGGAGAAGGGCATGGCTACCCACTCCCATATTCTTGCCTGGAGAACCCCATGGATAGAGGAGCCTGGAGGGCTATAGTCCATGAGGTCTCAATAAGTCAGACATGATTGAACAAGTGACACTTTCACTTTCATCTGATCTTTAGACCTCCATCAGCAGTCCCTTGTTAGCTACTTCATGGCTCAGGCATTTACACACACACGCACACACACCAGTAGTAAAATTATGGTATTAAGACCACAGAAATGTAGCATCAGACCAGTTTCTCTACCCAGTCCCAGACCTAATGGGGTAATTCTGTTTGTTTCCCAACAGCTCAGGCTCTGAAGTACTTCAAGGAGTTGTGTTCTCAAGTTTTCAGTTGTCGTTTCTGGGTCTCAGGAGGTCTGAAATGGGACTAGGGATATACGTTCCAGGGAATGCTGACACAAGTGATTTCCGGAAATTACTTTGGGTAATACTGTCACAGAGGTACAATTTATGGGTGTGCGCTGGTGTGCTGCAGTCCGCGTGGTCGCAGAGAGTCAGACACAACACAGCGACTGAACAACAACCGCTAGTGTACAGGAGAAGGGCTGTCACTGCCCCTGGAACAGGAGAAAATTCAGAATGAGAATCGTCATTCGGAGGGACCAAGTGTTCTTTTCTCATTCCCTTCACACAGAGAGTCACCCAAGCAGGCCCTTCCCCACTTCCTGCATCTCCCCTACACTGCCCTCCAATAAGCGTACAGGAAACGCACGTTTTGGATCTCTGCACTAAGTCCCACACTTTACGTCACCCCTTGCACCAACTGCAACAGTCCTCTGATGTTGGTATTATCACGGCCCTTTTACAGGCAGACGGACTCAGGGAAGTGAAATCCATTGCCCCAGGATATACAGTTAAGGGAAAGAGCCTGGATTCAAACCCAAGACCTCAGGCCACCATCTGCTTCTCCTAGAGAGCTCGTCAATTTCTAAGGAAAAGGATCCTTCTTCTGCAAAGACCATAGGAAGAGTCCTCGTTTACTGCTGCTACCGGCTAACTCCCCCTTGCTCCCTCATGCCTCCCGACCCTGCTAATCCCTGCTTGTCATCGGCTTCCCCCATCCAGTGACCCCTCCACATTCTCTGACACCGGTCCTCCCCCTTTCGCTGCTCTGTCCCCACTCTGCTGTAGGACTGCATGGTCAGACTCCATGACAACTCTCCTGAGATGCTTATCCTACTCTCTTTGGACCCCTGTCCTTTTCTTCCAGCCTCCTGCTAAAAACCCAGCCAGGACAAAGGCCACCCTCCTTCTCCATGCCTGCCCACTGGGAACACGCCCCATCGCTGAGGGAAACCACGTGTGCTCCAGTGAGTATTCCTCAGTCTCCCTAAACTTCCGTGTTCAGTTTCTTCTCGCTTCTCCAGTGATTACCTTCAAGGGCTCTCCCTTCTTCGACCTTTCATTCCTCATCAGCCCACCTAACCTCACCAGGTAACTTTGCCTCCTACTTTTCTGAAAATGCAGAATCCTTCAGCCAAGAACTCCTTCCACCTGTGTTCACCAAATCCACACGTCCCACCCTTGCTCTGGATTCAGTACCTTCTGAAGAGTGAATATTTAAGTTGATCCAAGTACATCTTGTGAGTCCCTTGGACAGCAGGGAGATCAAACCAGTCAATTCGAAAAGAAATCAACCCTGAATACTCACTGGAAGTACAGATGCTGAGGCTGAACTTTGGCCACCTGATGCAAAGAGCCAACTCAACAGAAAAGACCCTAATGCTGGGAAAGACTGAGGGCAAGAGGATGAGACGTTTAGATAGCATCACTGACACAATGAACACGAGTTTGAGCAAACTCTGAGAGACAGTGAAGGACAGGGAAGTCTGACATGCTGCAGTCCATGGGGGTTACAAAGAGTCGGACACAATTTAGTAACTGAACAACAACAAAGTTCATCTCATGAGCATTAATCACTGAAAAAGTCAGTTTCTTTTATCCTTTGGAAGAGCTTTCTTATTTTAGAGTGAAATGTACATATTCACCTTATTTCATCATTGTTTCTGGGTTAGGATATTAACCAGAGGGCATGAGCACCATGATTTTATTCATACCAGTCAACTTTATATTACTAAACTATCTCTGGTTAAGTTGTAGTACAGATCTTAGATCACTGGACTCCAAGTCCTAAAATTGTAAGGTTTAATAGAAATCTCCAGATTTCAAGCACAATGATATGCATAAAAATTAAATAACTGATATGTAAACCCATGGTGATATCATGTCATTGTATGGCAAAAACAATAAAGAAAAAAAATAAATAAAATAAAATATATTAACAGGGAAAAAAATTAAATAACTGAAATCTTTTAAATTCAATGCAATACAAAAATAAATCTCTACAATCATCACTTCTCCCCAATCGCCAAGATATATTTCCACCTAAGGTATTTATCTTTAAAAATAAAAGTATAAAGATAGGGCTAGCTTGAGGTAAAAATGTAGAAGATTTTGCTTTAATCACTTCCTCCCGATAGAATAGAAGTAGTTTAGGCAGCCAGACCTGGATTTCAGTTGCAACACTGCCTCCTTCTACCTGAGTGACCTTAGGTTAAGTTGACAAACATCACTCAGGCTCAGTTCCCTCATCTCTAATACCAAGTAAATGACATTTAGCTAGCAGAAAAGTAATTGAAAGAAAGCACTTAGAGTATTTGGTATGTATTAGGTGCTCAATAATTGGTGGCCTTATTACTATTCTTTTCAGTGTTCCTAGTAAAGTCATTCACACCATAGCCTCAGATTTATACTGAGTATGTCTTTAGAGAAAGCACACAGGCACACTTTTTAAAAAGACTTGAAAACTTCTGCTTCTAGTCATGAGGAAGCAACAGGGATAGAATCAAACCTTCTGCCTCAAGCAACTGAAAGGTATGACAAGGGATTTTCCCGGCAGCCCAGTGGCTAAGACTCCTCACTCCCAAAGCAGGGGGCCCAGGTTTGAGCCGTGGTGGGGCAACTAGATCCCACGTGCTGCAGCTAAGATCCAGCAGAGACAAATAAATAAATAAACAAAAATAAATGTTCAAAAAAGACAAAAGACATGAAGGACAGTTTTCAGGCATTGGACGACGGGAAGCAGAAGGCAGTGATTATTGAGAGAATGGAGACAGATATTGATTTGCCCCAGTGTGCTGTCTAGGAGGTTTCAGGGATTTACCTCAGGGAAGAGAAATTCAGACAGAGCCTGAGGGGGTACCTGAGTTCAGTGTTTTGAGGAGGCTGAGGTAGCTGGAAATTACAGGGCTGAGCACTGGGGAGAAAGAGCTAATCAGAGAGAGGGCACTCTGGAGACCTTTGGATGGCTCCCCTCAAGACTCTGGATGGGTTTTGATCAGGCATGTGAGGGAAGTACTAAGGCTGAGGCAAAAACCATGGCAGAGGAGGAGCAGGTGGAACCATTTCTGAAGCTCGCAAAGCTCTGGGAACAGATCAGATTTCCAATACCAGACAGGGGAAACCTTGCAATGTACTTGGGTAAAGGTCCCAGCAGGGTATTGCCTCAAAGTAGGATAAAATTATCCCCTGGGCCAAAGGCTGCTCGAGATCCAATTACCCAAGCTTCAAAGAAAGTCTTTGAATGAATTAAACTATTTTTAAAATATTGAAAGGAAAACAAAAAAATTCTAGCACCTAATAATGTAAAATTCACAATGTCTGGCATCCATCAAAGAATTACTAGGAATGCAAAAAATAGAAAAATATGGCCTATCAAGGGGAGAAAAACTAACCCAAAGAAGGACACTTTGAGACATCACATATAACAGAATTGGTCGATGAAGGCTTCCTGGGTGGCTCAGTGGTAAAGAATCTGCCTGTCAATGCAGGAGATATGAGACATGGTTCAATCTCTAGGTTGGGAAGATCCCCTAGAGAAGGACATGGCAACCCACATCAGCATTCTTGCCTGGGAAATCCCATGGACAGAGGAGCCTGGAGAGCTACAATTCATGGGGCTGCAGAAAGTCAGACGTGATTGAGCCTCTGAGCACCACACAAAAACAGCTATTGTAAACAGACTTCATATGTTCTAGAAGGTAAATGAAAGCCTAAGCATAATAAGAAGAGACGGGGAAGATGCAGTTTTTAAAAAGAAAAAGGAAATAATCTCACAGACATCAAATAAGGAGGATGATAGCTATCGCTAACCTCGATTAACAACATAAAAGCTGTATTAGTCCAAGTATCAGGTACAAAAGTGACTTTTCCAAAATTAATACATTTTATATAACTGATTATATAAAACATCAAATCATGCATTCTTTCATCTATGTAGTTATTGAGCACTCAGCTCTGTGTTTGATGATGAAGAAATAGAAAGCTGAATTAGACATGGTTCTTGCTTGTATAAGTGTACAGTCCAGCAGTCTGTTAAATAAATGATAGTCTAATTATATAAAGGCATAACTCAACTACAACTCAAAAACACAATATCTAACACAGAATATGATAAGGCTATAAAATAAGAGGAAATAAAAAGAAACGAGATACAGAATAATACATACAATTATGCCATATTTACAAGTAAAAAGCTTTGAAATGAATTCAAACAAAAACAAAAAAAATGAATTCAAGTAACGTGCATGTACACACATGGGATAGAAATACACAAATTGATTTTAATATAGGAATTTAAGTGTTTGGTTTTTCTTTCTGTTCCCAGATGTATTAGATGTGTACTATGAGGCCAGGATAAAACTTTCCATTATAAAATGCAAATATTTCCCTTCAGTTCATGTTGCTGTCAAAATATCAAAGCTTCTCCAACCCAGGGGAAGAAAAAGACACCAAGAAAACTAGAGGATGCATGTCTGTGGTGTATATGCATGTGCTGTTGCTGTTGTTTAGTTAGATGTTGTGTCCGACTCTACAACCCCATGGTCGGTAGGCCACCAGGCTCCTCTGTCTACGGGATTCTCCAGGCAAGAATACTGGAGTGGGTTGCCATTTCCTTCTCTAGGGGATCTTCCCAAACCAGGGATGGAACACACGTCTCCCTCATGGCAGGTATATCCTCTACCACTGAGTCACTTGGGAAGCCCGTATGCTTCTGTACACACATTATATATTTCTATGCAACATGTGTAGACTTAAATATATCCATCCATACATAAGTATACATGCAGTTCTATGAATATATTTTCTCTAGTTTTAGCCTAGTGGGTAGGAAAGTGACTTGCCTAGTTCAAAAGGCTAGTTGAATAGTGCATATACCAGGCAGGGTATGAGAGACCAAAGACTAAGTTAATCAAGAGATGGACACGAGCTTAAAATTAAAAAAAAAATTGTTATCGCATACACAGGAAGAAAAAAATTACACATTGATAATTCAAAAGAAGTCATTCTACAAAGAAGTAAATTTACACAGCAGGTAATACTTCTGTGCTTCATTCCATGAAAGAGGAAAAAAAAATGACAGTATTTCAAATAACTGTACCGTGTGATGCAAGCCCTTGAGAAGGGCTCCATTTTACAACCCCTCTAGTCAACAAGGACATGGGCTGTTGTCACTTGTGGAGGGTTATCGGAGGACAGGCCTTGCTTTGTCTGGAGTGACATCAGTTACTGTACACGGTACATAATATAGGAAGGGGCAAACAACTTCTGAAAACAATTTTCCACAAATTTTATTCCCTCTAGAAATACTGTAGACACACACACATTGTTAACAAAGAACCGGAATACAAGTCCAGGAGTGCGCGTGCATCTGTGATGCCTATGGCAATGCCTGACACAGTCAGTGCTCAGTACTCCAGTCAATCATTCAGTAGGTGCTCAGTACTCCAGTCTACCATTCAGTAGGTGCTC